>CM036758.1:66581273-67028765 GCA_020796225.1 Arion vulgaris | reverse complement strand
TTAAAGATCCAGTTTGGGCTGTTGACAAAGTAGAAGGGGGAGAATAGATAAAATGAAAACAAAATAAAAAGAACGATGATTTTGGGTTCCCAGGGGTTAATGTTTTTGATCTTGAGGGAAGAATACAGAGGCATCCCCCACAGTGAAAAAGAGGGAAAAACGGATTTGATGATGAACAAATTAAATATTTTCAGATTTTTTTTTAAACTGACTAGAAAATAGCTGTACATTTTCAACAAGTGAGAAATTCCCATAAGGATACCATACAATTAAGCCCAGCTTTCTGCAGTTCTTGTAAAAAAAGTTTTTACTTCTTCCTTTTTTACTTAACATTTTTTTTTCTATTATAAAAAAGACGCCAGTTAAAAAATTTTCAATTTGAAAACCGAATCCGGTTTTCCCTGCCTGCTGAGGAGTTTTAAGGAAGACAGGGGGGTTTTGCCGTGATACGAGCAGTCTACTATGGAAATCATGGGGGTTACAAAGCAATGTGTCTGGTAAGCACACCTTTTATCCATCCATGTTTTCTCGTGACTAATGAGTATGCTCAGGAAGATTGAAACATACTGGGCCGGAGACAATGCTTGAGTCGCTGAGAGTTCAAAGTGACCAACATCAGTTTTATTATTGGCCAGAGCATGCAGGTGTAAGGGGACCAAAGGAAATATTTGCAGGTGTGGCTTTTTGGCAATGCAGGCGAAATGGAACAGGCTGTTATTATAAAACAAGGGAGAGAGGACGTTAAGATTCATGTAAAAATGAATCTACAACACAACCAGACTGCAAAAGTTTCAAGTCAAATGTGGGTAGCAGACAAGAACCAATTTTTATCGAAAAGAGAAAGTAAACCAACGGGCGTTAGTCCCCGCACGCTGAGAGACATACTGTGGAGGAGATCGGGAAAAATTATTTAATTGGGTTGATTTCAGGATGAGATCCGACGACAAAAAAACTGGGGAGACATGCTGTGGAGGAGATCGGGAAAACTTTTGGCCAATTGGTTTGATGTGCGGGTGATGATCCGAGACTAAACTAAAAATGAGAGAATGCGGGAGGAGATCGGAACACTTATGGGCAATTGGTCGATGTGCAGTGATGATTCCCAGACAAACTAAACTGGGGAGAAGTGTGGAGGAGATCGGAACACTTAGGGGAATTGGTTTGATGGCAGTGATGATGATCCAGACTAAACTAAAACTAAATAAAACGATGCCCTTTTTGGGGGCTTCCCCTAAGTTTAAAAAGAAAAATACACCACACGAAAAACCAAAACACATGTCTATAAAGCATATTTTTTCAGCACTCTACTTTTTGGGAGTGAGACGGACCACATCTGCCAGACAAAAACATCGCCGTAATCCCTTACATTTTGGGGTCGGGGGAATATAAAAACCCGGGATGGCAAGACTACATTCCACTAAGTCCTTAAACAGTGCTGGCTTTAAAAAGCATGTACACTTTGCTTTGTGGACGCCCTAAGATAGCGGGGAACGTTGTGGGCATGAGGGGTTGTATAACCCTTTGAACATTGATTTCATTGCCCCGGGGGTTTTTCCCCATAGGGCTCGGGGCCCCTCCCCCACAGAAATGGCACGCCACCTCCCGGGGTATTAAAAAGCACGAACTCCGGGCCCCGGCAACAATCCTGGGGCCTCAAAAAAAAACGTTTTTCGTGAATAGAAGGCTGCGGCCCGGATTCAAACCCCACGACCTTCCCCTGCAAGGAAAAGGGGCTTAACCACTTTACTACTACTCGCGATCATTCTTAAAGGAAAAATTTTTATCTTTTAAAAAGGCTGTCCTCCCCCCCGTTGCCCCCTTTCCGTTTTAAAAAGCCCCGCTGGTAAATTTGAATTATTTTTTATTTTTTTCCCCTTTTTCATTTTCTTAGGCAAAACACAATTTAACTTTGGGTTTAAGTCTTTTATTAAGTGTTTTTGGATCTTAATATTTTTTTTCCCATCGGTATCCCGAATAAACGAAGTTTTCCGAGGGTGAAAAACAAATGGTTTCCCAAAGAAAAGGCGGGTTTTTCCCAAAATTTAACCCACACACTTGTAGTGATTGCCCTTTGGGTTTTTGTTTAGGTCATTGCGGGAGTCGCACCAAACGCAAGCTTTTAAATTGGGAATAATGTCTGTTAATTATTGGGATGCTCCGAAATAAATTTCCTTTTAAATTTTTTCCTTTTAAAAATTTTAATTCCTTCGATGATATTTTCATCATATTTTTCCCCAAAAAATTTCAGTCCCGTTGCAAAGTCGTGGGGGATTAATGTTTTTTGAAAAAAGAATGATAGGCACCCCAAATTTTTCAATTTTAAAAAACATGTTTGGCATGCCTGGCAAACCCAAGTAATTCAAAATTTAAAAAGGGATAATTATTAATTTGGTTTTGGAATCATTACATTTGATGGATTTATACGTTGTCACTTCGCCTGGTTTTTTTGTTTTGAATGCTCAAATTCATCCCCATATACATCCTTTTTTTTTCCCGTTAAATTCACGTCACTCCCCCTTTAATTTTTAATATTTCAATTTTGGGGGAAAAACTTGAATCAATTTTCTGTTCCCTTTTGATGTTCAGAATTTTTGTTGGAAATGTGATACATCGTGTTTGGAAATTTATTAAATAAAAATTTTTTTGGAAATTGGGGATTTTCCATTTTTTGTTTTTTTGTTTTCCAAAATAAAAACTGATGTTTTCGGGCCATTAAGTTCATGGGGGTGTTTTTGGTATAACTTTTAAAAATTTCCGGAAATCGCCAGACAATAAAATTTTTTCCCAAAGAAAGTTGAACTCAATTTTTCCAGTTGGGGCGTTTGGTTTTAAAATGGTTTTTCCCCATTTGGGCAAAGGGGCACCTTGAAATTTTTCCGGGTATTAAAGGGGTTTTCCCAGTATTTGTAAATTCAATTTTTGGGCAATTTCAGCGTTGAATGCGCTGTTCCCCCCCCGGGGTTTGGGAAGTTGCGTTCCCCGGTGCTATTTTTCGTGATCGAAATTTCCCAAAATAAGTGAAATGAGAAAAGTTTTGCCTGTCCCCCGGCCCATCTATAAATACAATCCACCGTTTTGACTTGTAATTGCATGCTAATTCTGTCATATGTTTGCGTTTTTTCCCGGAATCAATTTTGGAAGATTCGTTTGAAAAAATGTACTCAATTCGTTGATATAAAAGGGGTTTTTCCCTTTTTCCAACTCACAATCAAAAAGGTTTTTTGCAGATCGTTCGGGGAATCCTTTCCCAATTGCCCCAAATTTTATTAGTGATTCCCAAACATATGTCCCCCAAAAACCCAATGTTTTATTATATACGTTTGGTGTGAATTAAATTTCGGGTTTTTGATTCGTCGCCCCAACGATTTTAGGTTGTTTTCACTCATGTAGTCTTTGTTTTTTTCCCAAAGTTTTTTTGGATTGGATGGGAAGACGTTGTTAATATTCCCGCAAATAGTGGTATTTGCAGTGGTGCGGTTTTGGGAAAATTACGAGTGAAGTGTCCCAAATCCCTAAAGCCAAGAAGATTTAATTTTGGCAAGTTTCACGAAAAAGTAGACATACGGACCGTTAACTGTTCTCAATTTTGGAAGGATGTTTCCACGTTTGTTGATTAACGGTAACCCAAAGTAAAAGATTTGCATTGTTTGGATGAACAGGGGCCAAACGACCTAACGCATTGGTCAATATAAAAATGTCCTTCAACTACTTTACCTTGTTTGCGACGTTGAAACTTTTTCGCTGCTGCTTTCCCCATTTTATATTTTGGGGTTTTCCCCAGGGGTAAAGAGGTTTTTGGGGAAATATATCATCTCACAATAAAAAATTTGCAGTTAACGTTTTTGGGGATATTGACAATGCTCTAAAAATGCATTATCTGTTGAGAAGTACACGCGCTGTCCATTTTCAAAGGGGTGCCAAATGAACAACTGTTGGATGTCGTTCCCCGAATTGGAAAAGATAAAATGCCGCCCTTTGGTTTTATTGCTACTTTAAAGTAAAGTCCCCGTTGATAATGCTTGATTTCTCGATGGATGAAAATTTTTTGCCCCCTCCCAAAAAATGCCATATTCTTCCCCTTTTTTGAAATGGTCCTTTGAAACAATTTTCCCGAAATTCAATAATTTTACATTAATTTTCGGGAAAAAATTGAACAAGAATGTCAGGGTTTTTTATTAAAATTAGCAATAAAGATAATCTATCCATTTTTTCCCAAAAACCACATTTGGATGAAGACTGTAATCATAATTGTATTGGGGGAATGCACTAGATTTAAATCAGCGTGCAGGGTTTGTCTGGATAGAGTAGTGCGTATCCGAACGGTTTGAGACTTGCTTCCCCTTGCTTGATTGTTTCAGCTGAACGGACTTGAGGAAAATGGGACTCGATTGGTTTTCCTTCCCTTTACGTTGTCGTCTGTTTCAGGACGAACGGCCCCCAGCAGTGCAACCAAAAGTTTCAGGCCCCTTTTTCTGTTGCCTTTTGTTTCTGGGTAGTAATGCCTTTCTTTTGTGTTTAGGTGTAGATGGGCCCAAAAGCTTTTGGGTTTTGGGGGGCATAATTTTCAAATGTGTGGAAAATTGGAAGAGCGTATGGAAATAACTGCAGCTTGTTTGTTTCACATGGAATCAAATATCACCCGTTGAAAAGGTTTGGGAAAAAATAAAAAAAATTTGCATTTGATTAAAATTTTATTAGGGAAAAGGTTTGAAACTTGGGGTAAAATGTTTTGAAAAACGGCCGTATGAATCATTTGTCGAAACTACTCACGCCCACCATTGCGAAATGGTTTAAATTTAAATTTTGAATTGCAAAGCCGCCGGTCAATGGGGGGGTTGGTTTCAAGGGGTTTTAAATGGTTCCCCTTGGTTTTTGAAAACTCTTGTTTGGGTTTTAATAGGGAAAATTTTTGGAAAAAATTATTTTATTTTTCAAACCCAAAATTAAAAAACGTTTCTGGATCGGGGTTTTTTTGGGGTTTTAAACGGTAGGGAATTTTTCCCTTGGGTAACAAACATTGGGTTGGGTTTGGGGGTTTTTTTCCTTTAAATTTACAAAATTAAAAATTTCCCGGGAACCCTTTCTAAATTTTCTAATTTTAAAGGGTTTTTTAAAAATTAAAAGAATCAACTCATCAAAACATGAAAATGAAAACCCAAACTTTCAGAAAAGGGGTTTTTTTGGTTGGGCGTTTAAAGGAGTTTGGAAAGGGAAAATTTGAAGGAAAAGAGCGGGTTTTTATTTTTTTGATTTTTTAAAACCAGCGCTACCTATTTCAAATTGGGCAGGTAGCATCCGACATTAAAACAAACATATCCCGTAAAATTTTAGCTACATCTGTTCAAGTTTGAGTCTATGGGTCCCAAAAATACATACAAAACAACCCTTTTTTTGAAGGGATAGATATATAGATTTTTTGATATATAATTGGTCCTTTTTACAAGAACGCAGTGATCTACGTTGAACGATTATGGCCCCCTGGGAACTAGGCCCTTCCACATGTTTTCCCGCCAACTTTTGATTTACTAGGGAGCTTTCCTAGGGCAACCGGTACTAGACTGCACGGGGACTAATTTCTACTTTTCTTTACACCCAAGGTGTTTTTAACTTCATGCAGAAAAACAAAAAAAAAATTTTAAGGGGGTTTACCAAAACAGGCGGGGGAAGGTTAGTGACTTTTTGGGTTAGATCAAAAAAAAAGAAAGAAAGCCCATCAATTATGGAAGAAAGAAAAAGAGGGCAGGGGTTACAAAAATCAGCCAGTCTGTGTACTCTCTCATTGTCATCAACCTTGTGTCCGGGGGTTAACGAAATGAGTGTAACTCTGCAAATTGTTAACGCTTGCAGTGATTCAGTCCATTGACTGCGCCCGAACGCCGCCTTCCCCTTTCGCGTCCGACTCAATGATTCCTTTTAGAATATCGTTTTTTTTGATCCCCGCCTGTGCCTTAGTCACCGTCAGTACTTCCATTGTCCGGGCCCCTTGTTCTTTTCTTTCTTCCACCATTTACTTTTTATGGAAATTGGGGGGGAAAAAACTTTTGGGTCCCGGTTTGCTTGTTTTAAGGCCCTTTTTGTTTTATATTCATTTTTTGTAAGGTTTTTCTTGATGCCGTCGCTCCATCTTTTTTTTTTGGGCTTCCTCCCTTTGAAAAAATTTTACTTTTTTTGTTGACCCCTGTCTGGGGGGATACCCGGGCCCTTTTTCCGGGTCTTACGACCGCTGGATCCTTGGTTTTTTTGCCGTATGAGCTTGGGGGATAAAGCCCTATTGTACTTTTTTAAAATCCGATCCTTTTTGTGTAAAAAACAACGTCCCATTGGGGCTTAAATGGGAAAACCTTTTCCCACGGGGTCTCTCTCTCTCTCTTCTGCCCTTCCTATCTCAATTTAAAGTAAAACTGCCCCCCCTTTGAAATCGGTAAAAGGTTAAAAAGGAAACACGAAGAATTGTTTTTTTCGCTTCGGGGATATAGGGGGTATTCCAAAACTCTTAACAAATTGTATCGAGATTGTTATTAATTTTATCGGGGAAAACTACTGTTTTTTACTTTGTATTCGGGAAAGGGCCGTAAGGACTTTGAAATCTAAATTTCAGCACTTGTCAATTACTTCTTCGGGAAAATTTAAACCCTTACGAAAGACATGTTATACCCAATATCTTTTTTCCCTTCAGTGAAAAAGGGAATATAACAACGGCTTGTTGTGTATTGGGAAAAGGGATTAGGAACCCAGAATATCATGATGTAAATTTTCAACAACGTGACTAATTACTTAAAAAATTATCAAAAAAACCCAAGACTTTATAAACAAACCTGTTTGTATTTCGTGCATGTGAGTTTTGTGTGTGTGAGGGGTTTGTGTGTGTGTGTGGTTTCTAAAAAATTTTTTATGTACAAATGCTGGAACTTGAAGTTTTGACCTGTTAAAACAGACGTGAAAGGGCCCAAACTCCTGTCATATAAGCTTTTAAACCAATGAAAAGGGGCAGCAGAAGAGGGACCATGGGGGTGCCAAGCTATCCCTTAAGTGGCCAAAACACAATAAGTCTGCTACTGCTAGGCCTGGGAATATTAATATTATCAAATAATTTAAAAGGTTTTTGTAAAAATGACGGGGTTTGTGGGTATAAGTTTCCCCCCTTGTTTGTTTGGTTTGGCGGGAAAGTGGGGCAGTGGGTTTTTTTGGCGGGGTTTTGGGTTTGGGTGAGGGTTTTGTTCTTGACGATCTCCCGTTGGGGTGAAATGAAAAAGAAAAGGGGAAAAAAATTTAAAGGACGTTGCCATGAACCACAGTAAACGAGTCGTTGATTTTCTAGGCACTACTTATACGTTCTGTAGCTTGCAATTGCTTTAGGAACGGTGTGGTCCATTTTTCCCTTTGATAACTGTTGGGGAAGACTATACACATTTGGATATCTCCGAAGTGATGTGACATCAGTTGAGTAACCAAATAACTAATACTATGTAAACGGCAATTAATAGCCGACGGCAGCACTGTCCAACGTGGCACCAACGGGCGCCATAGCGACTGTTATATACTCTTGCCGTCCTATTTTACCTAAACGAATTTCTAGAATACAAAAATATTTATGAATAACAGTGTTTTAGTTATTTTTTTCGTAGCACTCTCTTGAAGAAGGGTCTTCTAGCCTTGGTAGTGTTGTTTGGTAGCTATTTAACTCCCCCTTACTCCCACCGTTTTGGTTCTTTTAACTGAATAAAGCGTTGACAACTCAACTGATATATTTAGTGTAAGAGTATTAACGTCAGTCTTATTAGAATGTGATTGAAAGATAAATATTCAAAATAATATCGAACAACATTCAAGAATATTAACTATTAACGTCTCATTCACCCCTTCTAGAAATGTGTTTCTTGTAATCATATGTGATTCTCTCTCTCTCTCTCTCTCGCGATCACCGTCTAGACCGATGTACCAGATCCCCCTTAAATTTTATTCATGTGGAATTCTGATTCATGCAGCCTTAGTATTGGTGTGTTTTACGTCACATCTTCAGCACCATTTGGAGATCTGGTACTTATCCTACGGCGATGTGTCCGGTTTCAGCCAGCGTTTACTCGGTTCGCTCTCCGTTCTGTAGCCATCTAGTGTTTTTACGGTGTGGGGTAGCTAGCCCCACGCCCAACCTCCTTAATCGTCTCTTACGACATGCGTGGCCGGTAACAGTGGTTCTATTCTTTACACCCCAATTTGGGTCCCGGTAATCACTCGGTCGATATGCGATTCAGAGACTGATATAATAACTGTTATACAGTGAACTCTGGAAGAAAGACAAATGAGTGACAGATCAAAGACAGTGGGAAGGAGAACATCATATTTCTTCTTTTCTCTTATCCTGTTGTGCCTGACAGCTCCAGGATGTTATGTTATGCGATCGACGTCATGACACACTGGGCATTCCCATTCATGCTCTTGTCCTTCGTTGCAACAACCATCCCAAAGCCCATTTGTTCACAGTACCCATGATAAGTTGATTACTATATCTTCTCTCTCTACCACGAAGACGACACTGTCTGGCATGACCAAACTTAACGCCTAATTCTCGAACTCGTTCCAGTGTCTGAGACCCGCCCATGTCACACAATTGAGAGTGTACCCCATTGATGATATCGGCTCTGTCCATACTTCTGTCCATTTGAGTCGGGGTATTGTTTGCAAAGGATAAGAACACGTGTCGTTTGCTCCAGGATAAGAACACGTGTCTATTATAGAACGGGCTCTTTTGGTGCACTTCTTTCACTGTCTGTGCTGTTTATGTTGCTCAACTTGGACACGTGACCTACTTTTTATGGTAAGTCTCCGATAGAACTAGGAATTCGAAATTATCGACTTTGAGTTCAGGGATCATCGGTAAACTAACCCAATCGCTTAACATAGGAAGCAAGTTTCCAGAAGCGAATACAGTGTGTTTATCACGTCTTGTCTTACTTACCAAATAGGCTAATGTTGTTGCTGTCCATGAAACCCTGCTTCACAAAGACGATAATGTTCAGAATATTAGTGACCACTCCAAATAAACTTAGAAGGCCACCGATAATAACATGAATGACCAGATGAAAATATTGCATCAGAACCATGCTGCTGGTGTCACTTCCTCTAAGTTGTGATGTATTGGAAAGCATCACTACTGTTGATTGTGATACGCTGGACATTTGAGATTAGGCTAGAGATGTATCTTTCTAAGGAGATTTTTGTGTTGGGAGATTCTGACTTTCGAAGAGACTACACGAGCGTATGAGATAGCAATGTTTTTGTAGTCTGAAAGTCTGACATGTGGAAAATCTATATCTAACTGAGGGATGACCAAATGTTAGAGCAATTTTGAAAACGAGGGAGGTTATATCGTGGCGTACGATAACATAAGGCTGGGAGCTTAGGTAAAAGTTTTAGGAAATCAGACCACAACCCTTCGCGTGACCTCGCATTTCAGTATTCTTAGATAATGATAAATTCATTGTAAAATCAACACAACAAGCTAAATCAAGGTTATATTCTGTTAAAAATTACTTTTAACACAAGGAATATTAGTATTATTAACATTTTTCATCTCAAAATAAAAATGGACTCATAGAATTATGTAAAATTGTAGAAAATATTACTGTGTTCTATCATACATTTATAAAACCAGCCCCCATTACACAGGAACTGCTACTTTTCCTTCTGAGCTAGTCGGCCTTATGTAGCCGGGGGCTTCATGGTTAGATCTTGCTGTGAGATCAGTGGGTGTTATGATAATTTGAAAGCATGGGAGACTATATCTAACTGTGAGATCACTGGGTGTTATGATAATTTGAAAGCATGGGAGACTATATCTAACTGTGAGATCACTGGGTGTTATGATAATTTGAAAGCATGGGAGACTATATCTAACTGTGAGATCACTGGGTGTTATGATAATTTGAAAGCATGGGAGACTATATCTAACTGTGAGATCACTGGGTGTTATGATAATTTGAAAGCATGGGAGACTATATCTAACTGTGAGATCACTAGGTGTTATGATAATTTGAAAGCATGGGAGACTATATCTAACTGTGAGATCACTGGGTGTAGCAGGGAATATGACACCATGTTTTCCCTTGCTCCTTTTCAATTAACCAAAGTGGGATAACATATACCTGGGCGTGAACATATAATTACAGACCAGATATGTTAGCAATGAGACTTCTTCTTAACTAGAAGAAGATTTATGCCCCTGTTTTCTTTCTCATGCAGCTAAGTTGAGGTTAATTGTATTCTTTTTTTTTGAACGTCTGGGTGAGTGTCCGGCCACAAATATAAATTTTGGTGGGTATTTCCTTAACTAGGTTTGAACTTATGCCCTGCCTTTCTTTCTCCTGCAGTCAACTTAGGGTTAATTGTATTCTTGTTTTCTAGAAATTCCATAGGTCACAAATATCAAAATAGCTGGGATTTTCCCAACCAGCAACTAGATTTGACCGCGAGAATTATATTCTAGGACAATGACTGATTTGGATACAAAGAAAATTGCCAGTGGTTAAATAGAAGGCTTTTTGTAGATATAGAACATCTTCGCACAGACTTGGTAGAGGACAGTTGGTCAGAGACTTCGCACACACACTTCACAGAGACCGAGGGGGCAGAGAGGTACCCAGGAACAGGCAGTTAGGTAGTCCTGAGACAGTAACAGACAGTTAATTGATAGGAGGAAAGATTAACCAGTGCTTGGTAGTCTACAGAGAGAGACTTCTGCACACACATTCACTGAGACGGAGGGACAGAGAGGTACCCAGGAACAGGCAGTTAGGTAGTCCCGAGACAGTAACAGACAGTCAATTGATAGGAGGAAAGATTAACCAGTGGTTGGTAGTCTACAGAGAGAGACTTCGCACACACACTTCACAGAGACGGAGGGACAGAGAGGTACCCAGGAACAGGCAGTTAGGTAGTCCCGAGACAGTAACAGACAGTTAATTGATAGGAGGAAAGATTAACCAGTGCTTGGTAGTCTACAGATAGTGACATCATGCAAGCTAACCAGTGCTTGGTAGTCTACAGTTGGTGACAGCATTCAAGCTAACCAGTGCTTGGTAGTCTACAGTTGGTGGTATCATTCAAGCTAACCAGTGCTTGGTAGTCTACAGATAGTGACATCATTCAAGCTAACCAGTGCTTGGTAGTCTACAGATAGTGACATCATTCAAGCTAACCAGTGCTTGGTAGTCTACAGATAGTGACATCATTCAAGCTAACCAGTGCTTGGTAGTCTACAGTTGGTGACGACGCCAGAACTTAGTATTATCAACAAGACAGCCCTGAGGGGGTTGACTTTGACCTAAATAGAGAGACAGTTGCAACTAAATAGAAAAAAAGACATAAACAAGAAATATTCAAGGCGGTTCGATCGAAAAGGAGACATTTCAAATAAAAAGGGACATACTCAAGGACTTCTGAACAGAAACATTCATGTTCATATTTTTTTTTGGCAGAAGAGATAAGTAGACCATAATATTTAAAACGATTATATTTACGGTTGTATTTTTTATATAGAGGTGTCTTAATATGATGAGGTAATATACTTTATATATATTTTTTTCAGGAAGATTGGTTGTTTTAAATTTAGATATGGAGAAATTGACAAAATGCTAAACAGAACCATAAATAATCAACTGATTTGCATGTTTATATATATGAATGTATATTTTTGTATTGAAATAAGCAAATGAATAAATAAAAGTTGAGAATCAGATTGATTCTCACATAGAGGTATAATATCTTTGACGGTCGTTTTAAATTGGATTATATTCTATGTTAGAGTGTGATAGTTGTCGAGTTAGTAGCGTTTATGTTGCAGTGACGAAAGATAAAAGATAATAGGTCAGACCAGAAGCAGTAACTCAAGCATTTACGATTACATTAAATGTTGCCGTTGACCCAAGGATAGAACACAGGATTACAGTAGCCCAGATTAGACTATTACATTATGGTGCAGTGACCGAGGATATCAGAGCCAAGAAACAGTAGCAAAGGCGTGACGGTTACATTAAATGGTTTCCGTTGACCAGGATAGAACACCCTGGATTGAATTTTAAAAAAAGCCACTATACGATTAGACAGTGAGAATTAGGATAGAGAGAAAGAAAACAGAAAATAAATTCAGGAATTTAAAAAGTGAGTATTGTTTACCTAAGTCAAGACAGGGTCAGTCTCGGCCGAACGAAAGTACAGAAATAAGGGCGTTGTTGTACTTGACCTGGAGGTCACTTTAGTAATAAATATTGTTGATAGGATAGGCCACAGAGAAGTCTTGTTTTGGTTTTTACATTAACTAAGTTCAGTTAGGTTAATGTTTATTTTGTTTAGGTTGTTGAGATAGGAATTGACATTTGATTAAAACTTTCTCCACAGATTAAGTTGAGTGAGAGATTTGTAGTAACAAATTTCTTTGTTTTTCTGAGAACTATAGATTTGTAGATTGACTGTGAAAGTGAGAGAAGTAATAAGATGAACAGAAGAATGAACAGCAAGATGTGGCCGACTTAGTCAAGATGGTAGGTAAGCCAGTGGAGCAGATGGATGCAGTGATGCGACAGCAGAGCATAACAGCTAGTGTGACACCTTTTTCGGGGAAGTCAGGTGAGTGTAGACAGTGGTTAGCCCAGATAGATAAATATGCATTTATAACAGAAATTAACGAATTTGAAAAAAAGAAAATCGCATTTCAGACATGCGTGGGGTTGACAGGAGACTATATCAGGAGGAAATTAGAAAGAAACCCAATGGAATCCTGGACTGATTTTAGGAAGGATTTAATAAATAGATATGGGGAGATTGCTGACGCGCAACATGCCTTTTCAGCCTTGATGAGATTGAGACAGGAATCTACAGAAACAGTACAGTGCTATAGTGATAGGCTGATAAATCTTGGAGAAGAAGCATTCGAGGGGCAGGATATGCAAGAAGAGGGCATAGATAGACAGTTGTTAACCATATTTATAGATGGATTGGCGGCAGACAGATTAAAGATACACCTGGTGCGGCAAAACCCCGAAATTAAATGTAGCAATTAAAATAGCAGTAGATGAAGATAATTTGGCTAGGAGATTTAATTTGAGGTTGGGGAACGCTGAAACCAGATATAATCAGGACGAGCGATACTACAGAAAAGATCCACCCATAGAAATAGATCAGACTAAGGAAAGGGGTAGCAGATTGAGAAATCCATTTTTTCTGGGGATAGTGTGCTACAATTGTGCTGGGATTGGGCACGTTAGCATAGAATGTACGTCTAGGAGACAGGTGTTTGGAATTAAAAATGGACAGCTTAGAAACTATTTGATGAATGCTGGGAGTGGCAGATATATAGGAGAAGAGGTCCTTTAGAGACCAAAGAATTTATGCCATCAACTGTTTTAAAAAGATAAGAGCTGCCCAGAGTAGAGAGAACCTTGATGAGAAAAGAGTAGACACATTGAAGTTAGAGTTGGTAGAGAGATGTAAGGAAATAAGAGACAAGAATGAGAAACTTTTAGAAGGTAGAGTTGAACATCTTCAACGAGAACTAGAAAAACGTAATAACCAATACTTGACACTAGAACTGGAAAACATGGAACTTATAAAAGAGAAGAGACAATTAGAAGAAATATTTGATCTAGAGAGGCAAAACAGTAAGGAAGAAGTGGATAGAATGAAGAATGATGTATTTTCCAAGGATGCCGAAATAATAAAGCTGAAAAAGTCATTGAAGAAGCAAGGAGAAGAACTTGGAAATTATAAACGTCAGAACCAGGAACATGACACAGAGCTGAAAACTATTAGTAGCATTAGAGAAGCAAATACTGCAGAAATAGACAGACTGAAGAAAGAGATAAAAGCCAAGGATACGAGGATAGAGAGGTTACAGGAAGACAGGGACGATCAAGATGAATATTTAGAGAATCTACACGAAGAAATAAACGAGTTAAGGGATATACAACATGAAGAGATAAAAGAAGTCTGTAGTTTGAGTAGGCAGTGAGGAAGATATGTCAGTGTTAAAAAGGAAGTTAAAGTTGTTAATAAGGGAGAGAAAGGATTATCTAAACGATACGAATGATCTACTTGATCGTATTCGGGAACTAGACAGAGAACTAAGGAGAGGTAAGAAACAATCAAAACGTTGATGTTGGGAGAGTATTCTGTAAACATAGCACTGTGTGTGTGTGTGTGATTATGAAGTGTTAGGGTATATTATTGTGCATTGAAGTCAGATAGTGCATTGTGGCAACATAAGAATTTTGTGTGTCTACCATAAGAGATACCTTAGAGATGGAGAGATAGTGGCACTGTAGATGTGGTTACAAATACGAAAACTGCAGGAGCTAAGTCGGTATGTAACAAAGAAGAGATGTCAGTAGGTCACAAAATAGACGATGGTGACGATGTATTATTTTAGTGTTATGTCTACAATTATAGAGGAAGTACAGATAGAATTCTGGACTTTCTAGATGGACAGAAGGAGGAATTAATCCAAGCATTAGACTGAGACAAATTTAGAGGTTGAGAGGAGTAAACTGGGCAGATTATATTTCTTTTGAAGACGGTCAGTCTCATTTCACAGGAGGTGTGAAACGTAATAAATTCTTGTGACAGAGAGGCGATTTCACAGGTAAGGGACGGTGGAAGCTATGCACCAGTTGTTATTTTTATCCGATCACAATGAACGGGTTTGTGACTATTTTTTTGCTGTGTTAAGTTTGGAATTTTGAAGTAAAGCATGTGTAAAGAAATACTGGACTCTGAGTATACACAAATGACTAAACTATGGAACGAAGTCGATTGTCCCATGATTCGGACATTGGATTGTAAGTGAGGATGCACTTACGGAGGAAGGATGGACACCTGTCTATAGGCGTCGATCCATGAATCGAGGACGTGGACAAGAAAGGAAAAGGAACCCTTAGAATCTAAGAAGAGAAGTCTTAGGGGAGGATTTATGCTGATGAAAGCAAATAATGGACTTTGCATTTTTATAGAATTAATGTTGATGACTGCAACTGGAGAGATTTGCAGATCATTTATGTTGGAGTATGAAGAGGGAATTTTGCAGAAAATTCGTAAGTCTTTTGAACGGTCTACAGTACTGTTAGAAGATAGATTCATATAATGTTACCTAGTACAGAGTTAATGTATCGACAGTAACCTAAGGTAATTTATTCTAGACGAGGTTGCAAGAGAAAACCAGGTAAGTTAGACGAGGCTCAAAGTGAAGAATATTTACTCTGACCAGGTGAGTAATGAGAGAGTGAGAGAGACTGAAAGACACCACAAAACGAGTGGGCAGTGTCAAGGAGAGGACACTGGTCTAGAAAATAGAATATCACATTTTTTTGTGTGTGGATGAAATGGAGAAACCCAGTTAATCAGAAAGTAACAAGTTGTTACTGTTAAAATGTGCTACTATGCAGACAGAGAGAGAGAGAGTGAGCGAGAGGTCCATGTTTTGGTTTGACTATCGAAACACATTTTTTGGGGTGAAGAATGAAGCACACAGTTAATTAGAATGTAACTGTTGTTTTGGGGTAATATTGTGATTTCAATTTGGTTTTGATGGTGTTTTTTTGTCAGTAATGAAACATGTTCATTTTGGTTTGTAAAATGATAAGTTATGTGAATAATTCTAATGTTGACAAATTTGTATTATGATATGATGATGTTAGTTTAATTTTTCGTTTTATGTGAAACAGAGAAAAAAAAATGTTAATGTGTCATTTTTTGAGACATAGAATTAGCTTTTCAGGTTTTTTCAGATGGACAAATCTGAGGGTAAAGAATTTAGTCTGGTGGGAAACCCAGACTAATCTATGAAGTTGATCAACTTTAGGGAAAGTTGTTCCATGAAGAAATGATTGTCATGTTGAAAATCAGGACTGACCTGTTGAAAAGGTTATCCAGTTACTATGGCCCGTTCAACCTTTTACCTGTGCTGAGGAGATTGAATTTCCCATTTTCCTTAACAGATTTCAGTCCGTTATAACTGTTTGGTTTTTTTTCTTGGTTAATTGAACAAGTGGTTTTCACGCCAAGGTGTATCATATGTTTTTGTGCAAATTCCATGTATTGTTGTATTTCAGGAACATAGCATTTTTTCCTCCAGATGAATTGAATGAAGCATGACCTGGCCAATACCAAAGGGGTCATGACAGTACGTGAACCATTGGGGATGAAGCTTGGGGGCAGCCTGTTTGTTTTGGAGTAAGAACAGGTTTTCCAAAATAAATCCTGACCCACTAGAAGAAAAGGTGTTGATTGGATTGGAGGTCAAGGAAGAGTTTAATTTTTGGGAGAGGATGACACTTGATGTTAAGTGTTGTGATTTTTTTATTGATTTTTTTGGTGATGGGTTTGAGTTTAATTTGAGTTTGTATTTTGTTGATGTCACACATTGTTTACCATTAATGACTTAGTTTGGAGGTTATGTGGCTTTGGATATTTTGTTTCATGAATCGCATACAGGGATTCTAAAACTGTTTAGAAACATGAATTGTTCTTTTGATGGTTATTTGAATTACCAGTTGTATTTTTTTGTATTTTTGATTTTTTTTCTTTTATTGTATTTGTATGCTGAACTTTATACCGATATTGCTTGAGATTTAAGATGTATGTTGAACTTTGAAAAAAATTACAGGGATGACTTCATTTCTCAAAGATTGAGTAAGGAGATACAGCAAGGCACCTGTTTATAACATGGGCGTGGCAGTAAGCACGAGTTTAGATGAAGCTAGAGCAACATATTTTTTTGGGGCACAGTAAGGCAAGACTGTGGAAGAACACTTTGTTACATTTTTGTGTGTAGACCTAGTACACACTGCCAAGATGGTTTCCAGGTGCAAGTGAAGTAACACGAAAGCCTTCATAAATCATGTCTTTATATGATAGTTATTTTTCTTATGGAGCTTTCTGATAGTTGGTTCTTGTTGAATGTTGAATCATGTTGAACTTTGTACATGTTCATTGATGATGTTTCGTTGAAATAATGTTAGTTGATTGTGTTGAAATTTTGAAATAGGAATATTTAGATTGTGGAGATTTGTTAGAAGTTTGAATAGGACTTACCCATGCGACATCTGAAGAGAAGATGTTTAGTTGCGAACCCCATAGGTGGAGCTTTGAAAAAATTGACCAATTATATGATTAATTGCTAAATGTTTTTTTGGGTAATGTAGGTATGTAGCAGGGAATATGACACCATGTTTTCCCCTTGCTCTTTTTCAATTAACCAAAGGGGTAACAATATACCTGGGTGGTGGAACATATAATTACAGACCAGATATGTTAGCAATGAGACTTCTTCTTAACTAGAAGAAGATTTATGCCCCTGTTTTCTTTCTCATGCAGCTAAGTTGAGGTTAATTGTATTCTTTTTGAACGTCTGGGTGAGTGTCCGTCACAAATATAAATTTTGGTGGGTATTTCCTTAACTAGGTTTGAACTTATGCCCTGCCTTTCTTTCTCCTGCAGTCAACTTAGGGTTAATTGTATTCTTGTTTTCTAGAAATTCCATAGGTCACAAATATCAAAATAGCTGGGATTTTCCCAACCAGCAACTAGATTTGACCGCGAGAATTATATTCTAGGACAATGACTGATTTGGATACAAAGAAAATTGCCAGTGGTTAAATAGAAGGCTTTTTGTAGATATAGAACATCTTCGCACAGACTTGGTAGAGGGACAGTTGGTCAGGAGACTTCGCACACACACTTCACAGAGACCGAGGGGCAGAGAGGTACCCAGGAACAGGCAGTTAGGTAGTCCCGAGACAGTAACAGACAGTTAATTGATAGGAGGAAAGATTAACCAGTGCTTGGTAGTCTACAGAGAGAGACTTCGCACACACACTTCACTGAGACGGAGGGACAGAGAGGTACCCAGGAACAGGCAGTTAGGTAGTCCCGAGACAGTAACAGACAGTCAATTGATAGGAGGAAAGATTAACCAGTGGTTGGTAGTCTACAGAGAGAGACTTGCTCACACACTTCACAGAGACGGAGGGACAGAGAGGTACCCAGGAACAGGCAGTTAGGTAGTCCTGAGACAGTAACAGACAGTTAATTGATAGGAGGAAAGATTAACCAGTGCTTGGTAGTCTACAGATAGTGACATCATGCAAGCTAACCAGTGCTTGGTAGTCTACAGTTGGTGACAGCATTCAAGCTAACCAGTGCTTGGTAGTCTACAGTTGGTGGTATCATTCAAGCTAACCAGTGCTTGGTAGTCTACAGATAGTGACATCATTCAAGCTAACCAGTGCTTGGTAGTCTACAGATAGTGACATCATTCAAGCTAACCAGTGCTTGGTAGTCTACAGATAGTGACATCATTCAAGCTAACCAGTGCTTGGTAGTCTACAGTTGGTGACGACGCCAGAACTTAGTATTATCAACAAGACAGCCCTGAGGGGTTGACTTGACCTAAATAGAACAGTTGCAACTAATAGAAAAAAGACATAAACAAGAAATATTCAAGGCGGTTCGATCGAAAAGGAGACATTTCAAATAAAAGGGACATACTCAAGGACTTCTGAACAGAAACATTCATGTTCATATTTTTTGGCAGAAGAGATAAGTAGACCATAATATTTAATACGATTATATTTACGGTTGTATTTTTTTATATAGAGGTGTCTTAATATGATGAGGTAATATACTTTATATATATTTTTTTCAGGAAGATTGGTTGTTTTAAATTTAGATATGGAGAAATTGACAAATGCTAAACAGAACCATAAATAATCAACTGATTTGCATGTTTATATATATGAATGTATATTTTTGTATTGAAATAAGCAAATGAATAAATAAAAGTTGAGAATCAGAATGATTCTCACATAGAGACATAATATCTTTGACAGTCGTTTTAAATTGGATTATATTCTATGTTAGAGTGTGATAGTTGTCGAGTTAGTAGTGTTTATGTAGCAGTAACTCAGATCATACGATTACATAAATGGTACCGTGACATAGGATAGTCCAGCAGCTCATAGGCAAGCTTGACGGTTACATTAAATGGTGCAGTGACCGAGGATATCAAGCATTGAAGAAGCATTTACGGTTACATTAAATGGTGCAGTGACGAAAGATAAAAGATAATAGGTCAAGCCTTGACGGCTACATTTAAATGGTGCCGTTGACCCAAGGATAGAACACAGGATTACAGTAGAAAGGCCCTTGACGGTTACAGGTGTTATGATAATTTGAAAGCATGGGAGACTATATCTAACTGTGAGATCACTGGGTGTTATGATAATTTGAAAGCATGGGAGACTATATCTAACTGTGAGATCACTGGGTGTTATGATAATTTGAAAGTATGGGAGACTATATCTAACTGTGAGATCACTGGGTGTTATGATAATTTGAAAGCATGGGAGACTATATCTAACTGTGAGATCACTGGGTGTTATGATAATTTGAAAGCATGGGAGACTATATCTAACTGTGAGATCACTAGGTGTTATGATAATTTGAAAGCATGGGAGACTATATCTAACTGTGAGATCACTAGGTGTTATGATAATTTGAAAGCATGGGAGACTATATCTAACTGTGAGATCACTGGGTGTGATGATAATTTGAAAGCATGAGAGGCTATATCTAACTGAGAGATCACTAGTATTGGAGATTTGAACATGCAAAGAAAATATAACAACTGTCAGATTGTAGACTGTTAACAAATTCCGAAACGTTGTCTAAATACACCCAACAATGAAATTTGTGTATGTGTTAGGAGGTTCTGACAAACGAACAACAAACTATAAGAATGTTATAAAACATATTTCTGCTGATTTAAAGTTATATTTGTGTTGAGCTTTTTAATAGAATTGACGTATGTTAAAAACTAATAGATATACAATAATATATTACTTAACGTATTTCTTTCTTGACATATCTAAATGGGTAATTTTCGATAAGATAATTATGGCTGCAGGCAGGTTTAGTTGGTGTTAAACTTAAATTATAGTTCTGCATGTAATGATATGATCAGCAATATACAAATTACAAAACCAAATTCAGAGAAGATAGAACTATATTTGAGGTTATCATACCGTGCGTTCCTCACAATCAATGATATTTCTGTGTGTAAGAATGTACTCGAAGTAGTTATTGATGAGTAAATTACCTGACAAATACATATTTGATATCATGTGTTTATCATCAAGTTCAATTACCTGCTTTGAGGGTATTTAGAACGTGGTAAATTGCAGGTTAAAGAAAACATGCCAGAAGTCTTACTGTATTCTGACTGTAATAGGTTATATTTAAGAGTGTGTATATTATAGGTTTGAGAGATGAGAACACTGATTTTTTGTTTGTTTTAAGAACGCCAGGGGAAGCAACCGAAGCAATGGTTATGTTCAATAAACAGACAGTGTGCAAGTATTAAGAGCTTCCCAAAAAATGGGCAAACACAGGATTCGTTACCCTTATTTTTTCCGACATCCAATGCCTAGTCTAGCAATACGTAAGTTGAGTCGACGTTAAACTTAACTGTTAGTTCTGCGTGTAATGACATGATCAACAGTACATAATCCCCTGCCCGAAGTGCTGCGACCGAATAGTTTAGTAATTATCATTGACACATGGGATTTATCTATCGCTAAAGATGGGACGTACTGAGAAAGACTATAACGGTATGAACATTTGATCTACACAAAAGGTCAAGGTGAGAGTGTATCTGATAACTAACCGCCAACCCCCTCCCCCACAAAAAAACAAAACAAAAAACAAAAAAACTAGGTGCATTCTGATTATTTAAAAACCAGTAACTGAAAAACTGAGATGCAACAGAATAATATAATGAAGTAAACACGTTGAACAGTTTTAATAAGTCAAAGATACAGGGTGTTCAAGATAATTGCAGCCCCATTGACAATTCGAAAGTTGCCAGGTACACATTGAGTTGTGTTTTTTTACTATTTAAACCGGTTCTGACTAGCTCGTCCTACGTCACATTTGTTCATCGCCCCTTCCCGCACTACAATTACACACCGTCACACAACCTTAACCTATACTACGTCATAACTGAACCTTCTCATTTCCATACATATATGTCAGATTAGCTCCATTCACGGGATGCTTTTATCTTGAACACCCTGTATTTGACAATCAGTAGAAATCATCGTTGCAGCTAAAGGAGATTCTTCCTGATAGCAAGGCTCGAGTTAGCATGAGCGCACACACTCACAGTGACAAAAAGATAAGATCTAATACACGAAGAAACATGTAACACGTACTTGGCTACGGTTCACTAGATTTGTGACAAAATTATGACAGATTGGTCATGGCGGAGACAAAATTATGACAGATTGGTCATGGCGGAGACAAAATTATGACAGATTGGTCATGGCGGAGACAAAATTATGACAGATTGGTCATGGCGGTGACAAAACCCCTGGAGTGGCTACTGACACAAACATTCACCCATGCATGCGCCGTGAAAAGTGTCGACCTTGGCAACTGTTTAGATTTGGTCGACCTGTCAAACCACTACATTGTCGGCCTTACTTTTCGACCACTGTGAGTTTATTTACGGAGTAGGAACATTCTCTGTCTTTTCGAGACGCGTATCGGCACTTGGCAATTTGCAGTTTGTACTCTGCATTTTTCCTGTCCCCGGGACATACTGGACTGGGACTGCACACAGATGATCCAGAGGTCGTTTCAATCGGCGCTGTCAACGTAAGTAACATTTTGCGCTCGCCAATATCACCCCCAGTCCTTCCGGGGACGGCAACAGACCTTGCCCGGTTGTCCCAGGAGGGCAGTTTCGTTAGGCCCTAGAACGCCACTTTAGGATTTACGTCCGGCCAACCTTACTCAATAGCTGTATCCGCGCTTGACCTCCGATACGGAGTTTACTGCAATCTTCCCCTGTGTCGTCATGATGCGTTAAAGTGTTCTCAGAGAAACTTGCCCAGAGCTGGCAATTGTGGTGCGGCCATTGGCTCCGGAGGAGTCGTTCACTGACCTCGTACGCTGCTTTTTCTTGCGTTTGCCTTGCATTTGAGTAATTTTTTGTCGAACATCGGCCAGGAGATGCGTTAATTTTGTTCAGGGTTTTGGACCTGTCTTACATTTCTGTGCTTGCACTACTACCACTACTTGTAGCTCTCCCTCGATCCAGAGGACGACCTAAGGAGACCCTGAAACGAACTTTGCTGAGAGAGACAAGAAATACTGGTCTCAGTTCCATGGAGGAGATCGAGCAAGTTGCCAGGATAGAGCGGTATGGACACATTTCTTGCAGGCCCTATGTAATGTATAAAGGTACAGAGAAATTATTATGATGTCAAAAAAGATGAATATGCAAAAGGTATTCTTAATACACGTTCTGCAAGACTTGATAGACATACTAGTGAGAGAAAGTGAAAAGAAAGGATTAAGCATGAATATAAAGAAAACAGAGGTTATGGTTGTCTTCAAGAAACAAGAAACACCAACATGCAATATCAAAATAAATAACACAACACTGAAACAAGTCCATCGATTCAAGTATCTAGGAACATTCTTAACATCAGATGGAAGATGAGATGTACAACAGAGATTAGGAGAAGAATAGCTCAAACGAAAGCAGCTTTATGAAAATGAAAAACACACTATGCGTGAACTCACTACCAATGACACTGCGAAAACGAGTACTCCAATGCTATATTGAACCAATTATTATGTATGGCAGCGAATCATGGACACTGAACAAACAATCAATACGATCATTGGAAGCCACAGAGATGTGGCTTTACAGTAGAATGTTGAGAATTCCATGGACAGCAAAGAAAACAAACGTGGAGGTTTTAAATCAGGTCTGCACACAAAGAAACCTTATCAAAAGAATAAGAATCCGACAATCAAGGTTCTTCGGGCATATAATGCGAAGTGAACATTTGGTGACTACAGGTACAATTCAGGGAAGGAGAGATCGTGGAAGACAATGCGAGAAGATGTTGGATGGCCTGACATCATGGTTCGACAAAATATCGACGTCAGAACTGATTACATGCACCAAGCAAAGAGAGTTGTGGAGAGACATGATCGCCTACGCCGGCAGGCATGGCACTTGATTGATTGAATTCTTAATACTCAGAGAATGAGAGAAATGATGACGTCAAAGAACATATAGAAGAAATATGTTCTATAGGTTGTGATATTGGGAAGGACAGAGAACAGATGTAGAGAATTTTAGAATTGTTCAGTATAGTACTTTTGTGAGAGTGTTTACTGATGACCCATGTACACTGCAGTGATAGTCTCATAAATAAAACAAGAATATGAACTAGGACAACCTTTTATAGCTACCATCAGTTATCAGTTATAAGAGGACTATCATCATAGAACTCCGGACATGTCCATAGGTGCTCCGATCTCCGCTTCAACAAATCCAGCAGCGTCCAGCGGCCAAACACGCCAGTTCGATGTTGATTAATCAATCTCTTTGCATAATTGGTATGTCGTTCTTTTCGGGCTGCACCAATCTCTCAATCTGGTCAGCTAGTGGGATTTACAACACTGAAACTCCTTTATTCGGAAAGACTCAATGCGTTAAGAATATCATTTCGGTTCATGGCATCCCCCTCTGATATTGTAGTCAAGTCAGCCAATCTATCAGCTCGTTCATTACCACTAACTCCTGCGTGCCTGGGGTAAAAAATGAAACTGATTTCTCTGATCATTGTCTGTACCAGTACCTCTATCCAGTTTCGTCTCACCATTTCTGATTCGACTTTACGCTCATGGAGTCATTGAGTATGAAAACACGAGAGTAGTTATGAGATGCCAACCATTTCACCGCCTGAACCTCCATTGTCAACATACTTGTGGTTGTCACGTAGGCCCCACTGGCCTCTCTTATTATTTTTCCTCCTGAGTGTAATAGCTACCATATCTTTATTTATTGAACTTCCCTTTGTGACAGAACGTAACAGATTTACAAATTTCATTTCTGAAAATGACCATAACTATATCTGGATACGATATCAAAAGAACTGACTTGATCTCTTTAAAGATGTCAAATTGTGTGTTTGTATGTAGTTGATTACAGTAACTTACTGGTTATGCATTTTTGTTTCTTTGTTCTTGATGGAGTCTTAACACACATGTTCACCTGTGTGTTGCCGGGCCAGCAAGGAGAGCAAAGAATAGTAGCAATGCGACCAGGACCTTGAGGCATATTTTCTCAGTTTGATGCAAGATTTCAAAATGTCTCCCCTTAAATTTTTTTCCATTAAAATAACCTTCAATTGTGATTTTGATTTTACTGCTTATGCCGTCCTACTTACGGTGCCGCCTGATGCGACCGCCTCTCTGTATCATCGCACGGCACTGAATGCGACCTACAAGGCATGCTGTAAGAGGCGACTAGGGCAAGTGTCCGCATGTGTGCTGCCGGGGCTCAAGGGGAGAGAAGAATATGCAGCAATGTGTACCTGCCAAGTAAGTTGTAAGAGGCGGCTAAGGAGGGCAGGTGTTGGGGCTGGAAATCTTAGTCCAAAGACACATTAGTTTTAAAAAAAAAAAAAACTTGGAGAAGTTTGTTGAAGACCTGTGCTCCACTGGGAGTTGAAAGGTGAAGACAAATAAATACAAATGTTATCTTTCTCTGCCTTCCAAGATGTCTTCCCATAATATTCTTCTCTGTCCTTTTGCAGAATGTTACTGTCATCACAGTCCACCTGAAATACTCTCAATATTTAGCAAGTTCTATACAAATGTTATCTTTCTCTGCCTTCCAAGATATCTTCCCATAATATTCTTCTCTGTCCTTTTGCAGAATGTTACTGTCATCACAGTCCACCTGAAATACTCTCAATCTTTAGCAAGTTCTCCCCCCTCCTCCAGTTCAATTTGTTTTTAATGTCCCAGGACAAGTGATGTGTCCCAGCACATAAAAGCCTTGAGTTCCAATGGCTTAATACCTGAAATCACTTATGCTAATGGTGGCATCCTGATAGTTTAGTTTAGTTTAGTCGTCGGATCACCATCACTGCACGTCGAACAAATTAGTCCATAAGTGCTCCGATCTCTCCCTCAGTATGTCCATCAGCGTGTGGTGACTAACGACACCAGTTCTTTGTTGGTTTACAATTCTTCTTTGTCTGCCAGCATAGCGTTCTTGTCGAGCTACACAACACTTAACTTTGAGTTCTTGCAGTCTGGTTAGTGTTGTGGATGCACCGCTATTACGTGAATCATGTACACGCCCTCTCTCCCTTAAGGAATTTATAATATCAGCCTGGTCCATTGCTCGTCCGCTTTGGACAGCAGCCATACCTGCAAGCCTATCCGCACGTTCATTCCCCTTACACCTGCATGTCCTGGCACAAAAATAAAACTGATCTTTGTCAGCTTAGACCTCCCAGCGATTCTATCCAATGTCTCCTAGCCCATCCTGTTTAATCTTCCTGAGCATACTCATTGAGTCACTGAGAAAACATGCATGGATAAAAGTCTGTGATTCTAGCCAAATCATCGCTTTGGTAACCGCCATGATTTCCATAGTGAGACTGCTCTTAGTCACGGCAAAACCATGAATCCTGATAGTATTGAGAAGTAATAGACTTGTTGGAAGTAAGGGGAGTGGGGAGGTGATATTTTGTACTTTTTATTATGTTTTTCTGTCATGCTTTGTATCAGCGAGCTGTCTGAGCCCAACTTTATTGGTTTCCATACTGGTGTTCAGAGTCTTCATCCAGATGAACTTGCACCTGAAGGCTCTTCAGAGTCATACAATTGTTAACATTTGTTCTGCAAGCCACAGTCAAATCTTCTTCTTCTTCAAACGCTCCAAATCGACCACTTGTTAATCACTCTGTGTGATTTGTATGTTATCTGAGCCTAAGAGCGATTGTGCGTTTTGGCAGTTATGCGCCTACTAGGAAATCCTATTTTCAATGACGTTATTGAGAAATCCTGACGCTGTGAGGCAAAACAAGATTGAAGAAAAGAAAGAAAAGATGGATCCATCTGATGAATGCATTTCAGGAGTTTCTTGGGTGTACAATTTCATCATATCAAAATAAAATGTCTGGCAGTAATTGCAGACAGTAAGGTGTGAAGAGCCTGTCACTTCACATGTTCTGAGCCAAATAATGTGGGGAGTTAGAAGTGCCAATTTCTTTCCTCACTTTTGGGACATTATTTGTACGAATTGATTCCACAACCTTGTCTGTTCACTTTGAGAAATGAATATTCTATGAGTTGTACTAACCTGTTCCACCATATCGAAATATATCTTCCGTGTGTTACAGGGGTTTGCAAGGGAGCAAAGAATAGTAACACTGCGACCTACACAGCATGTCATAAGAGGTGACTGAGGTAGGAGCATAGGGAAGGTAGTTAGTTTTTGTTCCATTCGTCCCAAAGGCGGCACATAGGGCAGAGGTTTTAGATCTCCATGTGATACTGTTCGTTGCTAGCAGTTGGAGATCTTGTATGGTTTTTCATCCCAATAGTTTACTTGTAGGAGTGTTCTTCGAAGAGTGGTCTTAGGTCTTTCACGTTTTCTTTCCCAACTGGTGACCACATAAGGACTTGTTGATTTAGTCTCTTTTCGCCTGATCTAAGAACATGATCTAGGGAAGCTACCCTAGTAAATAAAAAGCGTCACAGAAATTAGATGTGTTGGCCTACTTGTAGGTGCGATAACTGGCACGACGTGCAATCGATCTTATGATTAGATCACATACACATCACACAGAGTGGTTAACAAGTGGTCGATATGGAGCATTGAAGAAGAAATAAAAAATATGAAACAAATAAAAGTACATTTTCAGTTATGTTAATTATCGATAACACACTAACATTGCTAACAAAACAGAAACTTTATTAAAAGAAATGAATATTCAAATAGGTATAAACATTAGTTTTACTATGGCAGAGACACTTGATAAATATCAGACACATAATACTTACTAATCAAAGTGACCATATTCAAACTGTTCTATGTACTCTTGTAAACATATTGTCAGGGCTCACAAGAGAAGAAAAGAGTAGTAACATTGTGACATACAAGGCATATCGTAAGAGGCGACTGAGGTAGGGACCTAGGAAAGCTACCCTAGTAAATAAAATGCATCGCAGAAATCGTATGTGCTGGCCTACTTGTAAGCACATAATTGGCACAATGTACAATCGTTCGTAGGCTCAGATCACATACAAATCACAGAGAGTAGTTAACAAGTGGTCGATATGGAGTGTTTGAAGAAGAAGAAGCTCTATATACCTATTTTCATATTCACTTAATTGATTCAGTTCCTTGAAACACTTCTGGTTGTAAGGGAATCATATTATCTTCTCTGAAAACCTGTTAGCACATATACATATATAACTATCATTTTTAAAACTTTGTGGTTTCAAGCCATCAATATTCTGTAACTCTTTACTTCCAAGCAATCATACAATCATATCTAGAAGTCTTTGCTTCCAGGCAATCATACAATCATATCTAGAAGTCTTTGCTTCCAAGCAATCATACAATCATATCTAGAAGCTTTGCTTCCAAGGGAATCATACAATCATATCTAGAAGTCTTTGCTTCCAGGCAATCATACAATCATATCTGAAGTCTTTGCTTCCAGCAATCATATTTCTAAAGTCTTTGCTTGCCAAGCAATCATATCTAGAAGTCTTTGCTTCCAGGCAATCATATCTAGAAGTCTTTGCTTCCAAGCAATCATACAATCATATCTAGAACTCTTTACTTCCAAGCAATCATACAATCCAGAGGCGGCTCGTATAAGTCAGTCCGGCATCAATAAATAATGTAGGTCTTTTATTATTTAAAATTAAAAATAATCACCCAAATCCATGATTTTTCCAAAAATTTGCTCTATCCAGCAAATGGTCCGAGCAACTGATACAATCATATCTATAACTCTTTACTTCCAAGCAATCATACAATCATATCTATAAGTCTTTACTTCCAAGCAATCATACAATCATATCTAGAAGTCTTTGCTTCCAAGCAATCATACAATCATATCTAGAAGTCTTTGCTTCCAAGCAATCATACAATCATATCTAGAAGTCTTTGCTTCCAAGCAATCATACAATCATATCTAAATCTTTGCTTCCAAGCAATCATACAATCATATCTAGAACTCTTTACTTCCAAGCAATCATACAATCATATCTAGAACTCTTTGCTTCCAAGCAATCATACAATCATATCTATAACTCTTTACTTCCAAGCAATCATACAATCATATCTAGAACTCTTGCTTCCAATCAATCATACTATTATCTCTAAAACTCTTGCTTTCAAGAAACTAGACTACTAACTCTAAAACTTTTTCTTTAAAAGGCATCAAACCTTTTAATCTGTTTTGATTCAAGCAATCAGTTTACCATTTCTAAAATATTTTTTCTAAGAATCCATCATCTCTAAAACTTTGTTTCCAGGAAATCAAACAAATATTCTACATAATTCTTTACATTCACAGAATCAATTATCTTTTTGACTCTTTGGTTCTCAAAAATGAACTATTATCTATAAAAGGTTGTAGGAATCAATTCTAATATCTTTGTTAAATAGAAGTAACATTCAATTGTTTTCACAACCATCTAATTTCTCACATGAAATATTATGTAACAAATGTCCATAGTAATACTGAAAAATACATACAGTAGATAATTATTAAGTTAATTTATAAGATTTTAAGACTTGCAAGATTTTATCTGTTTTTAAATTAAACAAACTCGCCGTGTGTTGCAAGGGCCGCAAAGGGAAGCATAGAATATAGTAACACTATGACCTACAAGGCATGTCTTAACCCTTTAGCTGCTAAGGACGTATATATACGTTTTCCCCAATGACTTCTAAAGACGCATTAACACGTCAGTTATTATCTCTCCTCTTTAGGCTAAAGACGTGTTAACACGTTATACATTGCTACTGTCACTGCTATAGGCGTACATTCACGTTTGTGACCTAGAAACAAAGAGTAGCTATTTTTAGCTCAGCCTTCAGAAAGTATGTTGCAGCGAAAGGGTTAAGAGGCGACTGAGGTAAGGGTCTAGGGAAGCTACCATAGCAAATAGAAAACTTGCTGAAAATGGATGTGCTAGTCTACTTGTAGGCGCATAACTGGCACAACGTACAATCGCTCTAAGGATATGATGGCAACGAGTTGTTTAACAAGTGGTTGATATGGAGTATTTGAAAAAGAAGAAGAATAAAACAAACTGTGTGTGATATTATTTAGTTAATATATGTCAGTTGAATGCATTTGAAAATAGATGTCTGAAAAAATAATGAACATAAAATGGGATGCATTCAAGAGAAGTGATAAAATGAAAGAAATGTCTGATCAATCAGAAGTAACAATTGTTGTATGTAAAAAGAGAAAATAGAGATGTGTTGGGCATACTCTGAGAAGAAATAATGTTTAACAGATCACAAAGCAGTTATTGAAGTGGGAGTCAAATGGTTCAAGAAAGAAAGGATGCATAGGAAAACCTTGAAACAAACTTTGTTGAGAGAGACAATAAATGTTGGACAATTCTATAGAAGAGATTGAATGAGTTGCCAAGGATAGAGTGGTATGGAGAAATTGCTTGCAAGCCCTATATATATATATCTAATAATAATAACAGAACCAACATGGATGCAGTTTGGGCAGACCTTTAGAGACTACGGTAGAGACTTAGGGACTTGGGCAGACCTTTAGAGACTACGGTAGACACTTAGGACTTGGGCAGACCTTTAGAGACTACGTAGACACTTAGGACTGGCAGACTTTAGAGACTACGGTAGAACTTAGGACTTGGGCAGACCTTTAGAGACTACGGTAGACACTTAGGACTTGGGCAGACTTTCAGAGACCTACGTAGACACTTAGGGACTTGGACAGACCTTTAGAGACTACGGTAGACACTTAGGGACTTGGGCAGACCTTTAGAGACTTGAGTAGACCTTTAGGGGCGTGGGCAGACTTTCAGGGACTCGTAGATATTTAGGAACAAACTCTTTAAGCAGATAGTGATGAGCCTGCCTGTTCCAATAGCTCACATGTATACACATCTCACTTGCGCTTGCAGATGCCTTTTTGATGCCAACTCCTTCATCTGAAGGATTACATCCTTGTTTGTGGGCATGTCATCATCATGGAAATAGCAGTCTAGTAGAGTTCTTAGTAACTCGCATCTATCCAGATCAAATGTGTTCACATTTGTTTCTTTCAAAGTCAATATGAGAGTTTACTCTTTACCACAAATAACTTCTGTGACCATGACAACAAGTTTCCCATGAAATCAGTTGTTTACAAATTGATGGAAAGTTATAGTGCCCAAGGATTGACTTCATTGCACCGGGTTTTACCCTATATAACTTGATCCCTCTACACAGAAGTGACACGCCATCTGCCGAAAGTGTTGCACAAAGCACAAACTCCGTAGCTCCGGCAACAATCCTATGGTTCTCTGGGAAAATAAATGCATTTATGAACAGAACAGCACGGTCTGGACTCGAACTCAAGTATTGGAAAGTTGAATAATTGATAGGACCATCATCATTACACTTCAGTGAGTAACCATGTGTGTTACGATCTCTTTCTTACACAGACAGATCTCAGCTACGGTGGACGAACTACGTAGCACCGGCGAGGGTCCCCGATGTAATTTTAAAGATGGTGAAGACGTTTTTGTAGGAATTTTATTTTTAATATTTTCTAATGAATTTTGCACAGGCAGTGGCTTTCCAGCCTGCTTTTCTCGATTTTGAACTGCCAAGGTTCTTTTACGTGCTCAAATTGAACACGGGACCTACGCTTTATCGTCCGTTTCCAATAGGACTAGGAACTCGATATCTCCTACACTGATATCAGGAATCTCTGGAAAAATATCCAAATGGCTCCACAAGGGAGTGAACATGGTATCTTTTTCTCACGCGAGACGAGCACCTAATCGCTAGGGCACAGGCCCCCTTGGGAAGTATCTTCAACAAAATAGGATTTTATTTTATAACTGACATATAAATACGGACAAATTAATTATCTTTATATAAATATATAGCACTTAGAGAAATAAATGGTAGAAGTGTCACTTTTATTAACAACATTATACATTTCTTTTAACAATATGGATAAACTAAAAATCACAAACATGAAATATGCATTAAATAAAACCACCAAAATGTTATTAGATTTTGCTAGTGTGCATCAGTTCTGTCTCTTGCTCATCACTGTTAACTCCATATGCTTTCTCTTTGCCTTTAGCTCTTCCTCCTAAAGTAATTGAGTTAGCAATTTCATCAAAAGTTTTATTCTTTGTCTCAGGCACCCGGAAGAAGATGAAAGCAATTGCAAGTGCAAGAATGACTGAGAAGAGGATGTAAACAAACTCTTCTAATGCATCCTAAAAGAAAAATAAAGACAGATTTTAACAATAAGAAAAATATAACAATTTATGTTGTTTAATGTCTTCATACAACATTTTGTAATTGTATTGATAATATGTAAAGAGATGGAAAATAGCTGTTAAGGCAGGCAATGAATACAAAACTAGTGTAATGCACAAATTAAAAGCAGATTAAATTTGTAATAGCAAATACAAAACATGTTATAGCGGACACGAATACACTCCTCTTTCCAAGCACTACAGGAAAGACAATCACTTCTCAATGCGCCCAAGGGCGCATAAGGCAGAGACAAAACTCTTCTGTAGCAATTATATTCAAAAGCACATATATTTTTTGCCACTGCCTTGTTAAAATTATTGATACCTTTCGATATATTTCTATATATGTGATTGTTATTTAAAATATTATGTGTTTTACCTATTACGGATTTCTTTCAATACCTTTCTTAGTATCCTGGAAAACTTTCTTTTCTACGCACCTTTATGATATTATAAGCAATAGAGTTTCAGTTTGGAATATCTTCATTGCATTCCGGACATGTCCATAGATGCTTCGATCTCCTTCGCAATATCTCTAACAGCATCCAGTGACTGACTCTATCAGTTCAATGTTTATTGATGAGCCTACTCATATTCCTGCTGTGCTGTTTGTCTGGCCACTCTAATCTTCAATCCAAAAGCTCTTGCAATCTAGTAGTTGATGTGGATTGGTTTAAATGAAAATCTTCTTTGCGGCCACACTATGAGGACGTTCAAAACATCAGCTCTATCCACTGGCTGCCCCCATGATATGGTGGCAGATCAACCTGTCTGCTCTCTCATTGCCAACGACACCCATGTGCCTCGGAACGAAGATAAGTGTAATTCTGCAAAATGTTGACGCTTGTAGTGATTCAGTCCATTGCCTACGCACTGAACCAATAAACTAACTATCGTTTTAAAAATACATTTTATGTTATAACTCACCTTCAAGAATGGGAATGTCAACACAAGTATGAAATTGGACACCCAGTTGAAGGCAAGTGAAAAACTCATAGCAGCAGCTCTTGGCTCTTGACGGAAAATCTCTCCTACTACAATAAATGGGATGGGTCCTGTTAAGTAAATAAAAAACCCATTTTTAATTTCTACCATTTTGATATCAACAGTTATCGTGTTTTGTTATCATGAAAACCAGTGTAAGAAAAGAAACAAAGAAAACCAGTGTAAGAAAAGAAACAAAGAAGACCAGTGTAAGAAAAGAAACAAAGAAAACCAGTGTAAGAAAAGAAACAAAGAAGACCAGTGTAAGAAAAGAAACAAAGAAAACCAGTGTAAGAAAAGAAACAAAGAAAACCAGTGTAAGAAAAGAAACAAAGAAAACCAGTGTAAGAAAAGAAACAAAGAAAACCAGTGTAAGAAAAGAAACAAAGAAACCAGTGTAAGAAAAGAAACAAAGAAGACCAGTGAAGAAAAGAAACAAAGAAGACCAGTGTAAGAAAAGAAACAAAGAAAACCAGTGTAAGAAAAGAAACAAAGAAAACCAGTGTAAGAAAAGAAACAAAGAAAACCAGTGTAAGAAAAGAAACAAAGAAAACCAGTGTAAGAAAAGAAACAAAGAAAACCAGTGTAAGAAAAGAAACAAAGAAAACCAGTGTAAGAAAAGAAACAAAGAAAACCAGTGTAAGAAAAGAAACAAAGAAAACCAGTGTAAGAAAAGAAACAAAGAAAACCAGTGTAAGAAAAGAAACAAAGAAAACCAGTGTAAGAAAAGAAACAAAGAAGACCAGTGTAAGAAAAGAAACAAAGAAAACCAGTGTAAGAAAAGAAACAAAGAAAACCAGTGTAAGAAAAGAAACAAAGAAAACCAGTGTAAGAAAAGAAACAAAGAAAACCAGTGTAAGAAAAGAAACAAAGAAAACCAGTGTAAGAAAAGAAACAAAGAAAACCAGTGTAAGAAAAGAAACAAAGAAAACCAGTGTAAGAAAAGAAACAAAGAAAACCAGTGTAAGAAAAGAAACAAAGAAAACCAGTGTAAGAAAAGAAACAAAGAAAACCAGTGTAAGAAAAGAAACAAAGAAAACCAGTGTAAGAAAAGAAACAAAGAAGACCAGTGTAAGAAAAGAAACAAAGAAAACCAGTGTAAGAAAAGAAACAAAGAAAACCAGTGTAAGAAAAGAAACAAAGAAAACCAGTGTAAGAAAAGAAACAAAGAAGACCAGTGTAAGAAAAGAAACAAAGAAAACCAGTGTAAGAAAAGAAACAAAGAAACCAGTGTAAGAAAAGAAACAAAGAAAACCAGTGTAAGAAAAGAAACAAAGAAAACCAGTGTAAGAAAAGAAACAAAGAAAACCAGTGTAAGAAAAGAAACAAAGAAAACCAGTGTAAGAAAAGAAACAAAGAAGACCAGTGTAAGAAAAGAAACAAAGAAAACCAGTGTAAGAAAAGAAACAAAGAAAACCAGTGTAAGAAAAGAAACAAAGAAAACCAGTGTAAGAAAAGAAACAAAGAAAACCAGTGTAAGAAAAGAAACAAAGAAGACCAGTGTAAGAAAAGAAACAAAGAAAACCAGTGTAAGAAAAGAAACAAAGAAAACCAGTGTAAGAAAAGAAACAAAGAAAACCAGTGTAAGAAAAGAAACAAAGAAAACCAGTGTAAGAAAAGAAACAAAGAAAACCAGTGTAAGAAAAGAAACAAAGAAAACCAGTGTAAGAAAAGAAACAAAGAAAACCAGTGTAAGAAAAGAAACAAAGAAAACCAGTGTAAGAAAAGAAACAAAGAAAACCAGTGTAAGAAAAGAAACAAAGAAAACCAGTGTAAGAAAAGAAACAAAGAAAACCAGTGTAAGAAAAGAAACAAAGAAACCAGTGTAAGAAAAGAAACAAAGAAAACCAGTGTAAGAAAAGAAACAAAGAAAACCAGTGTAAGAAAAGAAACAAAGAAAACCAGTGTAAGAAAAGAAACAAAGAAAACCAGTGTAAGAAAAGAAACAAAGAAAACCAGTGTAAGAAAAGAAACAAAGAAGACCAGTGTAAGAAAAGAAACAAAGAAGACCAGTGTAAGAAAAGAAACAAAGAAAACCAGTGTAAGAAAAGAAACAAAGAAAACCAGTGTAAGAAAAGAAACAAAGAAAACCAGTGTAAGAAAAGAAACAAAGAAAACCAGTGTAAGAAAAGAAACAAAGAAAACCAGTGTAAGAAAAGAAACAAAGAAGACCAGTGTAAGAAAAGAAACAAAGAAAACCAGTGTAAGAAAAGAAACAAAGAAAACCAGTGTAAGAAAAGAAACAAAGAAAACCAGTGTAAGAAAAGAAACAAAGAAAACCAGTGTAAGAAAAGAAACAAAGAAAACCAGTGTAAGAAAAGAAACAAAGAAAACCAGTGTAAGAAAAGAAACAAAGAAAACCAGTGTAAGAAAGAACAAAGAAACCAGGGAAGAAAAGAAACAAAGAAACCAGTGTAAGAAAAGAAACAAAGAAAACCAGTGTAAGAAAAGAAACAAAGAAACCAGTGTAAGAAAAGAAACAAAGAAACCAGTGTAAGAAAAGAAACAAAGAAAACCAGTGTAAGAAAAGAAACAAAGAAAACCAGTGTAAGAAAAGAAACAAAGAAAACCAGTGTAAGAAAAGAAACAAAGAAAACCAGTGTAAGAAAAGAAACAAAGAAAACCAGTGTAAGAAAAGAAACAAAAAAAACCAGTGTAAGAAAAGAAACAAAGAAAACCAGTGTAAGAAAAGAAACAAAGAAAACCAGTGTAAGAAAAGAAACAAAGAAAACCAGTGTAAGAAAAGAAACAAAGAAAACCAGTGTAAGAAAAGAAACAAAGAAAACCAGTGTAAGAAAAGAAACAAAGAAAACCAGTGTAAGAAAAGAAACAAAGAAACCAGTGTAAGAAAAGAAACAAAGAAAACCAGTGTAAGAAAAGAAACAAAGAAAACCAGTGTAAAAAAAAGAAACAAAGAAAACCAGTGTAAGAAAAGAAACAAAGAAAACCAGTGTAAGAAAGAAACAAAGAAACCATGTAAGAAAAGAAACAAAGAAACCAGTGTAAGAAAAGAAACAAGAAACCAGTGTAGAAAGAAACAAAGAATAACTTCTGCTAGATTAATCATGTTTTATCACAGAGTCCGGGATAAGAAAGATTTCTAAGAGCTTTAGAAGCTTCTTAAAATTTTTTTTGCCTGTTTACTCCGAGTTCACGTTCAGAGAGATTTCTTTGGCTTTGTCGAGCTTTAAGTAAATTGTTCTTTTGCCTCTTTATTTGAGTTCAATCTGCTTGTCTGCACGATCTTAATTTTTTTTGATCACGTCTTCAGAGTAATAAGTTGTCCTCTTTTGAGCTTGAATTTTTGAGGAACTGCTTTGATAGCTCAGACTAGATTATAATTGATCTCTATTGCTTAGAATGAAAGTATTATAAGCCTTCAATACAGATTGTACCTAGACTTTGGCAGTTAATAATGACCTCTTGCAGTGCTAGATACTCCAGACCATTAGGCAAGTCAATATGACCTGCAATCATGCAGTGCTAGAATAACTTACATAGGCAGGTCAAGAATGACCTCAATCATGCAGTGCTAAAGTAGACTTACATAGTGCAGGTCCAATAATGACCTGCAAGTATGCAGTGCTAAAGTAGACTTACATAGGGCAGGTCCAATAATGACCTGCAATCATGCAGTGCTAAAGTAGACTTACATAGGGCAGGTCCAATAATGACCTGCAATCATGCAGTGCTAAAGTAGACTTACATAGGGCAGGTCCAATAATGACCTGCAATCGTGCAGTGCTAAAGTAGACTTACATAGGGCAGGTCCAATAATGACATGCAAGCATGCAGTGCTAAAGTAGACTTACATAGGGCAGGTCCAATAATGACCTGCAAGTATGCAGTGCTAAGGTAGGCTTACCTAGACCTAGGGCAATTCCAATAATGACCTGCAAGTATGCAGTGCTAAGGTAGGCTTACCTATACCTAGGGCAATTCCAATAATGACCTGCACGCATGCAGTGCTACAATAGACTTACCTAGACCTAAAGCAAATCCAATAATGAATGTATGCATTGTTATGATACACACATAAGCAAATCCAAAGTGGTGGTGCTGAAAAAAACAAATATGTAAGTGTGTTTTGTGAAAATATTATTTAAAAAATCACACAATATAATAATTATGTTGTTAATTCTATTGATCTCAATGAACTTATTGAACAGATTTTCATTTTAGGGCCGTTAGGAAGTTATTGTTTGATTCTACATGTTATGTGCTTTGTGAGAAGTGAAGAATTTCCTTCTCTTATATCCTTTGATTGATAAAGGCATTTTGGTCGAAACGTTGCTGTGTATTGTTATTGTTTTTGTAAAACTACAGTACTTTGTTTTTATTTGTTTCATCACTGCTACATATTTTTACTGCAGTTTTCCCTTATATTGTTCATTCTAACACATTTACTCAAATGTTGTCTGGGATTCTTTCGTTTTTGCCAATGATAGTTTGTAAATTGTGCTCCAAAGTGGTAAACACTAAAATCCATGATAATGAGGCATTTGACTAACAAGACCACAGTGTACCAAGAAAAGTCTTCCAGAATTGCTGCATGTAATTCCAGGAATATTGTTTCCTTCTCGCGTCAGCTTCATGATGATGTCATCACTATCATTTCAGAATGACAGCATCATTCAAAATTGATGCTGAGGTATTTGAGGTTTGATTCTGTTTCTTCTTCATCTGCGTTCTCATTAGATTGGGATTTCGGATTCTCTAATAAAGGCCACCGTCTGCCTCAGATTATCAGCCACGACATATAGTTTGTCCTGGACGCTGGCGTAAGTGGCCACCACTCTCTTCTCAGGTTTGCATACTGGGAGCAGTTCTGTAGGATATGTTCTGGTGTCATACTCTCCAAGCTATAGGAGTACAGGTCGTTGGTGCCTATCTTGAATCTAGTTTACAGGTGTCTCATTATGTTGTGACCCCTCAGTAAGCGAAGAATAACAGTCTGGTCCCTTCTGGATAGTTGGTAATATCCATCATCCTTGTTGTGTTTTGGGCATTCTTTATCCCATTTTGCTTTTATAGTGCCCTTTGGCGATGGTTTTTGCTTCTTCATAACTGACCAAGTTGTCATTTTGGGGGTGATTCTGTTTCAACATCCAGTCTAAACCTGCTAACAATAAACAAAGTTCAGTTGAGCCATGTCACAGATGCCTTGGGTATATTAATTTTGCTCCTGATCTATCACAACATGCAGTAAATCAGTCAAGTTCCTGCTGAAGAGCTGTACTTCCAGTAGGTCAATATGTCACCCACATAAGACATAATAGCTGCCCCCCCCCGCAAGAAATGATGACAACAGCCTCAGATGTGTGCTGCTGCACCTCTCTGGTGTGTGCGGAGGTGACTGTAGAGTCCAATCCTAGAACACAATCCCCTACCACAGATGGGGCACACATAAGACATAGTGCACACCAGCACTACACATATTGAAAGGACATGCCTCAGCTACATAGAGGCTTAATCCACCACCAAACAAATGACTGCTATACGTTTGATTACTCATGATACCTAGTGTGTACATATTGAATAGGACAGGCAACAACAAGGGACCCTCAGGTAATTCATGCATTATCGTCTGCACCATTGATATCTGTAAATCACACCACAGTGCTATTGTTCTTAAAAAAAAGTCTCCATTAATTTGGTCAAAGTTGGAGAAAAGTTCGATTTCATTAGAAGGGTCATACATTAGTACAGGATTCTTACAAAGAGACTGAATGCTGTGTAGACATAAGGAATAACTAAAAGAGAAAGATAAGTCCAATGTGAAATCTTGGTAAAGAATTACAAAGAGAATGACTACAAAAATACCTAGCCATTATATGATTATTATATGTTTAAAAAAAATATGTAAATGTTATTTGCTTATAATAATATCAAAGTTAAACACATATGTCAAAAACATGGTCCCTAAGTAAATCCCAAGAAAGAAAGATCACAATGAGCTTGAGGAAGACCAAGAATCCAAAGGATAAATAATATCACATATATCCTGCGACATCGTTATTGGTTACTAAACTGACGTCATTGCACTCTGGGTAGACCCATAGGTGCTCAGTCTCCCCAATAGATATCGAAGAGTATGCATACTGATGGTTCTCGTGAATCGCTGATTAAACACACTCCTCACTCTGCCCCTCTGGCATCCAGTTCGACTTGTACAACGGGTAACTCCAAACTACTTACATCACTTGATCGATTCAACATCTATTTTAGTGTCCTCATCCACTAGACAGTCACGAAGAGACCTCAAGCATCAAAGACTAACAACTACAAATGAAACACACCTGGCACAGGATACAAAACTGTACTCCCAACGACACTTTGCGGCACATGTGGATAAGACAATACAAGCACTTGCGAGGAAGACCAAAAACCCGATGGATAGATAATATCAGATATCCTGCAACATCAAAGACTAACAACTACAGATACAACACATCTGTCACAAGATACAAAACTGAAACTCCCAACAGGTTTCACGGCACACGTGGTTAAGACAAGACAAACAGATATGTACCTCTAAGTCATCATTTTTCTGCAGATTCAAGAAGATCATCATTAAGATAAAGGATACTAGCATGCAAATCATGGGGTACAACAAGAGTGGCCGGCGTCCAAGTTTTTCCATCAGAGGCACCTGGATACAAATGTAATTAAATGCAAAGTATTAATGCAGTTACACATCTTGTACACTTTTTATTTGAATTTTAGTCCACTATCTTCAAAAATCTACACATTACAAAACTCACATCGTAAAAAGCAGTCCATGCAAATGGTGGACCTTAGAAATAACTTGGGTAGTGAAAAACACTATTTGTGAAGCGCATGCAAAAGCCCATTCTATAAAGCACTTGTTATCCTGATGCTGTGAGGCAAAAATGCTTAGGAAAAGAAGTTCTTCAAAAACATCATGATGTAACATGGGTTTTGCAGAGTGTTGCGCTTTCCACAGTCCTTGTGAAAAACTCTTTAACTCTTCTGTTCTCCCCCTCCTCTCATCATATTCAAGGATTCTTTAACTTCCTGTTACAACCGTCATCTTGTTCACCCCTTTCCTCATTTTCCAAGAATCATACCCTCCATTGACTGTTTTAAAAATGACAGATTACATACATATACAGGTGTTATTAGTGATTTAGTGAGGATCATCATTATAGCACTCCGAACAGGTTCATAGTTGCTTCAATGTACTTCCCAATATATTTACCAGCATACAACGACTTATCACACCTGTTCTATTGAGAGAGTCTTTCCAAACAGAGAAGTTTAAGGGCTGTGAATCCCACTCGCTGACCAGACTGAGAGAGATGAGTGTCAATATTGATGCAGCCTAAAAGAACGACATACTAAATATGCAAAGAGATTGATTAATCAACATCGAACTGGTGTGTTGTGCCGCTGGACGCTGCTGGATTTGTCGGAGACGGAGATCGGAGCACATATGGACATGTCCGGAGTGCTATGATGATAGTCCTCATATAACTGATAACTGACACACCTGTTCTATGTTGATTAATTAAAAGTCTTGTGCCTCTAACAAAGTATTTGTATCTGGCTGTTCTCATTCCCCCCTTTCCTTCCCTTTGAATAGGGATACAGATTTGTACATTTTTAAAAAGTAATATATAGGACCTGCTTCTTTTATATCCGCGATGATGTCTGCATTATTTATTGTTTGTTCTTCCTGGATCACTGCTCTATCAGCCAGACGATACGTATTTTAATTACCTTGTACTCTCGCAAGCCAGTCTCCTTCTTCTTTGCATTCGTTCTTTACGACCAATTTTAATCACTCTTTGTGATATGTTTGATCTTTGCCAAGAACATGAATACGTTGCATATTGGTTTGGTTGGACCCTAAACGCATATACTTCTACACGTTTAGGACACATGCATCCGGTTTTAGCCAAACCTCCTTATTCGCCTCTTATGAAATACGTGGCAGGTAACAGTGGTTCTATTCTTTACACCCAAAATATGGGCCTGATAACCACTCGGTGTTCCACCATAGTACAAAATATGGGCCTGATAACCACTCGGATGTCCGCCATAGTACAAAATATGGGCCTGATAACCACTCGGATGTCCGCCATAGTACAAAAATGAAGGTTCACTTGGTCCTTCGGGATACGCAAAATCTGACAAGTAGTCTTATATATCCAGCTAGTAGTTTCTTGAGAATATTTTACCCAGGATTTCTTCACTTCTGTTGTATCATTTGCCTGATAAAGGCCGTTTGGTCAAAAAGTTGCTGTGTATTATTATTGCTTTAGTAAAATTACAATACTTTGTTTTAATGTATTTTGTCATTGCTGCAGTTTTACTGCAGTCTTCCCTTATATTGAGCATATTTACTGAGCTGCTCAGTATACAAGCATATGTGAATTTGTTTTTCCCCAATCCAGAAGCACTTGAGCTTTCAGCTCTTCGGCTCTGTGCCATGGACATCATGACCCGTCGGTTCGGTGCCACAAACACCATAAATCTGGAGAACCTGTGACTTTTAGGCAGCCGCGAATTTAACCTGCACTCACAGAGGGCTTGTCACTCGTTCTCCAACGCGCTACGAACACGCTGGGCAGGTGGGCGACTCTATCACAGAATTGCCATGGCTACAACTGCGATACAGATGTTATGAGTGCAACAGCATCGGTTCCAGATGTTAAATTCTTGTAACACTTCAAATGAAGCCTGTGTTTTCTCTTTTGTTTTTCTTCTCTTGTCACTAATGCATAATTGAACTGATGAAAGAGACAGTTAAACAACTTGCAACTAATAAACTTACAGCAACAATACTGAAGAAGGTGTTGATAGCACCAGTACCAACAACAATGTAGGGGATAGTGTCAGGGTCAATGTTGACCTGTCCAAAAAGCATTGCAGAGTAGGACATCACCTGAAAAATATCATATTAACATTACAGCGTAGTAGATAACTTGAAAACATGAATAAGGTACCGGATCGCTCCTCATGGAGACGTCGGGATATATTTCAAGAGATCCATGATTTCAAAGTAAGTGAGATGAAGTTTCTAGTCCTATCGGAGACGGACGATAAAATGTAGGTACCGTGTTCAATTTGAGAACGTAAAAGAACCCTTGGCAGTTAAAAATTGAGAAGAGCGAGCAGGCTGGAAAGCCTGCCCGGCAAAACGCATAAGAAAAAGATTTAAAATAAAATTTCTACATAATATCTCCACCATCTTCAAAATTACATTGGGGACCCTCGCCGGTGCTACAGAGTTCATGCACTGCAGCTGAGATCTTCCAGTGTATGAAAGAGATCTGAGCAAAAATGGTTACTCACTGAAGTGCAATGATGATGGTCCAATCAACCAATCAACCAATCAATCAATCAATCAATCAATCAATCAACCAATCAATCAATGAAAATATAATATTATCAACATTACAGAGTAGGAGACATAATATTCTTCTTCTTTCTTCTTCAAACGCTCCATATCAACTTCTTGTTAATCACTTTGTGTAATATGTATGTGATCTGAGCCTAAGAGCGATTGTACGTTGTGCTAGTTATGTGCTTACAAGTAGGCTGGTCAATCCGATATCTGCGATGCTTTGTATTTACTAGCGTAGCTTCCCTATGCTCCTAGCTCGTTTGTCTCTTATGACATGTCTTGTAGGTCGCAGTGGTACTATTATTTGTCTCCCTTGTAGACCCCGGCAACAAACAGGCGGGACATAACATGCAAATATAATATTATCAACATTACAGAGCAGGACATAATATAAAAATATAATATTATCAACATTACAGAACAGGACATAATATAAAAATATAATATTATCAACATTACAGAGCTGGACATAATATAACAATATAATATTATCAACATTACAGAGCAGGACATAATATAACAATATAATATTATCAACATTACAGAGCTGGACATAATATAACAATATAATATTATCAACATTACAGAGCAGGACATAATATAAACATATAATATTATCAACATTACAGAGCAGGACATAATATAAAAATATAATATTATCAACATTACAGAGCTGGACATAATATAAAAATATAATATTATCAACATTACAGAGCTGGACATAATATAAAAATATAATATTATCAACAGGAAACAAAGTTAAAGTATTTCTCAGTGACTTGTGATGTCAAACATATTGCTGTTTCAGTGAACACAAAAATAAAACTTATTGAACTTCCTCTCGGAGCACATGTTCAACACACTTCTTCTAGAACTGCATGTCTATCATTGAGAAGGACTCACGTGTCAGAACTTCAACATCACACATTTTAAACGTCCTGTTCTGTTCGGCAACTTGCCCTTTTACTTTAGCCCAGACAAGCTCTATCGGATTGAGGTGAGCATGATATGGAGGTAGTCGCAAAGACGTGTGGCCGTATTCCGCAATGATTTTGTCAATATGAAACACCTTTGTCTTATTTGTCATCCTCACCAGGTGCAACAACTTGGGTTTCAAATATGTATCATCGAAGCTGACATTTTCCTTAGCAAGCCAAGTCCTAATTTGATCTTTTGTATTTGATGCAGTTGGTACTTTGTCTTCCGCTGATACTGCGTTGTGATAGGATGCATTATCCATTACCAAGCATCATGGTCTGTTTAGAATTGGAAGTAGATCTTTCTCCATCCAGTGCCTGAAAATATGTCCATTCATTTCTGTGTGGTAGTCCCTACCGTCGGTACTTTTTGATTGGAAAATAAGTCCAGCGTCATGGACAAGACCTTCTTCACTACTTCCTGCATGTGTTAGTATAATACGCTGGCCTTTGCTGCTTGGTATTTTTCTCTTCTGTTCACCGTCTACTGATTGCCATTCTTTAGCATTGGTGTGGTGAGCATTGACCCAGGATTCGTCCAAATATACAATATCATAGCCTTGCCTCCGCTGCTCACGGATCTGCCTCAGGTATTTACTTCGGGCAGCAATTAAATGTGGCTTTTCACAAATAATATTCCTGCCGCCTATAGTTTTTCTGAAGGTGAAGCCGGCGGCTCTTACAATTTTCCATAGAGTACTTTTAGAAATGTCTATGCTGCAATCTGATTGCGGTTTTAATTTCAGTTTCCTGAGAGTAACAAGTTGATTTGTCGCAAACATTTTCAAGAGCTCCCGTCTTATGACATCTATGTCAAAGTCGTCAATTGTTCTTTTCCTTCCTTGCTTGACATTAGTGCACTTTGTGTCCTGTTTAATTCATCGGAAAAGGATTCTCCTATTCAGACCAAGCGCCAGTTGCTTTCGTTTCTCAGGGTTATGAATATCGCAATATAGATGACCTCTTAGATTCCCTACGGAAGTGTTGGTATAGTAAAACTGTAACCTTCTGCATTGTTATAAATGTGCACTTCAGACTCATTATTAATGTTATATCAATGTCAGTTTTGATAAGCCAACAAATATGATACAATAGCTTCATACAAATAGCGAGATACGCCTATAACTATACAACGGTATCCCAATTATAACGTCATATGCTTTCCGCTTTCAAAGTCGACTGGGTTAGGTGCACGGGAATTCGTGAAACTCACGATATTTCAATGTTACCATAATGTATTTTTAGAACAACGCGTCTGTGTACCGTAAATCTGTTACTATTGTGTACAATCGGTGAGGTTGATTTTAATATAACCTGAAGAAGAAATATTTCAAACTACATCAAATTTTCTTGGAAAAAATATTTCTCTAGCGTCATGGATATTCTAAGGCTGCTTGCAAAAATCACTGAGATCCAACAGGTAGTTTTCGAGAAAATCAATTTCAAACGTGCTCACGAATTAATGGACAGACTATAGGTTATAACTTCTATAAAACTGATTTTCTTCATGAAATGTATTCAAGGAACACATCAAATGCCCCCCCAAAAATGGTCTCACTGTTTGGTAGTACTTTTGTCTGTGATTTTTTTCCCAAATGAATAGGACTAAATGCAAAGCAAGAGGTTAATTAACTGAACGCCCGAGTGGTTACCACGGCTCAAATTTGGGGTGTAAAGAATAGAACCACTGTTACCTGCTACGCATGTCGTAAGAAGAGACTAAGGAGGCTAAAATAGGATGCTCATGTCCTAAGCATGTACAAGTCTATGCGTTTAGGTGCCTACAAAACCAATGTGTAACGTATATATGTTCTTGGCAAAGATCAAACGTATAACAAAGTGTGATTAAAATTTGGTCAAAGAACGAACACAAAGAAGAAGATTAACTGACTAGCATCTTATCATGATTACTCATTTGTCATTGCAGTTAAACAAACACCGCCAGATTTGGACATGTCTGTCACCTGTGTGTTGCCAGGGCTTGCAAGGGGAGCAAAGAATAGCAATCTTCAAGGAATGTCATAAAAGGCGACTGAGGTAGGGGCCTAGGGAAGCTATACTAATAAATAAAAAGCGTTGCAGAAATCGGATGTGCTAGCCTACTTGTAGGCGCATAACTGGCACAAAGTACAATCTCTCTTAGGCTCAGATAACATACAAATCACAAAGAATGGCTTAGCAAGTGGTCAATATGGAGCGTTGTTTGAAGAAAAAGACGGAGAGGCCTGTGCAGGAAATTTAAGCACAATCTTCTCATAAAATCTACAAGCTACTGTTTTATAATTTCTTGTCCATTTCTTTCCACTATTCACTCTCTCTCTCTCTCCCTCATTCCCATCTTCTATTTTCTCTCAGTAATATAATTTCTTGTCCATTGCTCTCCACCATTCACTCTCTCTCTCTCTCATTCCCATCTACTACTTTCTCTCAGTAATATGATTTCCAACATTTTAACCCTTTCACCCTTCTGAGCCAATATAATGGCTAGTTGCATATTTTAGGAAGATGAAAAGCTAGTCTACTCGTCAATTCAGTAAATAAAGTATGGAATGAAAGTGTAAAAAATACTTGCTGAATAGATTCAGTATTAATTTTAGTGTCTTTAGCCAACAGGCGATTGCTGAGAAATCTAAGGTAACTTGTATTCATTTCTTTAGCCAATAGGCGATTGTCTAGAACTTGAAGGTAACTTTTATCCATTTTCAACTTCCATATGATCGATGCAAACTTGCTTGCTATTTAATTTTCCACAAACATGGAGTATTCAACCCAATACAATTGTATATACATCAAGTATTCAACCCAATACAACTGTACACACATGAAGTATTCAACACAATACAACTGTACATACAAAGGTTAGAAAATTTACATAACACAACTCACAGCATTGATGCCAGATAACTGTTGGGCTATCTGCAAGACACAAGCAATTATGACAGGCATACGCAGATCTGGTGCAGTTAGCAGTTGTTTGAGTGTATAATTCTTAACACTAACTGTTTTACTCGCTTCAGCTTTCATCTCTTCAACCTCGCCAGTCACATTGTCAGTTCCACGGAACTTTATTAGAGCTGTTGAAATAGTTCATGAATAAAAACTAGATTGGTTAAGTTGATTTTATGAAAATAATTTAATACATGAACAAATTAAAGAACAGTTTATCATAAATAGAGGGCGTGATTCTGATCTGATGATCTGACTTATGGCCTATCAAATCTGGTACCATGTTAGAGAATAACTCTTCTTCTCTAAACTCTCCATATCAACTACTTGTTAATCACTCTGTGATTTGTATGTGGTCTGAGCTTAAGAGCGATTGTACGTTATGCTAGCTATGAGCATACAAGTAGGCCAGCCAGCACATCCAATTTCTGCAATGTTTTTTATTTACTAGGGTAGCTTTCCTAGGTCCTACATCAGTCTCATCTTATGACATGCCTTGTAGGTCACAGTGGTACTATTCTTTGTTTCCATTGAGGGCCCCGACACCACACGGGTGTCAGAATAATTCAGAAGACAGTGTACTATAAAATGTGGTTTTCTGTTAGCAAAATCTTACTATATAGTAGCCTTATGTACAAATTTGTGTACTATTGTAAAATATGCATGCACCCTTTTTGGTTGGTACAGGGCCATAACGATACTGACTGGAGCTGAGGATAGAGAATAATTATGTGCAGATTTCTGATAACTGATCCTATCATACAGGCGCAGTGAGTTATAGCGTGATGTGCTTCTTGGTTTGAACTTTTGGGCACATGCCTAGAGTATTGTAAAATGCAGCATGTTCAGCAGGAAATCTAGAGAGTGAGGAATAAGTACAATGAACCCTATCTTGGCTGCTGTATAAATAAGCAGAACAGTGAGTCTCCCTTTCCCTCTATTGTTAGTTAGTCTTTCCTCTTGGGCATGTGGGCGGCGCATAGGGCAGAGGTCATAGCTCTCCATGTCTCGCGGTTCGTTGCTATTTGTTTTAAGTCTTTAATGTTTACTAGGCCCATCGTTGAGCCTTCTCTGGTGATGGTTCTACGCAGAGTCTCTCTTGGTCTTCCTCGTTTTCTTTTTCCTCTGGTGTCCATATGAGGGATTGGTAAGGAGTCTTCTCTCATCCATTCTAAGTGTGTGGCCGATGTAGTTCCAGCGGCGCTTTCTTATAAAATTTGATACATTTTCTTGCTTGGTCTCTTGTCTTATTTGTGTATTGGGTCTGAAATCTGACCATTTGAGGTTCAGTATTCTTCTAAGACATTTATTCTCAAAGTTATCTAATTTTCTTTCTAGAGCTTTTGTTGCTTTCCAACTCTCGCATCCATAAGTTAATACTGGAATCACACAAGAGTTAAAGATCTTTAATTTTAAGTGCTTGCTGAGTGAATTGACTTCCATATATTTGACAATTTGTTAAAAGCACTTGATGCCACGATTCTGTGTGAGAGCAGTTCAAATCTGGCTCCAGCCTTATTACAAATATGAATGAGTAGAAAATACACAGACACCCCTGCTCTTAAAAAATAATACATATGTATTGAAACTGCATGGCACTGGTAGAATGGTGAGAGTTAAAATGTTACTAATTCTTCCTAGCCTGTGATGTTTTCTTGGTGATTAGGGGCAGCAACAAATTTACACAATTCTTTTCTGTTTTTAGTCGTGCTCAGATGTGATTCATTTCTTTAACTCTGAGTGTTATACCAGGTAGTTTGGGTGTTCCACGTGTTCGTTTACTCTGTGTTGTTCATATCAGTGGTGTTTTCGTGACAGAGTTATGGGTGTTCCACGTTTATGTTTACTCTGTGTCGTTCATATCAGTGGTGTTTTCATGACAGAGTTTTGGGTGTTCCACGTTTTCGTTTACCTGTTGTTCAGATCAGTGGTGTTTTCGTGACAGAGTTTTTCTCCATGTGTATCACATGTGCAATCCATCTACAGCGTCTTGTTTGTGTGATGGTGTTCACATTCTCTTACTGACACAAGCAGTTCTTGGTTGGGAACATGCATCACGTCTACAGGCGAAGGTTTGACTTCCTTCCAAAGGGCTTCTGCATATGAATTGGCCCTTCTCCGCAGATATGGCACACAACCTTCGAGAGTTTTGCACAAAGCACAAACTATTTAGGTATGGCAACACTCCAAGGGATCTCTGGAAAAAATACACTCGTAAACAGAATTGCGTGGCTCGGATTCGAATCCCCATCCTTTGGAACACATGGCTTAACCACAGAGTAAACTCCCCCCTTCCCATCCCAAATACACCAACTAATTCAGGTAAGTAAACAAAAGAATCAAACTGATTTCTCATGTAACAAACCTTTTGTGGCCTTCTCCTCTTCTCCTTTCTTGATTAACAGAAACCTTGGACTTTCAGGACAAAATGGTAACACTGCCAGACAGAGAATTGTTGGGACAGCATTGAAAGCAAACAGGTATGGCCACAGCTCTTCAGTTCCTGAAAATTAGTAAAACTAAATTAAAACAGTTTCAAGTATCATATTCAAAACATCAATACTTTTTCAGTCTAGATCAACATTTCCCAAACTAGTGTCCGAGAGGTACTACAATGGTCCTCAAGCGCTTGAAGAAATATTATGAACGTTGACATTTCGAACAGAAAAATGAATTTTAAAAACATGTTATAAAAACAGTGGTAAACTAGTTCCGTTGTGAAATCAAAGGACCTGACTAGACCAGAGTCAAAATGTCTGACAGGACAAAATGAAAGATTATTTGAAGTTTCTCGCAGTATGAGAATTTGGAACCAGCTTGATTGTTGGTATGGTGTAATAGTAACTCAATCGTTAGCAGATTTTCTTATATAGAAACTTTTGGGGTTCGTGGTAACAAAATGCATTTAAAAGGGATCAGCAATAATGCAAAGTTTGGGAACCACTGGTCTAATAATTATTGACTATTTAACCCACGTCATAGCACTCCGGGAAGACCAATAGGTGCTCAGTCTCCCCAACAGATATCGAATGGTATGCATACTGATCAGTGTCGGATTAGCTCTATTGCAGAAGTAGCAAATGCTACGGGCCCGGCGTTTCTGGAGGCCCCGCGCCTAGGGCAGAAAATGTTTAGCTTGTAAAATTTAGGTTTACGTATTTTTTTAACTGGTCTACATTTTGAGATATTGAGACCAAAGTCAAAATTCTGATTGTGAAGAATAACAGCAACAAATTTCAAAACAACGTAAGCGAAATATTAAGTATTTTAGCGACTCTACTACGCTCATTAAAGCTTATAAAAAGTGAGTTCAGGAACATGATGGGACAAGATCGTCTAAATAACCTCACGCTCTACTGACTCATTAAAGCTTATAAAAGTGAGTTCAGGAACATGATTGACAAGATCGTCTAAATAACCTTTACAGCTCTACTACGCTCATTAAACTTAAAAAAGTGAGTTCAGGAACATGTTGGGACAAGATCGTCTAAATAACCTCCCTTAATGAACATGAATGTAATTTACTTAGAGAATTGATTTGCTAGTGTTTAAACCAGCAATTGCTCCATTAAATCGAGAAAAGTTTGTTTGTAAAAGTTGTGTTTTATTTATTATCATACAAAACCTAGGGCCTCTTGGTAATATTTGCTACAGGCCCCGCGCTGGCTTAATCCGGCACTGTTACTGATGGTTCATGTGGGTCGCTGGTTAAACGATTTCTCACTCTGTCCCTCACGTATCCAGTTCAACTTGTTCAACGGGTAACTTCAAACTCCTTAAATCTCTGGGTCGATTCAAAATCTATTTTAGTGTCCTCATTCAACAGGTAGTCGTGAAGAGACAGAAGAACATCCCCTTGTCTATTTTAAATTCCCCGACAATCAATGCAGTTGATGCTTGCCTGTTTGCTCTCAGGTTAAATATTAGTCTATATGCATCAGTCTACTCCTTCTTGCGTTCTCTCTCTCTCTCTCTCTGTGCCTTTTTAACTCAGATTGAGGCTTAGGCCCTCAACCAACTCATGTCAAGTCTTCCTATCTCTAGCTATCTGCTGCAGCTCCCTCCAGCTCTTCTTTATATTGTTGATCTCTGCCTCAACCAACTCATGTCAAGTCTTCCTATCTCTAGCTATCTGCTGCAGCTCCCTCCAGCTCTTCTTTATATTGTTGATCTCTGCCTCAACCAACTCATGTCAAGTCTTCCTATCTCTAGCTATCTGCTGCAGCTCCCTCCAGCTCTTCTTTATATTGTTGATCTCTGCCTCAACCAACTCATGCCAAGACTTCCTATCTCTAGCTATCTCCTACAGCTCCCTCCAGCTCTTCTTTATATTGTTGATCTCTGCCTCAACCAACTCATGTCAAGTCTTCCTATCTCTAGCTATCTGCTGCAGCTCTCTCCAGCTCTTCTTTATATTGTTGATCTCTGCCTCAACCAACTCATGTCAAGTCTTCCTATCTCTAGCTATCTGCTGCAGCTCCCTCTAGCTCTTCTTTATATTGTTGATCTCTGCCTCAACCAACTCATGTCAAGTCTTCCTATCTCTAGCTATCTGCTGCAGCCCCTCTAGCTTTCTTATATTGTTGATCTCCTGCCTCAACAACTCAGTCAAGTCTTCCTATCTCTAGCTATCTTCTGCAGCTCCTCTAGCTCTCTTTATATTGTTGATCTCTGCCTCACCAACTCATGTCAAGTCTTCCTATCTCTAGCTCTCTGCTGCAGCTCCTCTAGCTCTTCTTTATATTGTTGATCTCTGCCTCAACCAACTCATGTCAAGTCTTCCTATCTCTAGCTATCTGCTGCAGCTCCCTCTAGCTCTTCTTTATATTGTTGATCTCTACCTCTAGATCTCTTCTCCATGTATTTCTAGGCCTCCGTTTTCTTTCGCTGTCCCTGTGAGTTCCAGGCAAGGACCCTTCTTGTTATATTCAATCTGGTTTTCGCCCGCTATGAATTTTGGCGGTCAGTGGCCAGGTATGACACTTTTGACTGAATTGTGTGTGAAGGCTTGCTTTCTTTATCATCAGTGTCCATGACCATACATACGTGATTTCTCCGACTTCAAAGATGAGCATATTCATATCTGTGCTGATTTTTCATTAAAATGAAGAAGACCTTCATGGAAGAAGGCATCCCGGCGAAAAGGAAGACCACAGAGAAGATGGATTTAGGATGTAACTGATGGTTGGAGCATGACCACTTCAGAGGCGCAACATCTTGCCTATAACAGACATCGATTCTGAAAGACTGTTAAGGTGAAAATGTTCTGCTCGTGACAAGCTATTTGATGATAATGATTCATTAAACAATTATTCAGTATACATGTTTTATACACAGCAACCTTGGTGCTGATAAATAATATAAAATGTATCCTTCTTACCTAAAAGTTCTTTAAGACCTAAGATCTGCGAGACCAGTATACCAACAGTAATGGCAAGCTGGTGACAAGTTCCAATAGCTCCTCGAATCTTCATAGGTGATATTTCAGCCAGGTACAACGGCACAAGGTAATATTTAGACCTGGCAAAAATTAAACATTTAGCCTAATTTTTTTACAATAGATTATGAAATAAAAATTATTTATAATCTTTGCTATTACATGCGTTGTAAATCTTTTATAACTGTTGAATATTCATTATTCAATCAATCAATCAATCAATCAATCAATCAATCAATCAATCAATCAATCAATAATCAATCAATCAATCAATCAAACAATCAACCACGCTTAAGCGATCATGCTGCTCCACAACACTCTCTTCTTGGTACAGTATTTCAGATAGATAAGGGGAATGTTCTTCGATCTCTTCGCGACTGTCGTTGGATCTATCTATTTATCTTATCATCCACATTTAGCGTGTGAAGCGTCGTGGAAAGTAATATCTATCTTGTGCCAGGTGTGTTACGCTGACGTTCAGTTCATGCCGCTGGGACTCTGAGATGTTATCTATCCATCGTGTTCTGGCCTGCCTCGTGCTCTGCGCCCTGAGTGTCGATTATTATAGGCACGTGATGGTAGTAAATGTGGTTCCATTCTCATTAAATGGCCGAACCACTTGAATCTTTGCTTCTCGATGTACTGTCTGTTGGATGAGGACACTAAAATAGATGCTAAATCGATCAAGCGATTTAGGCACTTTGGAGTTACCCGTTGTTCAAGTAGAACTGGATGCTTTAGTGCCAGAGTGAGAGGTGTGTTTAATCAGCGAGCCACAGAAACAATTAGTATGCATACTCTTCGATATCTGTTGGGGGAGACTGAACATCTATGGGTCTGCCCGGAGTGAATGACGTCAGTTTAGTAACCAATAACAAAGCAGTACTTCAGTTCTGAGATCTTGTCGAATCACAATGAAGACATCAAAATCTTTAACTCCGATTCTCTTGTCGAATCACAATGACAGATTATCAAACATCTTATTTCTCTAACTTCCACGATCTCTTCTTCCCTGTACTTTTACTCCTTGTCATAAAATGTTCCAAACTTAATCTTTAAATTATATGTCTGAAAAATATTGACACTAAAATGTCCGTCGCCTATAAATTCAATCCTGGTCAAGATTTCTAATATGACACATTTGATTAATTTTTGCGTGTGGCTTGCTTTCCTTATCACCAGTGTCCCTTGTTGTTCGAGTATGCTTACTCAACTTCAGAGGTACATGAAATTTCGATCATCAAGTAAAACATGATGGTCTCCTGTAGTCTAACCGTGTACAGTGTGTACATCGAGATATTTTGTTCAAGCTTGCTTTGAGCCCCGGAATGTCCACATCTTGTGGTCACTAGTACAGTGCGGAATCAACGTCGCTATCGGCGACCCTAATTGATTGTTGAATTTCTATTCTTTTGATCAGGTTTCATTGTGAACAAGTCTTTCAAAGCTTCAACATTTTGTTTCCCTGTCAATTGGGTTCAGTATTCTTTGCAAAAACAATTTTTTGTTAGCAATCTAGAGTCTTCATTAACTATTGTCTATTGTCTTTCCCCAGGTGGATGATGGAGTTGTTTGTCCGCTCTTGCCGTTAAGGGAGCTTTTATTTGAGCTCCAGGGCCAGACAAGTCGCCCTTGTTGTGTTATATCCGTGTTTATTTAGTGGTTTTGAGTCTGTCCATCTTTTTCTTGGTCTTCGCTTGACTCTAGTACCTGATCTCTTTTTATTGTATGCTGTTATTGGTGATTGGTTGTATTCCATTCTCATTAAATGTCCAAAACCACTGCATTTGTTGTCTTTCAATGTATTCGTTGCATGAAGTTAACTAACATTTCATGATCTTCAATGTTTTCAGAAGAATAAATTGCATTTGTTGTCTTCAAATTGTTGGTTATAACATTAATAATGCCAGAAAACCAAATTAAATACAAATATAAAACATAAATTCTTACCTGAGTGTATACCAACGACTATTCGAGATAAGATAAGACACTCAGGAGATTTGGCTGCTAATGTAATTCCTCCTAAGACAGCAGCAATGAACATCATAAATGTGATAACGATCATACCACGTTTTCTGAAAATTGAAATCAGGTAAAAACAGTTGTCACTGGAGAGAAAGTAGAAAATGTGAACAGTTTTGAATATCTTGGTTCACTGCTAACAACAATGAAATGTAACAGTTAAATTTCTGGTTAGCTAAAGATGAAATGGATGAGAAATTAAAAGAAGAACAAACATGGCTATACACAAAAATTAAACAACTGAAAACAGTATGGAATGGAACTGATAAGAAAACAAAGATCAGAATACTAAGAGCATGCATATTCCCAGTGGCAATGTATGAGTGTGAAGAAATGGACATTTAATAAAGCAGTGGAAAAATATATATGTGCTTTTGAATATAAGTGTTACAGAAGAGTCCTTCGTATATCTTGGACAGAGAAGAGAACAAATAGATCTATCCAGAAAGAACTCAAAATCAAAGAAAACTGCTGATGCTACAAATAAGAAAGAGAAAATTGAGATATTTTGGACACATAAAAAGACATGAAAAGTTGGAGAAGACAATCATGGAAGGAGACATACTGGCAAAGAGAAGAAGAGGAAGACCATGGAGAAGATGGATTCAGGATGTAACTGATGGTTTGAACATGACGCCTGCAGAGGCAGGACACCTGGCCTATGATAGAGAAAAATTCCGGAGGACTGTTGGGGTAGCAAAGTTCTGCTCAGAATAAGCTATTTGATGATGATGTATAAGAGTTGAAGTACATTTATAATTTACAATAGACTCTATCACTGAAGGCTGCATATATGTTATATAACATTCAATGGAAAGCACAAATATTTTATTAACATCAATGGAAAGCACAAATATGTTATGTTACATACTATTCTCTGGAGATAACAAATATATAACCATGGTAATAGTAGAAGTAAAATATGGAACTGCAAGTTACAAGTAAGCTCTATATAGTAGAAGTAAAATATGGAACTGCAAGTTACAAGTAAGTTCTATATAGTAAAAGTAAAATATGAGAACTCCAAGTTACAAGTAAGCCCTATATAGTAGAAGTAAAATATGGAATTCCAAGTTACAAGTAAACCCTATATAGTAGAAGTAAAATATGGAATTCCAAGTTACAAGTAAACCCTATATAGTAGAAGTAAAATATGGAATGTCAGTAGTTCTATAGTAAGTAAATATGAATCAAGTTAAAGCCCTATATAGTAGAAGTAAAATATGGAATTCCAAGTTACAAGTAAGCCCTATATAGTAGAAGTAAAATATGGGAACTCCAAGTTACAAGTAAGTTCTATATAGTAGAAGTAAAATATGGGAACTCCAAGTTACAAGTAAGCCTTATATAGTAGAAGTAAAATATGGGAACTCCAAGTTACAAGTAAGCCCTATATAGTAGAAGTAAAATATGGAATTCCAAGTTACAAGTAAGCCCTATATAGTAGAAGTAAAATATGGAATTCCAAGTTACAAGTAAGCCCTATATAGTAGAAGTAAAATATGGAATTCCAAGTTACAAGTAAGTTCTATATAGTAGAAGTAAAATATGGAATTCCAAGTTACAAGTAAGCCTTATATAGTAGAAGTAAAATATGGGAACTCCAAGTTACAAGTAAGCCCTATATAGTAGAAGTAAAATATGGAATTCCAAGTTACAAGTAAACCCTATATAGTAGAAGTAAAATATGGAATTCCAAGTTACAAGTAAGCCCTATATAGTAGAAGTAGAATATGGAATCCAAGTTACAAGTAAGTTCTATATAGTTAGTAAAATATTAAATTACAAGTAGCCTATATGTATAAAATTGACTCATGTCAAGTAGCCTATACGGAGTAGAATATGAACCCAGGTCAAGTAGTTCTATTGTAGAAGTAAAATATGGAACTGTTCAAGTGCTTATATAGTAAAGTAAAATATGAACTCTAATTACAATGTCCTATATTTAAACTATTTGGGAATTCCAATTCAAGTAAACCCTATATAGTAGAAGTAAAATATGGAATTCCAAGTTACAAGTAAACCCTATATAGTAGAAGTAAAATATGGAATTCCAAGTTACAAGTAAACCCTATATAGTAGAAGTAAAATATGGGAACTCCAAGTTACAAGTAAGCCCTATATAGTAGAAGTAGAATATGGGAACTCCAAGTTACAAGTAAGCCCTATATAGTTTTAAAAACTAAATTACGAATTTGCTATTCTTTCTTCTTCTTTTGTCGTCACACTGCTACCGGGTTGTTGCCCAGTGTCGTGGTTTTCTGTTTTTGTCTTGCGCTGTTCTGGTGGCTTGGGTGATTGTTATTTTTGCTCTTTCACAGGATTCTGCTATGCCATCTTACCATCTTTTTCGTGGTCTTCCTCTTGCCTTCCTTCCCGATGTTCTGTTGTAGAAGACTCTGTATACTGTGGAGTCTGAATGCATTCTTATTAAGTGGCCAAACCACTTCATTCTTTGTTTCTCTATGTAATTCAAGCAAGGTTCTGTGTCAACTATCTTTCTTATGCTGATGTTGGTGACTCTGTCTTTTCTGGTGTTGTTGGTAACTTTTCACCGGCAACGCATTTCAAATGTATTCCATTATTCCATTATTTGTCTTAATCCTAACGAATGCCAGAGAGAGTTGGAAAATGACTATAGATATAGAAAGTAAGTTAAATGCATTTGAGAATAGATGTCTGCAGAAAAATGAACATAAAATGAAACAAATTCAGAAGAAGTGATGAAATCATAGAAATTTATGATCAACCACTAGTAACAACTGTTATAAGAAAGAAAAGATGGAGATACGCTGGGCACACCCTGAGAAAAAATAATCAAAGACCAACAAATTAGGCTTTGAAGTTGGAGGCTAATGGTTCAATAAAGAGAAGACGCCCTACGAAAAACCTGAGACGAACTTAACTGAGAAAGTCGAGAAATATCAACTTCATAGAAACGTTTGAACGAGTTGCCCAGGATAGAGCAGTGTAGAGAATTTGTTTGCAGAGCCCATGTAACGTATAATGGTATGAAATGAATATACGTAGTAATGACAAATATAATACCTGCCAAAGAAATCAGCAACCTTAGCTGATATGAAGGCTCCAACCATACCAAATAAGACAAACAGTGCAACTGTAGTGGACCACAGGATCGTGATCTCCCAGTTTTCCATCAGGAATTCTTTCTGAACTCCAAACGCCTTGGCTATAATCCTCTTGGTTACATTGAGGCTGGTCATAGACAAAATAATTGACATATTAAGTATGCTCAGAATATGTTGGACACATGAGAGTTCAGTAAGTAGAACACATATGTATGTGCAACATAATATATAAAACATCACAACATAATATGTAAAACATCACAACATAATATAAAATATCCCAACAAAATATAAAATATCACAACAAAATATAAAACTACTGTAAATAGAGAAAATAAACTCATTTTAATTGTAAAAATACACAATGTATTTCTTTGTATATTACGCTTGCAACAGTAGCAAAATTGAAAATCAAAGATAGTAATATAAAGTTGTAGAGATAGTGCTAACAGTAATAGAAAGTTGTGGAGATAGTGTTGGCAGTAACATAAAGTTGTGTAGATAGTGCTAGTAGTAATAGAAAGTTGTGAAGATAGTGCTAGTAGTAATAAAAAGTTGTGGATATAGTCTCAGGAACGGAATTGAATATCAGAGATAGTAATAGAAAGTTGTGGAGATAGTGCTAGCGGTTATAGAAAGTTGTGAATATAGTGTTGGCAGTATTATAAAGTTGTGAAGATAGTGCTAGCGGGAATATAAAGTTGTGGAGATAATACTAGCAGTAACATAAAGTTGTGAAGATAGTGCTAGCAGTAACATAAAGTTGTGAAGATAGTGCTAGCAGTACTATAAAGTTGTGAAAAATAGCGCTAGTAGTAATAGAAAGTTGTGGAGATAGTGTTAACAGTAATAGAAAGTTGTGGAGATAGTGTTAACAGTAATAAAAAGTTGTGGAGATAGTGTTAACAGTAATAGAAAGTTGTGGAGATAGTGCTAGCAGTAATATAAAGTTGTGGAGATAATGCTAGCAGTATTAGAAAGTTGTGGAGATAATACTAGCAGTAATGAAAGTTGTGGAGAATGTAAGTAAAGAAAGTGGATAGTGCTAGAGTAATAAAGTTGTAGAGATAGTGCTAGCAGTATTAGAAAGTTGTGGAGATAATACTAGCAGTAAATGAAAGTTGTGGAGATAGTGCTAGCAGTAATATAAAGTTGTAGAGATAGTGCTAGCAGTAATAGAAAGTTGTGAAGATAGTGCTAGCAGTAATAGAAAGTTGTGAAGATAGTGCTAGCAGTAATATAAAGTTGTGAAGATAGTGCTAGCAGTAATAAAAGTTGTGGAGATAGTGTAGCAGTAATAGAAAGTTGGGAAAATAGTGCTAGCATAATAGAAAGTTGTGAAGATAGTGCTAGCAGTAATATAAAGTTGTGAAGATAGTGCTAGCAGTAATATAAAATTGTGAGATATGCGCAGTAATGAAAGTTGAGATAGTGCTAGCAGTAATAAAAGTTGTGAGATAGTGCAGCAGTAATATAAAGTTGTGAAGATAGTGCTAGCAGTAATAAAAGTTAGAGATAGTGCTAGCAGTAATGAAGTTGTGGAGTATCTACAGTAATGAAAGTTGAAGATAGTAACAGGTTGATATCAGAGAAAGAAAAAGAACATTTATTTTGATTTATAATTTTCTAAGTCATGCTGACACAGCTCTAGATGACAGTGATATTACTAACGAAAATTGTGTAATATCTTATCCAACGTGACTTTATTCAGCTTTGTTCTGACCTGTCAACATTTGAATCTGTAGACACATTCCAGTTGGAGTCTAAGTTATATTTAATAGCAGCTTCTGCGTCTGTGATGTTAGGGTCTTTAAGGTACGTTCTGTACTTGACAATTGTCTCCCATGATCCTCCACGGCGTTCGTAGAAGGTTTTGTTGTAGAATTCTTGAATAATCTACAATGATAATAGAGAATACTTTTAATGTAGACATTTTTTACAGATATAGCTAGATACAACTGGGACGGTAACCAGATAATTGCACACACTAAATTTTCAGAGATATAGCTAGATACAGCTGGAATGATAACCAGACAATTGCGCACAATGCAATTTCAGAGATATAGCTAGATACAGCTGGGACGGTAACTAGATAATTGCACACACTACATTTTCAGAGATAAGCTAGATGCAGCTGGAACGGTAACCAGACAATTGCACACACGACATTTTCAGAGATATAACTAGATACAGCTGGAATGATAACCAGATAATTGCGCACAATACATTTTCAGAGATATAGCTAGATACAGCTGGGATGGTAACTAGATAATTGCACACAAGACATTTTCAGAAACATAGCTAGATGCATCTGGGACGTCAGATAGATTAAGTGCACGTACATACACAGGTGCACATACACAGGTACACATATACAGGTGCACATATACAGATGCACATATACAGATGCACCTACACAGGTGCACATACACAGGTACACATATACAGGTGCACATATACAGATGCACATATAAAAAATATAGACAGGGTTGTAAAATCTCACATATAGTACATGAAATGTAGATCAACTAAATAATCTATCACTGCTAAACGTGGAGGTGGAGGCTCTCTTGAATGACATCATCAATGATACAGATGTGGTTATTTACACCGATGGTTCAGTCATTCGCCAACAACGCTGTGCGTGGGCTTTTCAGCACCTCAGGGGAAAAATAATAAAGAGGCCAGTGGGGCCTACGCAACAACCACAAGTAGCTTGACAATGAAGATTCGGGCGGTTACGGAGGCGGTGAACTGGTTGGCATCTCACAATTACTCTCGTGTTTTCATACTCAGTGACTCCATGAGCATGATTCGTAAAGTCGAATCAGGTATGGTGAGACGCAACTGTGTGGAGGTACTGGTACAGACAATGATCAAAGAAATCACCTATATTTTTGTCCCTGGGCATGCAGGAGTTAGGGGCAATGAACGAGCTGATAGATTGGCTGGCTTAGCTACAATATCAGAGGGAGCTGCAATGGATCGAAGTGACATTCTTCACGCATTGAGAGAGTCTTTCCGAACAGAGGAGTTTCAGGGTTGTGAATCCCACTTGCTGACCAGATTGAAAGAGATGGGTGTCAATATTGGTGCAGCCCGAAAAGAACGACATACTAAATATGCAAAGAGATTGATTAATCAACATCGAACTGGCGTGTTGGGCGCTGGACGCTGCTGGATTTGCTGAGGCAGAGATCGGAGCACCTATGGACATGTCCGGAGTGCTATGATGATAGTCCTCATATAACTGATAACTGATAACTGATGTAGATCAACTTGAAAAATGTAATACATGACGTCTTAAAAAATGTGCCAAAACAAAGTAGTGAAATAAGTCACAATAGTTACTGCTATGGTCTACTGTTGTTCTTGGTAAACTAGAAAGAACAAATGAAATATTCATTATAGCAGATGTTTGAAATATCCACCACAAGCTTCAAGATATGTCTGTACAAGTTTCTTCATATTGTGAAATATTATTTCTTCTGTTGAAAACACCATTATGGTTTAAGTGAAATAATCCATCTTCACCTTGATCTTTCACTTCTCTTTGCCAGGATCTCTCCTTCCATGATGGTCTTCGCCAACCCTTCATGCCTCTTTGAATGAGAATCGTGGCATATTCTTTTCAGGACGTAGCCATCAACAACAGCAAACGAGTCGTCGATTTTTTAGGCACCACTTATACGTTCAGCAGTTTGCCATTGCTTTATGAACGGTGAGGTCTATTTCTACAGTTCGTAAAAATTCAAAGAAACTAATTTGCTTCCAAACTTGCCCGCCGCGGAGTTTGAATCAGGTTACCTTGGGTTATGATCGAGCTCACTATCACTTAAACTACAGACGTCCACTACCGCTTAAGCTACAGAGCATCGGACAGCATATTCATGCAGATATGTTTGGGTCACTGCGACAATTTTTTAACTCTTTACGTGCTTTCTTTAACGAGTTAAAAGTTAATTTAGTTTTTTAAAATATATATTCCATAGCTTGCTCAGTCAACTAATAAACTAGACCTTTGAGCATGAGCAGCAGTAAACGGCGTGGAAAACAGCTGCTCTTTTGTGAACGGAAATATCAATTAGAAAATCGGATTAAAATTTATTTGCTTATCAAAACACAGGAGACAAATTTAGTTTACCGTTTTATTTATATCCCGCAAACAAATCAATTTCTTTGAAATTTGTGTCTGTAAAATATAATGAAATATAAATTGTACAAATAAAAAAGTGGAGGAACCCGTTTTCATACCATGGGGTATATAAGTAAATACGATGTTATGCTAGTATCTTTCTTTGTTATACGTCGTCCGCTGGAGGATATGGTCAACATCAACGCGGCCAACTTTACTTCTAACTTATTTTCGGATGGCAAATTGAAGTTGGCTCAAGCTGAGAACCGTTACGTTCGGAAAAAAAATTCCAGATGTAAATCCCATGCTATGCTTTGTAGTAAAACTGGTATATATATATACATCAGCTTTACTACCAGATAAAAATATATCTCCATCGTCTCTTTTGGATGATAGTGTCAATATTCTTCTTCTTCTTTGCCTTCGTTCTTTCGACCAATTTGAATCACTCTTTGTGATATGTTTGATCTTTGCCAAGAACGTGTATACGTTGCACATTGGTTTGGTAGGCCCATAAACAGATAGACTTCTACACGTTTAGGACACATGCATGGTGTCAATATTCATTACCGACACTGTGTATTTCTACATGATGATATGATAAGAGTATGAACGAGAAGCTCAGAGAAAGAACTAAGCAGATACCAGTGAAAGAAAAGCGAAGGAAGAGACAGTGACGATGGATAGGACCCACATTTAGAAGGCCGACATTAAGCATTGCAAAACTGACACTGTTTTGGAAACCGCAGGGAAAGAGGAGTAGGGGAAGGCCTAGACAGACCTGGAGAAGATAGCTGGAGGCTGATATTAAAAGGATAGGTAAAACAAGAAAAGAATTGGAAGGGATGGCAGGAGAGAGGAAGAGCTGGAAGAAGTTTGTTGAAGACCTGTGTTCCGTTGGGAGTTGAAAGATGTAGAAGAAGACACTGTATATTTCTTGGCTGGAGATAGATCTGGCCAGAATAAGCTTAAGATCATTTGCATACATGCAGGGCCGTGCGGTATATTTTCTCAGTATGATGCAAGTCTTCGAAATGCCGCCCCTTAAAAATATTGTTTCCATAAAATAAGCTTCAATTGTAATTTTGATGTTGCTGCTTGTGCCGCCCTCCTCATGGTGCCGCCTGATGCGGCTGCTTCTCTGTATCATATCACGGAACGGTCCTGAAGACATGCTGTATGACAGGTGAGAAAGTTAAGTCGTATCTTTACTAAGTAATATTATGTCTCATACAAAATCGAAAACAACTCAGATTGATCAAGTTTATTAAGTCATCATTATCATCATCATTATGTGCCATATCGGTTGACGTTGGCGATCATGGATCTTCAACAACGTGTGTTCTTAGTGCTGACTATCAGTTTTGATTTTAACACATTTTTGTGCCATGAAGCCAACATCCAACCTGTTCTCTTTTCTCTAATCCTACTTCTCGACTACCATTAACTCTACTGGTTGTCATAAAGTGCTGTAAGCCTCCATTTCTCATTACAGGTCCCAAAAATGATGACAGTTTCTATTTTAAATTGATACTTTTTTTCTGTGTCTTGATCTGTCTCTCTCTTTCTTCTATCTCCTATGTTTTTTAACCCCTATTGAGGGATATGTCCTCAACTAAGTTATGCCAAGTCTTCCTATGTTTAGTTATCCGTTGTATTCTCTTCCTGCTCTTCTGTATATCAATAAAATTGTGATGAAGACTTTCACACCTAAAATGAGCTTTACGTTCACCAAGGAAAATTTGAAGAACAGAACCAGCAGTGCAGATCTGTGGTTCTACGATAGAAAAGAGGAAAACTAATCACAACCATCATCACCATCAGGTGCCGACTGGCGTAGACGATCATGGATCTCCACAAATCTCTGGCCCTGGTGTTCGCTATCTTAGCTGTTGACGCTCTTTCATGCCATGAAGTCAGGCTGTCCAAAATTTTCTCTCTCTGTCTTCTTCTGTCTCGTCTACCCTCGATTTTACCGGTTGTCACATTATGTTCTAAACCTCCCCTTCTCATAACATGTCCGCAAATAATGATGACTGCCTATTTCTTATATTGATGATAAGCTTTCTCTCTGTTTCGACCTCATTCAGCACCTTAACAATAGTCATTTTAGCAGTCCATGGGATTCTCATCATTCTTCTGTAAAACCACATCTCTGTGGCCGGCATACTAAAACCATTCTATTTTGAATACTATCAAAGATGAGACAGTTTATTTTAAAAGTGAACATAATCAAATGCAGTGTTAGAGTTTTCTTAAAGTCAAAAACATCCAGTACACGCCACCGTGAGAGCGCGGTAGCGTAGTTGTTAGTGAACTCGCTTCTCAAGGCTGGTGGTCTGGGCTCAACTCCCGCAGCTCGCGTGGAATTTTTCCCGACCGCGACGGCTCTCAGGTCGACCCAGCCTCAACTGGGTACCAGACATGCTCTGGGAAAGTAAAGGCGGCCGGTGTGATGCTGACCACATCACCCATCGTGTGCCGACAGTCAATGAAAAATATATGTCTAACACTGTATTGACCTATATACCACGAGGTATGAAAGGGTTCCTTTACCTTTACTTACTTACACGCCACCAGGGAATAGTTTTTGTTACATTTTTCCGTGCTGCAAACAAGATATGGTAATCCCCAAATTGGTCACACTTTCATGGGCGAAGCAAAGCATAACAATAAGTGTGATAGTTTTACAAATTGTATAATAAGCAACAGAAATGCATACACAAAGATGGTTAGAATATCGTTTGTTGAATCATCTCTTGTTGAACAGAACAAAAGTTTTTTTAAAATGAAGGCTGAAAAGAGTAATGAAAAAGACAAACAATAAAATTGACTGATATATTAACCCTTTGTTATTCTGAGCCGATACATCGGCTCGTAGTATTTTCTAAGATGACAAAAAGCTAATATACTGACTAATTTAGTATACATTGCAAAATAAGTGCGTCCAGAGGTTAAAAAAAATACGGAGTGAAACTCACATTAGCCGGCTGGTTAACCACACCAATCTGGTAGCCATATAGAAACGAGTTGCCCAGACAAGCAAATGTGACACTGACAATAAGTACCCATGTCACAGATCCTTCGTTTTCCTGGAGAATACAGAATTAACAAAAACATAGTTAATATAACGTTACAACTATGTAAGGCTTGCTAGTTTCGTGGAGACATAATATTACACAGTATTTAAATGTCATATATTATTACTTTTATTGTCTCTATTAAGTTATTAAGTCCTTGCCTTGCGATCTGAAGGTCATGGGTTTGAATCTAGACCACGCCATTCTGTTTGCGATTGCATTTTTTCCAGATACCACTAGGATTATTACCAAAGCTACAGAGATCGTGCTTTGTACAATACTCTCGGCAGGTGGCGTGTTATTTCTGCCGCGAGAGACCTAGATATATGGACTAAAACCCGGTGCAATGAAACTTTAAACTATTTTTTTTCCTGAAGTTCTGGATTCGAAACCGGATCTCGTCACTCAATTTACACGTGCATTTCTCCGTAGCGGACTACAGATTTCGTACTTTGCTCAATACTCTCGGCAGGTGACTTGCCATTTCTGCAAAAAAGGACGGATCCATATTGAGAAATCCGTTGCAATGAAATCCAACCTTCGCCTTTAGAACGTTAAGACCTTATTCTTTAAAGAATAGAAACACAGTCAATGCGATGTTAGCGATCTTTGAAGGCTTGTAGTTCCATGGATACAACATTCTCAGCTCACGCATTTCTTTCTCTGGCAACATATGGATATAAGTTATGGAAAATAACACAAGAACACAATGGATATGGATAAGTTATATGGACCATAGCACAGGCATTAACGGACGCAATTGAATATTTTGAAACAAAGTGCTACAGAAAGAAAAAAAATTCTTAAAACGCTATGGAAAGTGGAAAATTATGGACATCTTACAAGACCTCAAGAAACATTGCATTACAAACAACATCATGTCAAGAAACATTGCATTACAAACAACATCATGTCAAGAAACATTGCATTACAAACAACATTATGTCAAGAAATATTGCATTACAAACAACATTATGTCATGAAAACTGAAATATTTTGCTCACATTGCTTTGCGGAGAATATTAATGGAGGTCATGGTTCCTGTGAGACGAGGCAGAGGACGATCAAGACGACGGTGGTAACAGAACATGAAATAAATCTTGAGCATAGCGTTTGGGGAGATGGGAGAACTTGTTTTCAAATCGAGAATTCTTCAGGCAGTTTGTCTTCTTCTTCTTCATCGAACGTTCTATATTGACCACATGTTAATCACTCTTTGTGATTGTGATCTGAGCCTAAGAGTGACTGTATACTGTGTCAGTTATGCGCCAACAAGTAGGACAGTACATCCGATTTCTGCGACGCTTTTTTATTTACTGGGTAGCTTCCTAGTCCCTACTTCAGCCGCCTCTTACGACATGCCTTGTAGGCCACAGTGCTAATATTCTTTGTTCTCCACGCGAGCCCGGCAAAACACGGGCGATGTAGTTTGTGATTAGAGCGATATTCTGTAAAGGCAATGCAATATGACCAGTAGATAAAATAAACAATAATTCTATTTTCAAATTACGATATATCCCCTACAGTTGAATCACAAAGCAGGCATCGAAGTGGGAGGAAAGGGTTCAAGAAATAAAGTACTCCATAAGACAACCCTGAAACACACTTTACTGAAGAAGCTTCCGGGCCTCAATGGGAGCAAAGAATAGTAACACTGCAACCTACAAGACTGAGGTAGGGCCTAGGAAGTTACCTAGTAAATAAAAACGTCGCAGAAATTGGATGTTCTGGCCTACTTGTAGGCGCATAACTGGCACAACATGCAATCGCTCTTAGGCTCGGATCACATAGAAATAACAAAGAGTGGATAATACGTGGTGGATATGGAACGTTCGAAGAAGAAGAAGAGAAGAAGAAACAAGAAATATCGAACTCAATTTCATGGAAGATGGATTGTTCATTCAGCAGGTACATATCTAACTATCTTGTGTATTATTTCTTTAGAGTGTATGTCTTATCTTTCCCAAATTTCTCTTATCAACCGTCAACTGTATTGGTTTCTAATGCATTCTCTTGCACAAGTCCGCATACCAGTGGTTCCCAAAGTGTGTGTCTAATAACACTCCTAGGTGTGCCTTAGGAAGTCCCAGATCAGTAGTCGGCAACGCAATGCCAGCGGGCACCAGGGTAAACAATCGCCAAGACACATCAGTCCATGATTCTCAAAGGTAGAAATTAAATGATGAATAAAGGTATAAGCATTTTCCAATTATTTCTGTATTTCTTTGCTTTTTGCATATTATTTATTAAGATTTTGTGTAAAGTGCAAATCAGGTTTTAAATCAGACCTGCACACAGAGAAACCTTATCAAAAGAATAAGAATCCGATAAGCAAGGTTCTTCCAGGCATATAATGCGAAGAGAAGGTTTAGAACATTTGGGGACAACAGGTAAAATTCAGGGAAGAACAGATCATGGAAAACAGAGGGAGAAGATGTTGGATGGACTGACATCAAGGTTCGACATCATAACTGATTACATGCACCAAGCAGAGAGAGAGAGAGAGAGAGAGAGAAAGTGAGAGAGAGTTGTGGCGTGACATGATTTCCTACGCTGGTAGGTATATCACTTAATTGATTGAGTATAGTGCGCCTAAAATGTTTTGTAAGTCTTCAAGTGTGCCAATAAGTTTAAGAACCAGTGCCGTATAGAAATAATTTCACATAGAAACTTCTATTCTCAAAGGACATTTACAGACTCACGCTGGTAATAGTAACCTTATAATCTATGCTATGTAATATACACCATTTAGTAATACATTATTCTTTGATGTATATGGAGACATGAGAGATATAAATAAAGGTCATAGTGTTTGTTTCGTATACGTTCAGTTATTGGAACAGCTGATAAACTAGAGCTATTTATAGAGATGCAATATCACAGTCTACGTGCCGGCACTGTGAAAGTTCTTATATGTTGAGGTTGCTGGGGCCCTCAAGAATAGTAACACTGCGATCTACAAGGCATGTCGAAGAGGCGAATGAGTAGGGGCTAGGGAAACTACCCTAGTAAATAAAAAGCGTCGCATAATTTGGATGTGCTGGCCTACTTGTAGGCGCATAACTGGCACAACGTACACTCGATTTTAGACTCAGATGACATACAAATCACACAGAGTGATTAAGAAGTGGTCGATATGGAGCGTTGGAAGAATAAGAAGTAGAAATATTGGTGCGCATATGACTAATGACTGTGTGAGGCGCGGGCACCGTATGACAATTGTAATAATAATAATATTACAGTAATATTAACAAGAACAGATGAAAACTTAATCCTAACTAAACGTTTAATAAAAAAAAAATATTATGTTAATGAAAAATATGAAACATAATATTATTCATAATTAACGTTAAAGTCAGCGAACAAACATATTATCGATAAGAAGACTGCAGTAAATATGTAGCAATGGAACGATAGGAAGACTGCAGTAAAACTATGTAGCAATGGAACGATATAAGGAAGACTGCAGTAAAACTATGTAGCAATGACGAAACATGTAAAAACAAAGGACTGTAGTTTTACAGAATACAAAAACAATAACGATACACAGCAACGTTTCCATCAAAAGGGCATTTATCAAGCACGGGATACAACAGAAGTAAACGTTAAATCCTGATCCTGAGAAATAAAATAGGGCCACAGAAATGTATCAAACGGACGGCATGCCTCCCTCGGGCACCGCGTTGGGCAGTACTGGTCTACACATTCAGTTATTGGAAGAGTCGATAACTGGAACAAGTTATGGAGATGCAATAGTACAGTCTAGTATTACAATATAATGCTGACAGTTTAGCGTAGGAACGGTCAAAGTGTATTACAATATAATGCTGACAGTTTAGCGTAGGAACGGTCAAAGTGTATTACAATATAATGATGACAGTTTAGCGTAGGAACGGTCAAAGTGTATTACAATATAATGATGACAGTTTAGCGTAGGAACGGTCAAAGTGTATTCAAACATAATGATGACAGTTTAGCGTAGGAACGAGTCAAAGTGTATTACCAATATAATGTCTGACAGTTCTGAGCGTAGCGAACGGTCACAATGTATTAAATATAATGCTGAACAGTTTAGCGTGAAAGTCAAAGCTGTATTACAATATAATGATGACAGTTTAGCGTAGGAACGGTCAAAGTGTATTACAATATAATGATGACAGTTTAGCGTAGGAACGGTCAAAGTGTATTACAATATAATGATGACAGTTTAGCGTAGGAACGGTCAAAGTGTATTACAATATAATGATGACAGTTTAGCGTAGGAACGGTCAAAGTGTATTACAATATAATGATGACAGTTTAGCGTAGGAACGGTCAAAGTGTATTACAATATAATGATGACAGTTTAGCGTAGGAACGGTCAAAGTGTATTACAATATAATGATGACAGTTTAGCGTGCGAACGGTCAAAGTGTAAACACTTACCATGGGCGTACAGATATATTTTTCCAGGGAAGAACAAAATGAACGAAACCACTTTTAATTGGTAGTATCATCATCATCATCATCATCAAATAGCTTGTCCTGAGCAGAACTTTGTCACCCCAACAGTTCTCCGGAATTTTTCTCTCTCATAGGGCAGATGTCCTGCCTCTGTAGCCGTCATGTTCAAACCATCAGTTACATCCTGAATCCATCTTCTCGTGGTCTTCCTCTTCTTCTCTTTGCCGTATGCCTCCTTCCATGATGGTCTTCTCCAGTCCCTTCATTCTTTTTATATCTCCAAAATATCTCAACTGTCTCTTTCTTATTTGTAGCATCATCCAGTTTTCTTTGATTTTGAGTTCTTTCTGGATAGATCTATTTGTTCTCTTCTCTGTCCAAGATATACGAAGGACTCTTCTGTAACACTTATATTCAAAAGCACATGTATGTTTCTCTACTGCTCTATTAAATGTCCATGCTTCACACCCATACGTTGCCACTGGGAATATGCATTCTAATTGGTAGTATATTAAACGGAAATGAAGAAAACTATATTCATATCAGATTTGATTGAGTGCTCCGTGTATAGAAATATTAACTTATTATAAATGTTTAAGCCTCATCAACTTAACAACAGGCAATCAAAATGTTTTATCAAAGAGCCATTTTTCAGTGGTTGAAATTGCACCCTCCCCGAATTAAACTCATAGTGGACCAGGGAAAAAACCACGTTTTAACAAGGCATTTATTTTTAGAATAACAAAATGCCATTTAGTGTGGCTCCTGGTAAAAAGTCGCCCACCCAAAGCCACATAGTGTTGCGTTTGGAACACAAGGAGTCAAAGTGTGAACGTCCATTGTACTTATTTTAATTTATTCATCAGTCCTGGTCTCGTCCCAAGAGCACATAAGGCAGTGACAGAAAAATATTCATATTTTATTCAAATTTATCTTTTTCTTCTCTCTTGTGGTTCATTTTAACCCCTGCTAGAGCATACGCTCTCAAACCAACTCAAGCCAGGTTCAATCCCATCCTAGGCGATCTCTTGCAGCTTCTTCCAGATCTTTCGAATGTCACTAATCGTTTTCTCCAATACTATACTCCCTGTCTTTCTAGGTTTTCCTCTTTTCCTTTCCCTGCGGGTTTCAGGAATGAGCCCTCACTATTATATTTCCCACGGGTTTTCTAAAGGTGTGCCGTATCCAACGCCATCGTTTTATCTTCACCTCTTTGTTCACCGCAATCCGTCTCGCTCTCTCCATAGGCTCATAATTTGTGACCCTATCATACCATCTCAGAGTGTATAGTAAATGTATAGTCTGTAAGTAACAAAGTTCACGACATTTCCGTTATCGTGATATTGAAATAATATGGTCTAGAATTTGTTTCTGTCACTAACCTCTTTTTGCTTATGCAGAAGTTATAAGGTGAAGTTTCTAACATGAGGTGAAGTTTGTAACATAAGGGGAAGTTTGTCACATGAGGAGACGTTTGTATCACGAGGTGAAGTTTGATACATAAGGTGAAGTGTGTAACATGAGGTGATATTTGAAAATTAGGTGAAGTTTGTCACATAAGGTGAAGTTTGAAACAAAAAGTGAAGTTTGACACATAAAGTAAAATTTCTAACAGGGAAATGCAAACAAACAAAACAATTAATCTATAAAGAAAATGTATAGAATAAACTATTTTACAATTTAACATAGAAAGAAGTTAGTTGAAATGTATAGAGATAACAAGACCAAGACTATGAACAAGGAAGTCAATAATCTACAATAATAAAGGTATAGAATAAACTATTTTACTATTTTACCTGGAAAGAAGTTTGTTGAAATGTATAGACATAACATAGAGTATGAAAAAAAGTTGCTACATCATTTATCGAGTGATTTGTAAACATCGCATTGATTGCACATTCAAAACTTCCAATGAATACATTTTAATTCGTTTAATGCTGTTTTAAAAAAATCCATAAAGAAGTTATGCAAGCTTCAAAGAACAAGAATATAGTAATAGTTGTAAGATATTGATATAAAGACACTTCATTTGATTCGTTTCATGTGCAGTAAAGTTTGCATTTTGAACTGGTTTGTAACCAAAGTAAGGTCATAGGTCGGGTCGAAACAGGTCAAACATTGGATCAAAGTTACTATTTTGCTTATAAGTGTAATTCGAGTAACGAAAAAAAATGTAAATAATGACTGTAACAAAACCATCTAGCAATAAAAAAAACTAAATAAACATCAAAGATAATTTAACTCATATTTTCTCTGAAAAGTGCAGTAACTTGTTTTTATAATATGAAGTGTGTTGAGAAATACAGGTTAGTTTCGTAGTTTTTCTTTGATCAAATGTATACTATGTATAATGTGGTCAACATCATACTGTCCGCCTTTGTTTCCAAGTGTTTCTCTGGCACCCCTCATTTAAGTTACGTTGATAACATCAAGACATCTAGCTGAATGGATAGCATCAAGGCGTCTAGCTGAATGGATAACATCAAGGCATCTAGCTAATGGATTAGAGCGCGGCTCTCGTGCAGGAGAGACCCATGTTTAATTCACGGTAAGGTTAAGGATTTTTTCGGTTGTGGGCATAGATAAAAAATCCTAACCTGAACAGCTACGCGGCGACTGCATTAGCTATGCGGCCATTAAATAGCTCAGGATCACGTCCCACTAGCCCTACACTGCCCTAAGAAAACAGTACTACATGTAATAATGACAGTTTTGTGACAACATCAACGTCATATATATATACCATTTGAATATCAGCGTTATAGAAGAGTCATCCGTATATCATGGACAGAGAAGAAAACAAATAGATTTATCCAGAAAGAACTCAAAATCGAATAAAACTGGCTGATGTTAGAAAAAAGAATAAAAAATTTGAAATATTTTGGACATATCAAGAAACACGAAGGGTTGGAGAAGATCATTATTGAAGGAGGCATCCCGGTAAAGAGAAGAAGAGGAAGACCACGGAGAAGATGGATTTGAGATGAAACTGATGATTTGAGCACGACGGTGTCAGAGGCGGGACATCTGGTCTATGAGAGAGAGAAATTCCGAAGTAAAGTTAGGATGACAAGGTTCTGTTTCGGACTAGCGATTTGATAATGAGAACGATAACATCAATGAAGGTGAAAAAATGACAATTTTAATTGGGATTTGGAATCTGCGATCACGATCCACTAGTCTACGTAGTAATGTGTAATCCACTAGTCTACGTAGAATGTGTAATCCACTAGTCTACGACTAATGGTGACCACTAGTCTACGAAATAATGTATAATCCACTAGTCTACGAAGTAATGAGTGACGCACTAGTCTACGAAATAATGTGTAATCCACTAGTCTACGAAGTAATGAGTGACGCACTAATCTACGACGTAATGAGTGACGCACTAGTCTACGAAGTAATGAGTGTGACGCACTAGTCTACGACCAATGTGATCACATCCTTCTCATTTTGATGTAATAATGAATTTGTAAACAACAGTAAAACAATCTATAAAAATCATTACACAGAATAAGGTTGCTTTGCAATGCATAAAAACATCCTCTATCAACGTTTCGACCAAATGTTTTTTTCTCAATAAACATAACGTTCACACATTTTAAACACATTTGTTACCGACATGTTTTCCTTGTATCTTTTCGTTCTGGTCAGGGTTTTGGTATGTTTTTTTTTTAAAATTTAAAAACTACACAGACGATTTGACTATTTCATTCACTGCATCCCAATACTATTTTAATATTCCAACGAAATTGATTGTATGAGCAGTAAACAATTGTTTACATTGTTTACTTTGATAAAGATAGTTTTATTTAACATACTGTAGTTTTACAAAATACAAAAATAATATAACAATACACAGCAACGTTTCGACCAAAAGGTCTTTATCAAATAAAGGGTACAACAGAAGTGAAGACATTGACTTCTTACATGGCACACAACATATAGAATCAGTCAATAAATTTCTTATGTCCGAGTGGTTACCTGGGCCCAAACTTGGGGTGTAAAGAATAGAACCACTGTTACCTGCCATGCATGTCGTAAGAGGCGACTAAGTAGGTTTGGCTGAAATCGGATGCACGTGTCCTAAACGTGTAGAAGTCTATGCGTTTAGGGTTCAACCAAACCAATGTGCAACGTATACACGTTCTTGGCAAAGATCAAACATATCACAAAGAGTGATTAAAATTGATCGTAAAGAACGAATGCAAAGAAGAAGAAGAAGATAAATTTCTAACTGTTTTAAAATGAAAATCTGTTACTGAAAAAAAGGATAAATGAAGATTGTTATTTCAATGTCGTTAGAAATTTATTGTCGGAATAAATATCGGGTCTTGCTGCATGTTGTTGCTTCGCAATACGTTTCTCTTTTCTTGTCTGAAACGAATAAAACGTATAACATCCGTTCTAGTGCTAACAATTTCATGCATATTGTTTATATCTATACATGCAGACTTATTCAGGAAATGAAAAGCATGTTGGTAACAGTTAAGAAAACATACTTTTTGTTTCTTATTTCGTTTTCCTGAAAGTGGAGTTTGCTATGTTTTGTTAAGGTTGATAGCTAGATTGTGAAGGTTGCACACTACCGTCCAGCACTGTATTGTTGTAAACAAGTTTATCTTTCTTCTTTGATTTCTATTCTTTCTTTCTCTCTCTCTCTCGCGATCACTGCCAAACCGATGTATCAGATCTCTCCACAAATTCTATTCATGTGGAAATCTGATTCATGCATCCCTAGCATTGGTGTGTTTTATGTCACATCTTCAGCACCATTTGGAGCTCTGGTGCTTATCCATCGGCGATGTGTCCCGTTTCAGCCAGCGTTTATTCAGTTTGCTCTCCGTTCCGTAGCCATCTTTTTTTTAACAGTGTGGAGTAGATAGCCCCACTTCCGACCTCCTTAGCCGCCTCTTATGACATGCGTGGCAGGTAACAGTGGTTCTATTCTTTACACCCCAATTTGGGCCCCGGTAACCACTCGTGCGGATTTCTATTCGTTAAACTACACTTTCTAAAATTAAAAAAAACAATCTAAATACAATGTATTTGCTTTATTTCACCGGGCTTTATCCCATATTGATCGGTCTCTCTCCACAGATATTGCACCGCCACCTGCTAAAAGTATTGCGCAAAGCACGAACAACGCAGTTTGTTACCAATGCCACCACTTGGAGGTGTTTGTTGGTCCGTTCTGACACTCTGACCTTGACTTTTGTAATCTCCTTTCCTGCGTCTGGTGACCCGAAGTTTGTTTTAATTTGAGATAATCTCGGATGATGTGCCGTCTCCAGATGAACGGTTTCAGAAATGATACACTTTCGTAGATCTATTGAAACCTATGAAGTTAGAGATATGCAGTTGGAGAAACATAAGAAAAGAAAATGATGGCCACAGAAACATGGAGACAGAGGAGGAAAGATTAGTTATTAGGTTTGGCTACAAACGTCGGAGGAGTGTAAATGCAATTGATGAGGAAATTAAATAGGAACGACTTGGAAGATCAGCGGAAAAGGATAACAAATGTAACTTTAAAAGTGTTCAACATTACAATTAGATTTAAACTAAATTCCCCGTGCGAAGAACAGGTACAACTGTTAGTATAATTGGAAACATTGTGGCATGCCTTTTTAGAACGGACCAAGTAAATAAAGGAAAAAAGAATATAAACAACCTATATAACAAGAACATAGGCTCTTGGTTATGTGTTACTAAACTGATGTCATTGCACTCCGGGCAGACCCGTAGGTGCTCAGAATCCCTCAACAGATATCTAAGAATATACATACTGATGGTTCCCTTGGCTCACTGACAAAACATACTCTGCACTCTGCCCCTATGACATCCAGTTCTACTTGAACAACGAGTAACTCAAACTGCTTAAATCACTGGGTTGATTCAACATCTGTTCTAGTGTCTTCATCCAACAGGAAGTCACGAAGAGACCTTCTTGGAACACTGTCTCACAAATAATATAATGTATTGAAAGCTGAAATACTTTGGTCATGTTATACGAAAATATTTTTTGTATGACCCACGACCATCTTCTTCATCTTCACCCTTCACCCCTAGCGAGGCATAGGTCCACAACCAAGACCTTCAAGCCCTTCACCCTAGCCAGGCATAGGTCCCAACCAAGACCTTCAAGCCCTTCACCCTAGCCAGGCATAGGTCCGCAACCAAGACCTTCCAAGCCCTTCACTCCTAGCGAGGCATGGTCCCACCAAGTCTTCAACCCCACCTAGCCAACATTCCACCAAGACCTTCAACCTTCACCCTAGCCAGGCATAGGTCCACAACCAAGACCTTCCAAGCCTGTCTATCTAAGCCATCTTTTCCAGATCTCTTCCTCTCTCCCAATTTTCTTGCATTATGTCTCCTTCTTTCGGGTTCTTCTTCGTGAATTTTCTTGGTTGCGATTTCTCTAGTTATCTAGTGTGTTACGGTGTGGTGTAGCTACAACATGCGTTGCAGGTAACAGTGGTACTATTTTTCACACAACTAATTTGGTCCACAGTAACCACTGAACATTGGCTCAAAACAATATAATGTATTGAAAACTGAAATACTTTGGTCATATTATACGAGATTACTTTTAGTACGATCCACTACCACCTGCTCAATTCTTTATTAAGTCCTCAGGTAAAAAAGGGTTACCTAATTCTAGAATGAAGAGGACAGAAAACTCTACTGAAGAGTATACTAGAAGGTATGTTTGAAGGAGTACAAAACGCCCGTCTGCCCAGCGTGTTCGTAGCGCGTTGGACTACGGTGACTAGTCCTCTGTAAGTGTGGGTTCAACTCCGCGGACTGGCAGAAAAGCTACAGGTTCCCCAGATTTACGGTGTTCGTGGCACCGAGCCGAAGGGTTACGATGTCCATGACACCGAGCCGAAGAGCTTTCAGCTCAAGTGCTTCTGGATCGGAAAAAAAAAAAAAAAAAGGAGTACAAATAAGAGGTAGGCAGTGCAGAAAATAGGTAGATAACATCACAAGATGCATAGATAGCAGTATGTCATGGTGCTTTAGAAGGGCAAAGGACAACCGTTTCTTGGGATACATTTCAGCCAACCTTACATGTTGAGGTGGTACATATTTTAATCTGATCTGAAACAGGTTTACACTGATCTGAAACAGGTTTACACTGATCTGAAACAGGTTTACACTGATCTGAAACAGGTTTACACTGATCTGAAACAGGTTCAAATTAAAACGAAAAGGTATGCTTCAAATGAACATTTTTATCATTGTATTTAACACAGGTAGAATGTAAAGCAGATTACCAACAGGCAGGACGTCACAAAGAGCAATGTGACTCCGATACAGTGGACATAAAGCAAAAGGCCGGCCACGCAAAAGATGAACATGAGAAATAACAGAGGCGACGAAAGACACTGTTTATGAAGCGCACACAAAAGCCTGTTCTAGAAATCTCTTATCCTGAAGCTGTGAGGCAAATCAGGACGGGAGAAAGAAAGAAAGACAAGGTGCTTAGAGAGGCTCGCTCCAGGTGTCTCCTATTTCAACCTGACGCTGTAAGGCAACATAGGATTAGCGAATAGATAGATAGATATATAGATAGATAGATAGATAGATAGATAGATAGATAGATAGATAAATAGATAGATATATATAGATAAATAGATAGATAGATAAATAGATAGATAGATAAATAGATAGATAAATAGATAGATAGATATATAGATAGCTAAATAGATAGAAAGATAGATAGATAAATAGATAGATAGATAAATAGATAGATAGATAAATAGATAGATAGATAAATAAATAGATAGATAGATAGATAGATATATAGATAGATAGATAAATAGATAGATATAATCTAAAGGTCCAAGACGAAGGACTTACTTTATTGCACCGTGTTTTCCGTATAAATAGCACGCCAGCTGTCGAGAGCATTGCACAAAGCATAAACTCCATAACTCCAGCAACAAAGTTAGGGATATCTGTAAAGTACTCTCATGACGAAGATTCAAAATATCGAGCCTGTGAAATTTAGTTCTTTACTATATGGCTCAGAAACATGGACATCCTACTCAAGACACGAGAGGAGACTTAACATCTTTCACCTTCGATGTCTCCGCAAGATTATGAACATCAGGTGGTACGACAAGATAACCAACTCTGAAGTACTGCAACGTGCAAACTTGCCTTCCATCATGGGCATGATCAGCAGTGGAGGACTAAGATGGTTGAGGCATGTGAGAAGAATGGAAACATCGCATACCAAAATAAATGTTGTTCTGTGAATTTTCGGAGGAAGAGGCACCAGGGCAGACCACTGCTCAGATATAAAGATGTCTGCAAAGCCTCAATGAAAAACTTTTCTATAGATCCCAGCACATTGGAAAAACTAGCTGATGACAGAGTTGTGTGGAAAGCAATCTTACGCAAGGGGCAGAGTCTTTTGAGAAGAGACTTATGTATGAGCTGAACGACAAGAGAGAAAAGCGAAAACTCAGAAGTTGTCACAGTAAAACACTTGCCAATTGACTGTCTGTAAAGACGAAAATATACACTCTCATGAACAGAACGGCGCGGTTCAGATTCGAACCTACTACATTCAGAACGTACGGCTTAACCACTTCGCCACATATACCTCGTAATATAGGTAAAGAAAACAGACTATCTACACCTGCAAACATGTTATCTAAGTTTAGATATCGTCATCTTCAGGTGCTCTACTTTAGACATCGTCTTCTGTTTAGTCTTGGCCTTATTTATATCAAGAACTTATAATAATAATAATAATAATTCCTCTCGTACCGTTACACGTTACATAGGGTCTGCAAGCAATTTCTCCATACTGCTCTATCCTGGGCAACTCGCTCAATCTCTTCCATGGAAATGAGACCGATATTTCTTGCCTCTCTCAGCAAAGTTTGTTTCAGGGTCTCCTTAGGTCATCCTCTCTTTCTTGAACCCTTTGCCTCCCACTTCAATGCTTGCTTTGATATTGTTATAGAGCCTATAGTTAATGGATGAAAAGTAAAGTGGTTTAGGTTGTTAAATCAAGTGCTCATTTACCCATTGCAGATGTTTCAGTGTATCTACGCTAAATACTGATGATGTGGTCACATTGCACCTGCAAGGGTGATCTAGCTTTATGCCACATAGACAAAGAACACTGGGAGCGGCTGGCTAAAGACAGGCAAGCATGGCGAGCGGCAGGGACGGCTCAAAAAGAACAGAAGAAAAACAACATCACATGTGGAGGCAAAAGAGAGCAGATAGAACATCCCATGCATCGGCTCCAGTCTTCAGTTTCACCTGCAGCAACTGTGGCAAGGAGTGCCACTCCAGAATAGACCATTACAGCCACACGAAACGTTGTGATTCAGCGCATAACATACTACATGATTCAAGACCTATTTTCTCCTGAGGAAAAGAAGCCAATGATGGTAAACATCACGCCAGTCGCTTTTACTTCCCAGTGCTTTTCCTGGTATCCTATTGAAGCTGGGTCGACCTGAGAGAGAATGCGATCGGAAAAATATTTCACTCCCACTATATAATTGAACCCGGACCACGTGCCATAAGAAGCAAGTTCATTAACAACTACGCTACTCCGCCTCTAAGACGTCGTAAGATTATTTCTGTAGCTGGCTATATATTTACAATAGATCACCACCGTGCTGTCTCCACCAAATAGCTAAAAGCGAAATACCAAATTACATGAAGAACTGGAGTTTTGCAAAGCGCATCAACGTACTAAATCAACATTTCTAATAGAAAAGCTTCATAAAACAAGGATTAGCCATTATTGTTGGGCGTAAATCTCGAATATCATAGTTTGTACAGATGGCTTATATACTTATTAGGTTGCTTTCACAAGCGTTGAAGTGTAGCATTGGCCTCTAATACGAGGATCACGCCTTCGTTTCATACTTCAGTTGCGTTGAAGTGTGGCATTGGCCTCTAATACGAGGATCACGCCTTCGTTTCATACTTCAGTTGATTCATGGACAACAACCTCGCAGTTTCCTTTAGTTTCATACACAAACGTGTATTTATTGGTGGTCAATTGTCTAATACGATCGTGGACTGACAATGGACACAATGGGCAATGTAAACCTGCTGTCCCGTGCATCGAAATATTACAGAATAAAGATCAATTAATTGATTACTAAATCATACTTATAAAGTTATAATCACAAGGTGTATCCTGAGCCTAGCCCTGCACTTTCAGGGTTGGGATCGGCTAGTCTCTCTTAGGAGGGGCGAAAGGGAAAATTAGTAGCCTGCTGATGACCCTCAGAACACACAAGTCAACACCACCTCCCAGCGGCGTAGACCGGGAAACTTTAACCGTGAGGTCAAAGGCTAACGGATATGGCTCGCCTAGGGAGATGGACTTCCCTAGGTCAGGATTTTTTCCTTTTTTAAATGTCCTTTGGGAGTTAACCGACAAAAATCTTGGTGGAGGTCTGGCCAGCCAGACTTGTGATATCAGTGGATTTACCCTGGTATCCAAGATCCAGACCCCCAGCTATGGGCAACTAGCCCAACTGCCTTGTGGGAGCCTCGGGAGATGCAAAGGCTATGGGAGTAGACCCAAACAGAAAATCCGGAGTGGAGCCCCTAAGACGGACAGGCATCAAGTGATGTCCTACCGGCAGCTCCTGCAACCGAGCTGATACCAGATGTCATGCTTGCACTCCTCTGGATTCTATCAGCGAGGTCGAGAGGGGGTAGTTGACGCTTGGGCAACTTAGCTACTCCATAAAAATCGCCCAGGCATGATTACAGCCACAAGAAACGCTGTGATTCAGCACAGAACATACTACGTGACCTATTGTCTTCTGAGACAAAGAGGCCAATGAAAGAATGAAAGTTATAATTATGGGATCTCAATGGCAAAGTGGTTAAGTCGTTTGTCTTTCGTACTGAAGGTTGCGGGTTCGAATCTGGACTGAAACAAATGTGCCATTTATTCATGAGATCCCTAGGATTGTTTCCGAAGATACGGAGTTCGAAGATACTGCTTTGTGCAATGCTCTCACAGATGACATACCATATCTGCAACAGGGACAGAATCATATGAGGAAAACCTGGTGCAATGAAGTAAATACTTTGAGCTTATAGAAATAGCATCTAGGCAGAGCCAAGTATAAACTTATCTATAAGGTATCTATAAGTTATCTATATGTTATCTATAAGTACTGACAACCAAACAAATTACAAAAAGGCTAAAAATGAGAATGATCAAATGCTATATATATCCTATATAATGTATGGCTCGAAAACATGGACAATGAACAAGCAGTTAGAAGACAGGATTGATGCATTTGAGATGTCGATATATAGAAGAATAGCCAGAGTTTCATGGACAGAAAAACATACAAATAAACACGTTTTAGAAAAACTAGGCATGAAGAAACGATTTTTAAGAGAAATAAAATTCAGACAAGTAAAGTATTTTGGGCACATAAAAGACATGACACCATGATAAAACATTTACTAGAGGGAAAGTTGAGGGGGAAGAGCAAGAGGAAGACCGAGAGATAAGTGGGAGGAAACTTTAAGAAATGGACAGGTTACAATCTGGCAGTGTGCAACACCAAGGCGAAAGACAGAGGATGCTGGAGATTCATTGCAGCCAACCTTCGATGTGGAGACGGCACCTGATGATGATGATGATACGTTCTCTAGAGTTGGATGTAATCTCTCTTTTGTGTTCCCGCCTAGACTGATGAACCAACTTTTATCATGAATTTTACCGTGGTTTTAAGGGACTCTGTTCCTCCGTACAGCTTTTCGCGAAGCTCTGTGTTTATGGGCCATGTTTTTTTCCTTATACTTGCTAACCGTTGACAGTCTTGCAGAACGTGTTCTGCCTTCATGTCCGCCTTTTCGCAGGGGCACAGGCTAGTTGTGCCAATCTTAAATTTGTGGAACATGTGGGCTCGGAACTTGTTGTGACCTGTGCGGAGGCGAAGTATGGCAACTTGTTCACTACGAGAGGCCATAGTATCCGTCGCTGTTGTTTGCCTGAGGATGGTCTTTTGTCGATTTGTCTCTGTAGTGCGAACCGATGGTTGTTCTGGCTTCCTCATAACTGATCTTGTGATTAGTCTGAGGTAGTCGTCCGCCTTCTTTTGCCAGTTTGTCGGCTGCTTCGTTTCCCCTTACGTTACAGCGTGATGGTATCCACTGAATGGATGTGATCTAGGACACCTCGTCAATGTTACGGAGCTGGCAAAGGGAAGTAACACTGCAACCTATAAGGCATGTCGTAAGAGGCGACTCAGGTACTAGATAGGGGTCCAGGTAAGCTACCCTAGTAAATAAAAAGCGTCGCAGAAATAGGATGTGCTGGCCTACTTGTAGGCTCATAACTGACACAACGAACAATCGTTCTTAGGCTCAGATCACATACAAATCACACTGAGTGGTTAACAAATGGTCAATATGTAGCGTTTGAATAAGAAATAGAAGAAAGATATACAGAAGAAGAGGACATATCTCCTGAACAGAAAAAAAAACCATATTCAATAAAACGAGTTAAAGGAAACATAGTAACTAAGAAAGGATGACTACAGGAAATATCAATCATAGAAATACAAATAATGTGGACACATAAAGAGACACGACACATTGATAAAATAATCTTATTAAAGAGACATATTGAAGAGCATCGATTAAGACTTAGATTTCCAAACTTTTTCGTCCCACCGCCCACTTTGTACAGCATAAACTTTGTAAGGCCCTCTACATTTCCCCAATTCACTTCCCCCACACCCCGTATACATGCTCTATTTTCTCTTTGATATAGAAAATTGATATATATTTCTGTCATGCATGGTCAATTTTCAAATGATTATATGAATGAAATAGAAAATTGATGAAAAATGGACCGTGTAAGACGGGCATAAGATGAATTAAAATGCAGAATTCAAATTTTAAATGATTATTCAATCGAAAATCACGAAAATAATTTATTTTAAAATATATATTATTAATTTCTTTTAAGGAGCCCCTAATCGCCTGACCCCCAATTCTTCTGAACGCACTATCTCCCCAGAACGCTTCAGCGCCCACTTGGGGAGGGGCGTATCGCCCATTTGAGAAAAGCTGGATTACGAGGAAGACCGAGACAACAATGGGAGAAAAACACCAAGAGATGAACAAATAATAGTCTGGCAGAGTGCAACTTCAAAGTAAGCAATAAGGGCCGTTGGAGGTCATTGCAACCAACATTCAGTGTGGAAACGGCACCTGATAATGATGATGACATATTGTGCAGACGTCAGATAGTTGCACAATTGTTTTGTTGGTAAGTTGCAATGATACATTCCTTTCTGAAGGTTACGTTATCGTTGCAACGTTAAAAATACACTGACACAGACGAACGTTCGCTGAAGCTCTGGTAAACATAGAAAGTCGGTTAACATGTTGCATTCATATGTATAACACCAGGGGTTAAACCACGAATCAAATCAAGATTAGAAATTACTAGCTAACACGTAACGAAAGTAAACAGAAAAATAAAAGTTTAGATGCAGACGAAAAAAAAGTTGAGATCTGAACAAGACATAAAATAAAACAGCTCTGTCAAGCCAGTGCAGATAGTTTCATGTACAATATGGATGATAAGAGGGGAAGAGAGACAGACAGACAGAGAGAGAGAGAGAGAGATAAAGGAAAGAGTACTATATAAATATTGAAAAGAGAATGAGGGTATAACTGATTCCAAGACAGTAGCAAGTGTAGACAATAAAGAAATATATTCTTGAAAACGGGAAAAAAAATAAATAGAATGCCAAGAAAACAGATGTACGAGGAAGTAAAGAGGAAGAAGAGTACAAGATAAAGAACATGCATAAAACAACAACAAAGCCACAAACATGCATAAAAAAGAAACATAAGAAACAAAAGTGCATAAAAAAACAAGAAGCATAACACTGAACTGTCCATGTGTCTGTATGTCTCTGAAAACTCATCCATTTGTCTGTATTTGTATGCATAACTGTCCATGTGTCTGCATGTCTATGCGCACTCATCAATTTTGTCTGTGTATATAAAAACGTATATTTCTTTGTGAATGTAGGTATAATCGTCCATTTATTTGTACTTCGTTCGCCAATGCGCAACTACCACTATGTATGCAAGTCTAAGTACAATGTCATGCTTGCACATCTGTATGTCTACGCATTATGTTAGTTTGTACTCAGATCACACATAACAAACATATGACACATTACATCTCAAAATATCCTACCATAAATATAAACCAGAAAGCATATTACGGGGTATTTATTGTTTGTTGAGCGCTTCATGTACATGTCTGCGTACTGTTCATGTACATGTCTGCGTACTGTTCATCACATGTCTGCGTACTGTTCATACATATTTTCATGTACATGTCTGCTCTTCATGTACATGTCTGCGTACTGTTCATACACATGTCTGCGTACTGTTCATGACATGTCTGCGTACTGTTCATGCACATGTCTGCATACTGTTCATGTACATGTCTGTGTACTGTTCATCACATGTCTGCGTACTGTTCATCACATGTCTGCGTACTGTTCATGCACATGTCTGCTACTGTTCATACATTATGTCTGCGATGTCTACAATGTTGCTATGTTCAAAATGTCCTGCTATGTTCTGTACATGCTGTATTTTTTTGTCTTTTACCATGTCTACTTTTATGTACATGTCTCATACTAGTCATGACAGCTGGACTTTTCATGCCATTCGACTTTCAACATTCTCAATTCCACATGTCTGCATACTGTTCATACACATGTCTACGTACTGTTCATGTACATGTCTGCGTACTGTTCATGCACATGTCTGCGTACTGTTCATGCACATGTCTGCGTACTGTTCATGCACATGTCTGCGTACTGTTCATACACATGTCTGCGTACTGTTCATGCACATGTCTGCGTACTGTTCATGTACATGTCTGCGTACTGTTCATGCACATGTCTGCGTACTGTTCATACATATGTCTGCGTACTGTTCATGTACATGTCTGCATACTGTTCATGCACATGTCTGCGTACTGTTCATGCACATGTATGCGTACTGTTCATACATATGTCTGCGTACTGTTCATGTACATGTCTGCGTACTGTTCATGCACATGTCTGCGTACTGTTCATGTACATGTCTGTGTACTGTTCATGCATTTTATTGTTTGGGATTGCTAGAATAGGCTTCCAGTTCCAAATTGAATTCTCCGCAAATATTTCGTTCAATGGTTTTTTGTTTTTACCTACACGCTCTTATATAACCAAAAAAAGACTCATTCTTAGGTTGAAAGTGGCGTGCCACTACTTAACATCTACAATACGATAAAGCCACATGACACAACTTTCTGGCGGCACCAATTTTCCCACAAACCACATCACGAATCCAACCAATAAACACTTGCCTACTTTACTTCTAATCAGTGGCGACTCGTGATCCTTTTTGTTGGTGGGGCCAGACAAAATTTTTCGGAAAAATCATGGTTTTGGATTAGGTTATATTTTAATTTATTACAAAATAAATGCACGTTACACATTATTTTGATGGGGCCTGGCCCCACTGGCCCTTAATGACGAGCCACCACTGCTTCTGATTGTTTCTATGGTATCAACTTGGGCATTACTTGACCCGAGAAACTTGGTTAAATTGTGGAACTGAACCTTGCAGTTTAACCTATCCTCCGTAGCAAAAGCACTAACCAGTATGCTATGAGGGCTCTAGTGTGCGTATATTAAAGTGTTATAGAAGCTTTTATACTGTGTATAACTAACACACACAAACGCTAGACTTGTGTCTTCATTGACTGTCCTGCAAATCTATAGCAGAGTGTAATCAGTGTTATCATTCTGCGCTAGAGAATTGATTGATTGAATGGACCATCATCTTTGCACTTCGTTGAGTAACCATGTGGGCTTTGATCTCTTTCACACACAGAAAGATCTCAGCGGCAATGCACGATCTCAGTAGCACCGGTGAGGGTCCCCTTCTGCGCTGGCGAATATTTAATATACAGATATATGCAAAGTGTTTATGCTCTTATGTGGATTTTGTTCATTATCATGGTTGTTCATGGTTGCCAAACATGGGCACTGACAAAAATAACAAGAAAGGAAAATTACCACATGTGAAATGAAATGTTTGAGGAAAGGGGTAAATAAAACAAGAAGAGACCATATACGAAATGAGGAAATTAGAAGAACAGTCGGAGCAACACCTGCTATTAGATTTATTGAAAAACAGACTCAAATGGTTTGGCCACTTGGTCAGAATGAAGCCGAATACACCAGTTGCAAGAGCGTACAACCTGAAAATGGAATAATCAAGAGGAAGAGACAGACCATAGCCAGGCTCCAGTATAGGCCTTCTTGCTCTAATTATCTCTTTCGTAAAGTGGTCTGACATTTTGTGTGTGTCGGTAAACGATAGAACGTCAGCGTGTCTTGTTATTTTACTCGATTTTGAGTCCTTGGATATTTATCGACAACAAATATTTGGATTACTGATATTGCAGAGTGTTAAATTTAATTTGTGCGTATTGTTTTCATCTTAAAATGGGCAAAAAGTGTTGTGTTATGGATTAAATCGAACTACGACTCGACTAAAGAATATGTGATTGTTTTTAAATTCCCTTCAAATTCTGATAGGGGAGACAGATGGAAGAAATGCATTCCACGAAAAGACTGGTCACCAGCTAAATCAAGCGTTGTGTGTCGTAAACATTTTCATCGATGTGACATTATATTGTCTGATACATTTATAGATAAATGTGGAATTAAACATGAACTTCCTCGGAGAATCCTGGTTTAAAAAACTGCTTATCCATCTCTGTTTCCTGAATTGCCATCTTATTTATCGAGTCAACAACCACAATCTCGTAAAGATCCAGAAATAAGAGTAGCAAAATCGTCAGCAAACATGACAATAGAACAGCTGAGTGGTTGTCTGCAGATATTATACAAGATTTTCCAACTTTACAGTGTGAGATAACAGCAAAGTTAAGACTTGTTAGATAAAAACTGAAGAATGCATACAGTCACAGAGGATATATTTACTTATCTTGTTTTGTATACTATCAGTGTGAAAGCAAACAGTGCACCATCCATTTCTGTAAGTGTAAATGTTTTACCAGACATGAGTGTACAAGTTTATGTAGAAAATAAACAAGTGTCTGGTAAATATCTTGATTGGATTTTAATTAACAGTAAACTTGAGAGGTGGTCACAGCTGGAAAATTTACTGATCCACTACAAAGATACTGATCCTGCTACTTCTCCAAACATAAAGAGTATTAGTGATTTATTAGAAGAAGCATTAGTATTTAGAAATTGTTAGAGAATTAATATTATCATCTGAAGATACTAATACACACATACATGAAAAACAACTAACATTTATCTTAGAGCAGGTACAACTTGTCAATAAGGACAAATACAGAAGACGCAACAGTAGTTGTACATTATGCTTTTCCTATATGGTTTTCTTGAAATCTCCTGCATGCTATAGATTTATCAGAAAATCTCTCTTATTATGTCTCCCACATCCATCTACATTTAAAAATTTAACTTCTCCTTATTCATTGTCTAATGATGATGGCAGCATTTCTACATACATGAAATTTAAAGAGTGCAGACTTTCTGAGTTGGAAAAGATTGTGGCAGTACAAAAGGATGAAATTCATATCAAATCAGCTGTAACATACTCAGGTGGTAGGGTTACTTGGTAGGGCTGAAAACTCTATGCAATCAGCAACAACAGTACAGGCTTTTCTCATTTCCTCAGTGTTTGGAAGTTATCGAGAAGTTGTCGAGCTGTCGCCTATGTACAGGATGACATCAGAGGATCTTGGCACAAAATTGCTTCAGATCATCAACAGTGTACAAAAGTGCGGTTTCACAGTTCTGGCAGTACTTGCAGACAACAACTCAGTTAACCGTAAAGTTTATAATAACCTTCTAAAAACAACAGTACATATATAGAAAATCCTGGAATTGCTGGTAAAAAATCTTTTTATTGTATGACTCAGTGCATCTGTTGAAATGTCTGTGGAGAAATTGGCTGAACCAGAAAGATGCAGAGCAGACATTATCATATCCAGCCACAACCGAGTTACTTCTGAATAAAGCATCAATCTCAAATTGTACTAATTCTAGCCAAGTAGCAAGTGCTTCTTTTTCACATTTGAAAAACTGTATCAAAATGAGCGTCTGAGTATTGTGAAGTTGGCACCAACTTTAACTAGTAAAGCCCTTTGCCCCTCAAGTATAGAGAGGCAGAAAGTTTCACTAGCTCTTGCAATTTTCAGTGAGTACAATATTGCAGCTTTGAGGTTCCTAGGAAGTCAAGAAACAGCAGATTTCATTGAGGTCATTTGGAGATGGTGGCACATTATGAATGTTAATAGTAAATTTGCAGGAGCTATGAGTCATGAGGGTGATGAATGTGATAGTGTTTTTGAAGATGGTATCCAGTCTGATGTAGACAAAGTGTTTCTCCACATTGATCCTAATGATTGTGAGTTGCTTTGTGTAGAAGGTACAGAGGAATCATTAGTATATATTGCTGGATATGTCTCCAGTAAGATCAGTAGGAAAACTCAGTGCATTTCATGTAAGGCCTTGCTACAAATGGAGAAAACAATGACAGTTGTCGATTAATGTTTGCATGACGGGCGTTTTTGTTTTCAGTTCATCTGATATAATTTGCTGTATGTGCTTAAAATGTCCATAAAATGTATAAACTTGGAAGGGTACTTCAAACTTCACTAGCAAGTAATTGTTTATAGTCAATTGTTTACAATATTTATCATTACATATCAATGATCTAAGTAAGATGGACATTTATAAAAGAACAACAAAGTGTGCTACAGTTAAAGCAACTTTTGTGTATGTTAGAAATGTATATTGTACCTTATTATACAACTATGTATTACATTATAATGCAACTGTTGTTCTGCAATACTTTGTTAATCATTTTGAGCTTCTACATTGAATTTTCTTAAAGCTGTGTTAAATATGAATAAAACCAAATATGAATAAAACCATGATCATTTGATTAAAATAAAATTCATTTTATGACCATATCTCAAGTTTATTAGTATCTATAATCCATTTACGATGTTTGTCATTAAATGTATGTCTGTACAGTAATGGATTTCGTAAAGAGTTCTTAAGAATATAGTCAGCACCCTTTTCTTATCTAGGTCAGGGAATACCTGGCGAGTTGTCCGGCCTGGGCTATAGCCTGGCTGTTGACAGACCAAGAAAAATTTGGGCTGATGGAGTTATAGATATCTTAAAACTCCACAATACAACCACATATCAAGCGACCGAGCGTGCATTATCTGGAAACCGATCATCAGTTAAACCTGCTAAGCATAGCGGCAAAAAAAGCAGAGAAGGACAAAAAAAGAAAAGAAGATCATGGCTGTTTTAAAGCAATAGAAGAAGACGAAGAAGTTCAATTTAATTCGGTTCACAAACGCAGTTTTCTAAGAATTGAGTGTAAATATTATTAGACATGTTGGTGAACGTCTAATGTTAAGTAAACAAAAGAGAATAGAAAGTAACTATGCAAAAGAAGTATAAGAAAGAGGATTCCTCGAGATCATACACAAATAATTAGAGCATGGAGGTTTCCCGTGGTTATACATAATGAAATAGAGCATGGAGGTTTCCTGGTTATACATAATTAAATAGCATGGAGTTTCATGGTTATACATAATGAAATAGAGCACGTAGGTGTTTCGTGATTATACATAATTAAATATAACACAGGGATTTCCCTTGATAAAACATAATTATATAGAATACTGTGTTCCCTATAACCGATTATAATATATATCTTTGCAATCAGGATGTTTCATACATAGTCCTAATTTTTCAGTCAGCGGAAAGCAGTGTTGTCAATCTAGCATTTTTAATGTTAGATCTAGCATTATTTTTTGCAATTTAGCATAATAAATTTGGATCTAGCATCTAGCAGGAAATCTAACATAAAAAAAAATTGGTTAGCATTTTTAGCATTTCTTTTAGTTTGGTCAATGAATCATAAAATCGACAAAAACTTTACGAACAAACACAGAAAATTTACTACAGCGAGATTCGGTTAATGAATTTCTCAGTGTGGCAAGCCACCAGCTTCTGTATTTGCTTGCAGTTCATCAGTGACTGTTCTTAAGTGCTATAATCATTTCCAAACAAACGGAGGACTGTGTTAAAATCATAAAGTGAATCCCTCATTCAGCAATGAGTAAAGCTACACCAACGCATCAGCAAAAATGTCGTAAGGAATGGTTAAAAGTTCCTGCTTTTGCAAAGTGGCTACTTGAGGTACCAACTGATTGATCTAACTCATAGGTTCCCAACGGGGCGGTACCGCCCACCGGGAAGCACTGAGAAGTTGGAAGATGGCGTTGGATTGAACAGTACATTTGGGGGCGTTGAGGACCATCTGCCGCCCCCTTAAGCTGAAAAGAGTAAGGTGAGTAAGTAAGGTGATAAGACATCTACACTTGAGGAAAAATTTAGCAATGTTTATTTGCTGTCATTCATCATTCAATTCTTGTGATCACTTGGTAGACTTGTGCAAAAATACCATATCGGACAGTGAAATGGTAAATAAAGTTAGGATGCATCGTACAAAGTGTGTAAATATTGTAAAGAATATCATTGCTCCTTATTTCAAGGAAGATTTGACTACTGATCTTGGTCAAGGAAATTATTTTTATTACTGGATGAATCAAATGACATCACTGTAATGAGTTATTTAGAATGAGTTATTTATATCATTTTTGCATCCAATTCTAGAACATGTTCAAGAAGTATACAAAAGTTTTGAATCAAATATTACTGATAAAACAAAATTGCTTTCTGATCTACCTCTTCTTATTACATCTATTGCCAATATGTTAGTACTGTCAACATGTAAGTACTGCCAAATGTAAGTACTGCCAACATGTAAGTACTGCCAACATGTAAGTATTGCTAACATGTTAGTACTTCCAACAAGCAGAATTGATCTATCTAATTACATCTATTGCTAACATGTTAGTACTTCCAACAAGCAGAATTGATCTATCTAATTACATCTATTGCTAACATGTTAGTACTTCCAACAAGCAGAATTGATCTATCTAATTACATCTATTGCTAACATGTTAGTACTTCCAACAAGCAGAATTGATCTATCTAACTACATCTATTGCTAACATGTTAGTACTTCCAACAAGCAGCATTGTTCTATCTAACTACATCTATTGCTAACATGTTAGTACTTCCAACAAGCAGCATTGTTCTATCTAACTACATCTATTGCTAACATGTTAGTACTTCCAACAAGCAGCATTGTTCTATCTAACTACATCTATTGCTAACATGTTAGTACTTCCAACAAGCAGCATTGTTCTATCTAACTACATCTATTGCTAACATGTTAGTACTGCCAACATGTAAGCATTGCAACATGTTAGTACTGCCAACAAGCAGAATTGTTCAGCATTGATCCTAACACTAAAATTGAAGAATTTCTGGATCCAAATCCACAGCTGGGTTCTAGATTTGAGAAAAGGTTTGAAAGATTGATAATTACCAAAAAGATTCAAGCTTGTCATCCGAAAAAGGGCACACAACTTTTTGATTAGCCTGTAGAAAGAGCTAATCATTTGCCAGAAAACATTGATATTTTGAAAAATATAAGCTTGTTCTCAGTACACAATACATTGACACATATTAATAAACATATTCTTCCCCTGCTAGAATTATTTATTTCCATGAAGAACTGAAACCATCAATTGAGATTCAATACAACAGCATACATTTGGTTAAATGGACTGATATTACAACTACTGAGAGATTTTCGTCTGAAGTTTTCAATTAAACAGATTCTTCGGGAGGTAACCTCTTAAAAAAAGTTGCAACTTTCGCCCTAAACTTATTAATTTTGCCAAATTCTAATGCTGAAGTGGAACGGTTATTCAGCAGCATGAATATCGTGAAAAATAAAATGAGAAACAAAATGCAGCTGCTCATGCTTTCAGCAATTCTTGCAGTAAAATATGGCTTAAAGAGGCATAACAAATGCTACAAAAACTTTGATTTACCTAAAGATGTCACCGCCAAAATTGGAACAACGTATTCATATGACCCAATAAAAACTTCAGAAGATGTGCAGTTTGATTGCTCAAAAGGTCCCAGAAGTGGTGCCGTCTGACTTCTCAAAATGCGATGAAATACTATCGTACTGTTATTAATACAATACAATCGATACGGAAAATATTTTTGGCATTTTTTCTCATTAAAAAAATTATTTCTAGCATTTGTTTTCCTAACATCTAGCATTAAAAGTCGATTTATATTTGGCAACCCTGGCGGAAAGTAGCGAGATCAGAAGCAATTATGGACATGTGTAATGTGTAATGATCATGAACCTCAAATGAACAATGAGATTCATATATCCATCGCTATTTATGATGAGTTTATCGTAAGGAACGTAAGATTGTATAAACTGTCATCTTAGTATGCGGTCACATGAGATGCTAACCACTTTTGTTTTGCATTTTTAGATTATCATCCCACCCGTGTGTTGCCAGGGCTCACAAGGGCAGCAAAAAATAGTAACACTGCGACCTACAATGCATGCCATAAGAGGCGACTGAAGTAGGGGCCTAGGGAAGCTGCCCAGGTAAATAAAAAGTATCGCAGAAATCGGATGTGTTGACCCACTTCTAGGCGTATAACTGGCACAGCGTACACTCGCTCTTATTCTCAGATCACATAAAAATCACAAAGAGTTGTTTAACAAGTGGTGGATATGGAGCTTTCAAAGAAGAAAAAGAAGAAGATAATCATTATCTTCAAAACGCTGGCTGTTCAGGAGGGTTACCCATTTTCTAACCATGGAGACATTCATTGTATATTCACAATATACATAACATATCTCCTCAATGTGAATTTCACTTGGTCACACATTCCTAATGTTGAAAAAAAACAACCGAATTACAAACCGTATTTAAATTAGCCGTTGTGCTATACAATCCTATTAAACATTTTATAAGCCGCATAACAATTGCATACATAAATAACCAGGAATTTATACAGGAATACACTGACATATGCAGAAGACCAATGTTCAACTTTCTGGGCCATGCCCATCAAGCTTTTCTAAAATTTATATTTCCTATACCCAATTATATAGATAATTTTAATATTCTGATTTAAATTGAAGTAAAAACGTAGACTAAAAGAATGCATATTTAAATATATATGACAATTTATCCCTTGAAAATAACATTTTGTCCACTGACAAATTGCCAACAACAATCCTCTGCGGCACGTTGAAACACTGCAGTAACCATTGCAAAGATACGATAGATAATTTGAAGTACTATTTCTAAGACGTCGGGTGAGTCTATATATATAATATGTCGTGTCAGCGTGTCGTAGGCGTTGACTACGGTGACTATCCGTGTGCGGGTTCAATTCGCGGATGGCAAAAAAGCAATTCCAGATTTACGGTGTTCGTGGCACCGAACCGAAGGGTTACGATGTCCATGGCACCGAGTCGAAGAGCTGAAAAACTCAAGTGCTTCTGGATCGGAAAAAATATATATAATAATAATAATTCCTCTCTACCGTTATACGTTAAATAGGCCTGCAAGCAATTTCTCAATACCGCTCTATCCTGGGCAACTCACTCAACCTCCTCCATGGAACTGAGACCGATATCGTGCCTCTCAGCAAAGTTTCTTTCAAGAACACACAGAGTGGTTAACAAGTGGTCGGTATGGAGAGATCAAAGAAGAAGAAATTGTCGATCACTTAATATTCAGTCTGAAGTTTTATGAAGAAGCTAACGAAGTGGGTTAAAATGTGATGGGAACCATTCATGTCCTTTCATGTTGTTCCACAATTTCTGAAGCTGTACATAGACGAATGTTTTGCTGTAATCTTCATGTTGCACAATTCAAAGCTAGTACATAGACGAATGTTTTACTGTAATTTCTTTTTCAATTTCCTGAAGCTTACAAGAGAGTTTTGCTGTATCTTCAGTTGTTCCAATTTCAAGCTGACTAGACGAATGTTTGCTGTAACTTCAGTGTCCGACAATTCTGAAGCTGTACGATAGACGAATAGTTTTGATCTGGAAATTTCCATGTTGATCAATTCTCTGACCAGCTACATAGACTGAAGTTCTTGCTGCTATCTGGGCATGTTTTCACTTCTGAACTGCAGACGATTTGCTAGAAATCCTTCAGGGTGGTTCCACAAGTTTCTGAAGTTACAAGAGAATGTTTTGCTGTAACTTATATTAGTCACAATTTTGAAGAGTAACATAGACAATGTTGGATAATCTTCATGTTGTTCACAATTTCTGAAGCTGTACATAGACAGAATGTTTGCTGTAATCTACAAAATAAATATTAAGTCTGTAAGAATGAAAATTAATTTTTTCGATCCAGAAGCATTGAGCTTTTTGTTCTTCGGCTAGGTCCGTGGACATCGTAACCCTTCGGTTCGGCTCTACGAAAACCATAAATCTGGAGAACCTGGCTTTTCTGCCAGCCGCAGAATAAACGCACTCACAGGAGCTTGTTGTCACTCTCGCCCAACGCGCTATGAACACGCTGGGCAGGCGGGCAAATTAATTATAAAGAAACTTTTAGCAAGTAAGAATATATTAGAGAAAAGTGATTGAGAGAAAATAAGACATATATTAGGGAAAAGTGATTGAGAGAAATAGACATATATTAGGAAAAGTGATTGAGAGAAAGTAAGACATATATTAGGAAAAAGTGATTGAGAGAAAGTAAGACATATATTAGGAAAAAGTGATTGGAGAAAGTAAGCATATATTAGGAAAAGTGATTGAGAGAAAATAAGACATATATTAGGAGAAAAGTGATTGAGAGAAAGTGGATGATTTAATTTTAGAAGATATAGAAAGATATATTTGATGTGTATTGTTTATTTTCTTTCTTCCACTTCTAGTTTTTGCATTTATTTCTTTATTCATTTTAGTTAAAATTTTCCTTTAAGGCAGTTAGATTTATTGTCTGATTCTATATGTTGTGTGCGTAAAAATGATTTCTTCATTTTTATCCTCTGCTTGATAAAGGATTATTGGTCGAAACGTTGCTGTGTATTGTTTTTGTGTTCTGTAAAACTACAGTACTTCGTTTTTTGGTGTTTCGTCTTAACTTGAGAAACGGAAATTTGTTTCCTGAAAATTTTTTTCAAGCACAGCGAATGGTGGGTGAACAGGCGGTATAGTAGTTATCAAGTGTATCCCTGGGTTATAAGATTCCAGCCAATAAAAGCACATTAACTTTTAGTACTAATCTTTCTTCGTTGTGGCTGATAAGAAAATAATAATGGAGTCTGAGATATGTGAATAGAAAGAAGATTGTAGATTTTTCAATGTTATAAACATGGAGAACCACTATAACAATCTTTCTTTCTTTCTCGAATCCTGTTTGCCTCACAGCGTCAGGTCAGGAAGAGATTTCTAAAACGGCCCTAGTATGCGCTTCGTAGATAGTCTCTTTCGTCGCCTCTGTTATCTCTGAGGTCCATCTTTGCGTGGCCGGCCTTTGCTTTGTACCCATTGTATCGGAGCAGCATTGCTCTTTGGGGTGCACTGTCTGATGGTAATCTGCTTACGTGGCCGAACCATTTAATTTGTTGTTTCTTGATGAAGTCTAGTACACTGATGTTGTACCCACTTTTTCCTGATGTCTTCATTTCTCAATCGGTCTCTTCTTGTTACACCCAGCATTCTGCGTAGACACTTCATCTCTGTTGTGACTAGTTTTCTTCTATCGTTTGTTGTCAGCGTCCAGGTTTGGCACTGGTAACATAATGTGGGAGAAAGATTGTGTTGAACATTGCTCTTTTTGTGTTCATGGTTACGTGTTTGCATCTTAAAATTGGCGCCATTTGCCCTATCATTTGATTTGCTTTGTTGCATCTGTGTTGAATTTCATTAGTTATTCTTCCATTTGCTGAAAAAATGCTCCCAGGTATGTGAAATCTTTTACTTGATTTAGTAGGTGATTATCGATGGAGATATTGGTAGAGCTTAATATAACTATAACAATATCTCGTGAATTTCAAAGATACAACAACTGGTGTTTGCGCAGAAAGGTATCGAGATGGTATGATATAGTTACAAATAAGGAGCTTATGGTGGCAACGAAAAAGATTCAAGTGAACTAAAAGGGGAAGAAAAGATATTGACGCTACATAAGACCTACTTTGAGAAAACCCGATGAGACACTGCAAGAAGCATCCTTTCCTGGAACTAACAAAAAAAATAAAAAAGAGCGTTGTCTAAAAATACATTTACAAGATATTTGGAAGAAGGGTTTAAATATATACGAAATACATCGCTGCAAGAGATAGTTAAAGATAGGAAACAAGATTGTGATTATGAGACTGCCGAGATACCTACTGCGCTACAGAGGAAGATTTAGCATAATGTTATTAAGGGACTATGTCTCAGCCGGAGTTTAACCGACACAAACTAGAGAGAAAAAATGAGTGAAAGCGAGAGATAAAGAGATAATAACACGAAACGGTGGCACCAGCGAAGATATCAGCTGTAGAATGAACAAAGACATGACAGTTTTTCCAAGACGAAATTTCATTTGAAAATCTTCCAACTACAGCACACACAAAAAAACAACTATTTGTTAGTTGCAGACTCTTCTGTTTGGTGAGGAATATTTGGAAATAGCATACACAAATAGCACATAAATTGCTTACTTACACACAGACTTGTCTGTCTAAGAAAAATGTCAACAAAAGCTTTCTCTATTGAAATCATTAATCAAGAAATGCGTCCTAGAAAGAAATAAAAAAGCGTGCGTTAGATAATGAGAATTCATCATCATGCAGCTTGTTCCTTCCAGAACTTGGCTTCCCTGACAGCAGCTCTGAAAATCTCTCTATTCTGTGCTAGCTTTGTCAGCACATTCTCAGATCGTCAATGCCATCTTGCACCCATTGTCTACTAGGTTTTCCTCTCAACCTTCTTCCAGGCACCATTCCGTCCAGACTTATTTAACTCTAGGCACTAATGTCATTTGATATGTCCGAAATATTTAATTTTTCTTGTTTTTATGTTCCTTAATAGCCAACTCTTTTTAATATCAAGCTGTTGCAGAACTGAAGCATTTGTTCTCTTCTCTGTCCATGATATTCTAAGTAATCTTCTGTAGCATTTGCATTCAAAGTAATTAATGATCTTCTCCGCCGTTTTGTCAATGGTCCATATCTCACAACCTTATGTTGCCCAAGGAAAACGAAAGCTCTCATTGTCTAATTGTCTAGACGACAATTAGACGTTTGAATTCGATTGATCATATCATCATAAGATATCATGGCATAGGGAGAAAACATTTTCTCAGAAAAGCTCAGGTTCCCAGAAGAGATCATGTTTAAAGAAGAGATTATGTCATCAGAAGACACCATGCTCTCATCATCAGAGATGCTATGTATTGGACTCCGCAGAGAAGGCGAAAGAAAGGAACTGTGAAGGCATAAATAACTGAAATAAGTTTGGAGGCACTTGCTGAAGAATAACAGCAGAGGGAAAGAATTGAACACAATTTGATGCTACGCTACAAGGTTTTACAAAGTGTACTATTCCCAGACATTTTAGCCGGTTGACAGGTAAGGATATAACGCCCGCGCGGTGCCGTGACCCGCAAGGGAAGCAAAGGATAGTAACACTGCAACCTACAAGGCATGTCGTAAGAGGCGACTGATATGGGACCTAGGAAAGCTACGATAGTAAATAAAAGCATCGCAGAAATCGGATGTGCTGGCCTACTTGTAGGCGCACATTGTACAGCGTAAATTGATCTTAGGCTCAGATCATATACACATCATACAGAGTGGTTAGCAAGGGGTCTATATAGAGCGTTCGAAGAAAAAGATGAGGATATGAGAAAATTATCCGAAAAGTATAAGAAAAGGTGTGCGAGAAATATCGCCATTCGTCAATGCTTGATTGAGTTTGTAACAGTCAAGCCTTTACATTATCAGCCTTACTTTTTTATCCACGGTGAGCTTATTCCTGAAAAGGAGTGTTCTCGGCCATTTGAGGCGCGTGTCGCACTTGGCAATTCGCAATGTCTACTCTGCATTTTCTCTGTCCCCAGGAAACACTGGACAGGGGCTACCCACAGATATTCTAGACGGTCTTTTCATTCAGCGCTAGCAATGCAACTGAAATTTTGCGCTCGCCAATATCACCCACCCCAGTTCTTCCGGGGATGTTAGTTAGTACAACATTACCGTGCCCGGTCCTTCCAGGGGAAGCACTTTCGTTAGGCACAATAACGCAACGTTAGGGTTTGCGCTCGGCCAACCTTACCCAATAAATATATCTGCGCTCGACCTCTGATAAGGAGTTTACTGCAATCTTTCCTTTTGTCGACACGATACGTTACACATCGTTCTCATGGATTCTTGCCCCACAACTGGCAATTACATTGCAGTCATTTGTCCGGAGGAGTTGGTTTAGTTTCCAGACGACTCATGCGCTGCTGTTTGTTACGTTTTCCTTGCATTTGTGCAACTTTTCATCGGACCTCGGCCAGGAGATGCGTGCATTTTATTCAGTTTTTTTAAAACTGTATTACGCGTCTGTGCTTGCACTACTACCACTACCTGTAGCTCTCCCTCGATCCCTACCCGGTTAGCCAGACATAATCCTCTGTCTGTTTCGAGGGTCACCACCTGGTGAGTTTTTTTAGGACTTATGCCCAAACTAGAGCCTATAAATGCAAGAGCCAGAGAGACATATATATATATATATATATATATATATATATATATAGAGAGAGAGAGAGAGAGTGTCAGAGAGAGAAAGTAGATTAGATGACAATCGCATTTTTAGTCAGATTTTCCAACGTTTAAAAAATATCAAAATTGTCGATTATTTATTCTTTGACTTAAGTTTTTAGTCTTTTATGTGTTTAGTGGAAAAACATATATGTGCTTGAATATAAGTGTTACAGAAGAGTCCTTCGTATATCTTGGACAGAGAAGAGAAGAAATAGATGTATCAGAAAGAACTCAACATCAAAGAAAACTGGCTGATGCTACAAATAAGAAAGAGAAAATTGAGATATTTTGGACACATAAAAAGACATGAAGGGCTGAGAAGACCATCATGGAAGGAGGCATACCGGCAAAGCGAAGAAGAGGAAAACCACGTAGAAGAAGGATTCAGGATGTAACTGATGGTTTGAACATGACGGCTGCAGAGGCAGTACATCTGGCCTATGAGAGAGAGAAATTCCGGAGAACTGTTGGGGTGGCAAAGTTCTGCTCAGGACAAGTTATTTAATGATGATGATGTTTTTCACCTGATGTTAGGATATTGATGCAAACAAACGTTTAATTTATTGTTTCGCGTGGCGCTTCCAATGTCATACTGCAATTTTTTGTTTAACCTAATTTTTTTCCTGCGTGTTACCCTGACTTTTATATTTACCACAACCTCAATAAATTTAAATAATCATATTTCCCATGTCATGTTCAACGACCTTTAATGAGACACAATGAGCTATTTTCATTTCTGATGCACAATGTGAGATAAAATTGGTTAACAAGTTTAACTGAGCTTAATAGTTGTTTCCCGTGTTATCTGGCAATAGAAATGTCGCTTGTGGTTGTTTAATATTAAGGCTGGACTGTCTCTTCTAAAGGTTACTGGGAAAAAATAACTTACAGGATACTGTAATTTGGAAGCTTAAACCAGTGTCACATAAACATCGTGAGAAATAGCAGTAAAAACGAGTTAACGATAGCGATGAAGACCGTTGAATTTATGCATTCAATTTTTTTGTATTTGGCAATCTCTAGACATGCTTTTAAAGCACTCTCTCTCTCTCTCTCTCTGCCTCTCTCTCTCGCCTGTGACGTCCCTGACGCTTATAGCAGCACCAAATGCACACAATTATTCTCAAATTCTAGCGATATCTGGTCAAGCGCTTATGCAATCTCTCTCATTCTCTCTCTATCAGTTGAAGTCCCTGGCCCTTATAGCAGCAATAAATGTACACCACCATTCTTCTCTATTCTTCATTGTCATCTGTATTGTGTTCCAACGATGATTAATTTCTTTCAGTTCTTATTCTACTGTTCTTTTCTTTATCGTTTTGGGTCTTCAACGTTTTCTTTGACACTCTGGTGTCCATCTTAGTGACGTTTTCGTGCAGAGTTAGTCTTCATGTCAGTGCTTGATGCACTTTTATCCAAATTAGGCAGTCATCTTCAGGTATATACCAAAGCTTAGTTTTATTTATGAATTATAAATAGGTATGCCAAGTATAGACAGAAGAGGAGAGGGTGATTGAGTGGTTAGAGTATATTTCTCCCCATTCAGACGGTGGGTGTTCAAATATGGTTTTTCCACTCAATTTTTACTTGATTTATTTATCTCTACTTCTCGTGTGAAGCTTAGGGCCTCGACAGTTTTTCGCTACTTTTCCAGATCTCATGCTGTTTTCTTTATGGTTTCTCAGAATAGTGCAATAATTCCTCAAGAAGAACTGGTGAGACCGAGTTCCTAGTCCTATCGGAAACGGACGATAAAACGTAGGTTCCTTGTTCAATTTTAGCACCTAAACGAACCCTTGGCAGCTCAAAATCGAGAAGAGCAGGATGGAAAGCCGCTGCCCGTGCAAAATTCATTTGAAAAATTAAAGAAACATTCCTACAAAAATGTTTTCACCATCTTCAAAATTACATCGCGGACCCTCGCCGGTGCTATGGAGTTCGTGCACTGCCACTGAGATCTTCCTGTGAAGAAAGGGATCGGAGCAAAATGGTTACTCACCGAAGTGCAATGATGATGGTCCTATCAATTAATCAATCAACTTCAGTACAAGATTATATAGTCGTTACCAATAATCATTTGAGAATAAGCCAGGGGCGGCTCGTCATTAAGGGCCAGTGGGGCCAAGCCCCACCAAAAATATTGAGTAACGTGTACTTATTATTTCAGACATTATTTGTTTATAATTATTACTTTCAACAGGATACTGATTAGCTTTGAAAGTTGATATATAGCGCTAAAATATCACGCACATTCTGAAATCTAAAATTCAACATATTTTTCCTCCAATTAGTATACACCCATGGTCATTAGGGACAGTAAGAACAGGCCTACCAAACCAAAAATAATTAACGTGTACTTATTATTTAAAAAAAAAATTGTTCGTAATTATTATTGTTAACCTGACACTGATTAGCTTTGAAAGTTGAATATTTAACACTAAAATATAAATGTTATATCATAATAATATAACAATCATAATAATATATAAACATTATTATTAAAAAACTATTAAATACGGTCGCAAATTCATCTTCTCTCTAACGCTTGACGTATATAGCAACGCACTATGTTTCATCGGGTCGTTTTAAAATTCCATACTGACGATGTAACATTGCGACCTCTGACCTTTGACCACTACCTTTAATAATAATTGCCAAAAAATTTATGGCAATTTATTCACCGGAAGCTCAGTTCCTACGCGATCAATCAATTAACAGTTAAACGACGACTCTTGATTAAATAGTACTTTGTATATAATTATCGATTGAATCACAAATTATATATAAAATAGTAGAAAAGGGTATGTATTAATAGAAATATGTAACTAACTATTATTATAATCGTTAACGGTAATCGTCCGTTTCGTATTCAATATACATATGTCTTCTACAACGCACACTCGTTTGCGATTTACAAGCTGTGACCTACTTTGAAGTTGTGGCTTACTCGAAATTCAAAATGAATCAAGTGGATTATTTATTACAAAATCCGTTTCCTTCGTTAAAGATAGAAGAAAAGCTTGAAATTAAACGGCTAGGTGCACATCAGCCAAATAGCTTTGTATATGTGCGACAAGATGACAAGAAAAAGAGGACTTTCATTAATAAATGGTTTAGTACAAAATCGTGGTTAACTGTCAGTGAAGAATAGCAAAAGTGTTTTTGTTTTTATTATTTGCTATTTCATGGTGAAGGACTGTGGTCAACAGTAGTTTGTAGGGTCTCTTTTGTATCTTAGTTATATGGTATATATTTTAGTTGTTGTTGAACCCAAAGAATTATGAGTTTTCACCATTTTGTCTATAGTCCGTGGGAGAGTGTCCGCTTTCTTGCAATGAGAGCTGGCAATTATGGTTGTTCATTGATTCAGGATGAGAGTATACGCTTACACGCGACTCGTACATTGTTACTTCTTACATTTGCTTTGCATTTATGCAACTTTTTCATTAAACATCGGCAGAAGATGCGTGCATTCACTAGTATTTAGGACCCAAAGAGGCGTATCTGCGTTTGCTTTATTACTTATACCAGAGTAACTCTCTCTCTCGATCCTTACCCACTTAGCCAGACATGATCTTTTGTCTATTTCCAGGTTCACCACGAGGAGGTGGAATAGGGACTTGATCAGTTCCAGCTCACTTACCCTGGCGCAACGTTGTCCCGTTTGTTATTTGCTCATGCGGCGTCAAATCATTATAGTAAAGGGGGAATAACTTCGCAGAATAGACACATAATAGTAAATACTAAAATAAAAACCTAGTCTAAAAACCATGATTTTTCCGACATTTTTGTCTGGCCCCACCACCAAAAATGACCACGAGCCGCCACTGGAATAAGCGTTATGGAGACATTGACAGTTTTACAGTAACTCATGTTTTATTTTCGTTATCTAACAAGTGTGCGTGTATGAAGAATAAAATGATTATGAAGACGACAAAGAAAAAGTAGATGACAAATACAAGAGAGACGTCACTTTCTACGTTTCCAGCATTACTGACATTCGGCACATGTTGTTTTTAATTTTTTATACAAACGCTTCTTATCAAATTTTATTTGCCATAGTATTCACATATTCTGGATTGAGCACATGTTAACAGGGCACATACACATTGTGATTGGTAAAGTTACCAACAACACCAGAAAAGACAGAGTTACCAACAACACCAGAAAAGACAGAGTTACCAACATCAGCATAAAAAAGAAAGTTGACACAGAACTTTGCTTGAATTACAATGAGAAACGAAGAATGAAGAGGTTTGGCCCCGTAATAAGAATACATCTAATCTCCACAGTATACAGTGTCTTCTACAACAGAACATCAGGAAAGAAAGCGAGAGGCAGACCACGAAAAAGATGGTTAGATAGCATAGCAGAATAGTACCAAAGAGCAAAAATAACAATCATCCAAGCCACCAGAACAGCGCAAGACATAAATATAAAAGCATAACACTGGGCAACAATCCGGTAGCAGTTTGACGACCACAGAAGAAGAAGAAGAAGCAATACATGAAAGATATTCAGTTTTATACTGTCATTTTATCAACTTGCTTGCACTTAGTCAGACTACCTTTTTATTATTCTTCGAACGTTTCATATCAACCACTTGCTAATCACTCTTTGTGATCTGTATGTGATCTGAGCCTAAGAGCGATTCTACGTTGTGCAAGTTATGCGCCTATATCCGATTTCTGCGATGATTGCTGGCACCGAAGACTTTTTCATGAGATACCTAAAATGGGTGACGGAACTAATGAGTTCGTGCTTTGCGTAACACTCTGGACAAATGCAATGCAATCTCTGTGACAGGATGGAGCCATGTGGGATACCAACACAATGAAGTCAAACCGTCGCCTTTAGTCTCCTTTTTAAAAAGTATAACGTGAAATTTAAATTAACCTAGATGCGATTTATACAATGGTATGGTTGTTTCTACGGGTAGTTCACTCGGCCAGAGTACGTTACTAAAAAATAATTAAATAGTGGGTCCGAATCCGGATCGCGCCGTTCTGTTCGCGACTGCAGTTTTTCCTAGACACCCTTAGGATTATTGTTGGAGCTACTGAGATCGTGCTTCATGCAATACTCTTGGCAGGTGGCATCACATTTCAGCGGAGATGGACGGAGCTATATGGGGAAACCCAGTGCAATGAAGTCAATCCAACACAACAAGGGCGACTCATCTGCCCTAGAACGCAAATTAAAGCTCCATCCCTACTTAACGGCAAGAGTGGACAGCCAACTACATCTTCCACCTGGGAATAGACAATAGACCTATTTGAATCGTACGCAATATCACATTATAAACTTAATCGAAATAAAATATTAGCAATACCTACAAATTGATTTATTCAATTAAACTTCACATCTGCATTGCACTACGGGAATATCCATAGATGCTCCGATCTCCTTCGCAATATCTCCAACAGAGTACAGCTACCAACCGTACCAGTTCCCTGTTGATTGATAAGACAACTCGTATACCTGTTGTGATATTCTTTTCTGGCTACTTCTTCAATCTTCAATCTAATCTCCTGCAATCTCTACCAGTTGACCTGGATTGGCTTAAATGAAATTCCTCTGTGCGGCCACATTCTATGAGGGCGTTTAGACTGTCAGCTCTATCCATTGGCTGACCCCCTGATTTGGTGATAGAGCCAGCCAGTCAGCCAGTCTGCTTTCTCCATGCCATCGACACACATATGCCCCGGAAGAATAAGAGTGTAATTCTGCAAATTTTCCACGCTTGTAGTGATTCAATTTAAACACAACAATGTTGTTGTCTGAACAGAGCCGTGCCGTGCTATGGTACAGAGAGGATACCGCATCAGGTGGCACCTTAAGGTGGCGGCATAATCAGCGAAATCACAATACAATTTGAAACATTTAAGGGGCGGCATCTCGAAGACTTGCATCATACTGAGAAATTATACCGCACGGTCCTGTGTCTGAGCACCATGAGATAATGTTAATCTCAATTTTCCTGTCAAATCTTCATTCATAATTCTTAACTATACTGACTTATTCTCCGGTGTGGGGCAAGGTGATTTGTCTGTGTGGCGCAGTGAACAGGCAGTATGCCTTGCGTTCTGAATGTCATGGGTTCTTAGATGGACCTCTCTTATAGATGTGGGTTTTACAGGAGAATAATAAGAATTCTGTGGATTGCTAACATAACTAATGTTGATGCAGTGAATAAGGTCAAGGTTCAAAGAAAACACATTATCAATATAAGAAAAAGATCATTCTCATTTTTTTTTGAGAATGTAATTAAAAAAAAAGCATCTGTAGCTTAAGTGGTAGTGAACTCGATCACAACCCAAGTGTACCTGGTTCAAATTCCGCGACAGGCAGTTTGGAAGCAAATAAGTTTCCGTGTGATTTTTACGAAAGGTAAAATAGACCTCACCGTTCAGAAAGCAATGGCAAACTACTGAAGGTATAAGTGTTGTAGAAGATCAACGACTCGTTACTGTGGTTGATGACCACGTTATGTAAAAGATAAGCTAAGATTTTTGGTAACGAAAACGAATACTTAAAACTCAAAGTTGCAGCCGACAGAGGTATACACAGGGAGACAATTATGGACATCCAGATCCATAGCATGGATGAGTGTCAACATCTGAATTGGTAGTCAACGCTAAGGACTGATGTGTGTGGGGATCTGTGAGTGCCTCCATCAGAAGGCATGACTGTGGGGATCCGTGGGCGGCGCCTACATAAGAAGGCATGACTAATGATAAAGTTCAAGTGTGCACAATTTTTAAACGAAGAAACTGTATATTATTGAAAACCATCATTAGAAGATAGATGAAGATGGATCTATGCCAGTATAGACATTGGCTGTGACAGCTCCTTGATGGACAGCGGAAGAAAAAAGAAGGTATGAACGGTCCAAAGAAAACATTGTGACGATCCATGGAAAGAGAGTTGAAAGGCTGTCCTAACATGGGAAACATTTGGTAGAATGGACGATGAACAGCAGCCATGGAAATATCTTGTGGAAGCCTTATGTGTCAAACGAGTCACAAAGAGGATATAGATAGATGCAGGAGGTAGTAGGTTCAATTCATTTCCTCACTTGTTGAAAGTCGACTGCTTGAGTTACACCCACAACCTTATAATCTTATATCAGTAAGGTACGCTTTCAGTTATGTAAATTGGGAACATTGGGTGAATTGAGTCTTAGACACTGGAACGAGTTCGAGAATTAGGAGTTAAGTTTAGACATGCCAGATAGTGGCAGTGCCGGATTAGGCCAGCGCGGGGCCCGTAGCAAATTTAGCGCGGGGCCCTAGGTTTTGTATGATAATAAATAATAAAACACAACTTTACAAACAAACTTGTCTCGATTTAATGTGAGCAAATTTAGAGATAATACTAGACAAACCAATTTCTCTAAGTAAATTACATTCAATGTTCATTAAGGTGAGGTTATTTAGACGATCTTGTCCCATCATGTTCCTTAACTCACTTTTATACGCTTTAATGTTGAAAAAGAACTTTATCCGCTGCAGTTAGTAATCATTAAAGACAAGTAAATTCGTAAGACTACTTCTACATTTGGGAAACACAACTCTAATGAATTTTCCATTATAAGTTTATAAAATTGCAGTTCAAGAGCATCATGCTTTTCGCTGTTAATAGCTGCAGCTACATTAGTTTTAAGAAGTTCAGTGAACTACACAAGTTCGTCGTCTAGGATTTCTTCCAAATCCTCTTTGTAAGAGCTGACAATATTTTGATTTCTTTTCAAGATCTCTTCTGCTGTTAGTTAGTTAGTTAGTTTATTCAGGCCAAAGTCGGCACATAGGGCAGAGGTTTTAGATCTCCATGTGATACGGTTCTTTGCTAGCAGTTGGAGATCTTGTATGGTTTTACATCCCAATAGTTTACTTTCTTGTTGGATGGTTCTTCGAAGAGTGGTCTTTGGTCTTCCAGTTTTCTTTTCCCAACTGGTGACCACATAGGACTTGTCGATTTAGTCTCTTTTCGTCTGATCTAAGAACATGACCTAAATATTTCACCTTCGTTTCCTTATAATATTTGATACGGGTTGTTGGTGTGTTCTATCTCTCACTGTGTTGTTAGAAACGAAATCACTCCATTTGACTTTTAATAATTTTCGTAGACATTTATTCTCAAAGCTGTCCAGTTTCTTATCAATTTTCTTTGTTGATTTCAACTTTCACAACCGTAGGTCAGTACAGGAATCACATGACCTAAATAATTTAACTTTTGTGCATATACTAAGGTCTTGAGATTGCCAGATATTCGTTAATTTAGTGAAGGCACTAGCTGCTATAACAATACGAGAGTTTATTTCTTTCATCGTGTCTCCGTTGTTTGACACTTTACTACCCAAATATGTAAAATGTTCAACTTTCTCCAGTGTTTGGCCATTTATTACGATGTTGTCTGTCGAGTTCGTGAGGTCCATAATTTTGGTCTTGGCAGAATTAATCTGGAGACCAACCTGTTCTGCAAGTGTGCAAAGATTGCTCGTTAGTTTGTGGGTTGCTTGTGTGGTTGAATTTAAAATCTCTTCTGCTGTAAGAGATTTTAAATGCTGAAAGTATTCAAATACACCAATCACTCTATGGTACGCTCCCATACGTTTAGCTAAGGCAGAGTACATTATTAATTATGACAATAAACACCTGACTTTCAAATTTTTGTTTGGGTGATTGATTTTCTACAACTTCATCGAGCGTAGTAGATCCGCTGAAATCGACGTACTTAGTATTTCGCTTGCGTCGTCGTGAAGTTTGTTGTTGATATTCTTGATAGTCAGTCAGGTTTTTGTCTTTAGTCTCAATATCTGAAAATGTAGGCCGCATTGCTTGAACGTACCCGTGTAACGATTCATAAAGGGCACATCCCGTGTTAAGGTCTGGAACAGGTGACTGTAGTGAAGCGCCAGATGCTTGAAAGCGTTCTAGAATTCCGTTCCATAAAATGGTCATTATTCCCGTTTCCAACTTATTCATCTCCAAAACTAGTCCATACGCCTGATTACGACACTTTACCTTTTGATCTATTATTTGAGATGTCATCCAAAACTTGCTTGAGCCTTTGTCGCATCAGCTCGGGCAGACCACCTGGTGTCCGACAGTCTCTTCAAAGTAGGGAGTTTTGAACCTGAATCTTCCAGTGCTTTTGTAAGAATACTAAATCGATGGGTAGAAGCAGAATGTATAGAGGCTTTCAAAAAAATGGATGCTTCTATACAACATTCTGCAGCACACTTAGCAACCAAATTCAGTGAATGTACAAAGCAGGAATGTATTCTGCGTACTTATTTATCTCCTTAATGCGTGCTTGTAAGCGGTTGTATTTCCCACTCATGTTGCTGGCATTGTCATAGCTTGACCACGACAGTCTTGATATCAATGCCATTTTTGTTTTAAAAATCAAGTAAACTTGGGCAGAGTTGTTCAGCAGTATGACCTTCCATATCCAAGAACTTCACAAACCTTTCCACTGGTTCAGATGGTAAGACATAGTGCACTATTAGAGTGAGTTGGTCCACATGCGAAATGTCCGGAGTAGAGTCCAGTGATACTGAAAAGTACTTGCATTTATTAATTTCGCAAATAATAAGATTCAGTAAGCTTGATGCAATTAGATGGATAAATTCCTCGGTGATGTTTTGATAAAGTATGATGTATGTCCCTTTCCTTTATTTGCATACGTATTTATATGCTGAGCCAGAAAACTGTCAAATTTGGCTATAAATTCCAACAAACCTAATTAATTTACATAATGAGGTGAATCAATAGATTCATTACTACCCGGAAATGAAAGACCTCGTTCTGCTAACATTTTGATAACTGAAGTAATTCGTTCTAAATGTTTCCGCCAATATTTTTGTTCGGTGTCAATTTGGCTTACAAGTTGAGAATCGACACGCTCCTTCTTCTTTAAACTAACTAAAATTATCGCTTGCTATGGAGGTGCTTTCTTCATGTCTTTTCAACAAATTATTTGCATTTTTCCATTAGTCAAATCCTTCTTTCCAAAACCGTGACGAACAGCCTGAATCATTAACTTTGCAAGCAAAACGTTGTTCTTTAGTTTCTGAATAACACAACAATCTCACATGATTTTTGTTTGTTGGTTTATGTAAATATGTGAAAAACGACTTTCGACAAAATCATGAATTGTTTTCTTTATCGTATGTTGTCGTTTTTGTTTTTTTTGAAGACAAAAAATAACTGTTCATATGTTGCACTTCGCTAATCTCGATTGAAGTTGCTTGGCCATTCACCAATATCGTTGGAGTACATTTTATTTTCGTTGTGTTTTTGGCTCGTAGAAGATGTTGCTACATTGGAAGCATGTGCTGTGCTTTCTGCCTCTCTTTGGCTTGGAGATGATGTGGCTAAATTGGAAGGACTTGCTGTACATTCGACTTCAGTTTGTCTTGTGGAAAATGTGACAAATCAAAGATTGCTGACCTTAATGGAATTTAATGATTTTTCATAGCCCCTTCATCACTAAAAGTGAGACAGATTTTTGGCCTTCGTTTTTTGGGGACAGCACCACAATAGACATTAAAAACAGACATTTCTTTTTGATATAAATCTTGTTTTTTTTTTCATTTCATCTCTGTCAAAGGGCGCGGCCCCAAAAGCGGGGCCCAAGTTTGCTTACTTTGACGGGCAAACCCCGCGCTGGATAGGGGTAGAGAGAGATAAATCTAATCATTCTCGGGTGGTGAGAAAATTGATCTTGGGAGGGTGTTGAAAAGGGGGGAAAGATCCCCATGAGAATACAGGGGGCTATGACGTCAATCACATAACATAAATAACATTTAATCTGACTCAAAAAAAGCTATATAAAATTAAAAAGGTTAAAAAAATACAAGAAAGTCACAAAGCTTCAATAACATTTTTTTAAGAATGTGTTTCTACACCCCCCCCCCACAATTTGTTTGGATAAGGTGCTATATGTCCTGTAAGCTGTTTGAATTGATAAATTTGCACCCAAATTAAAAAATGTGATTTGTACCCATTAATGTTTGTTTTTTTAGGGGAAAATAGATTCAAAAATGAAAGATGATCCGATGTCATTTTTTTTTTTAAAAAGAAAATAAAAAGAACAGTGGATTTACAGAAAATTAAACAACTAAAAACAATATGAAATGGAACTACTAAAAAAACAAAGATCAGAATATTAAGTGCATGCATATTTCCAATTGCAACGTATGGGTGTGAAACATGAACATTTAACAAGGCAGTGAAAAAACGTACATATGCTTGTGAATATAAATATTACAGAAGAGTCCTCTGTATATCATGGACAGAGAAGAGAGCAAATGTATATGTTAAGACAGAACTTAAAATCAAAGAAAGCTGGTTGTTGTGACTAATAAGAATGAGAGAATTGAAAGATTTTAAACATATACAAATACAAGAAGAGTTGAAAAAGATCATTATGGAAGAAAGCATCACAGTAAAGAAAAGAAGTGAAAGGCACTAGAAAAGATGGTTTCAAGATGTAAATGATGATTTGTGAATGACGGTAGCAGATGCGAACCATCTGGCTTATGAAAGATATAAATTACGTTGGATTGTAGTGTAGCAAAGCTCTACACAGGACAAGGTATTTGATGATAATGATAACTCTTCCCATTCTTCTTCCTCTTCTTCATCTTTCAACTCCCAACGGAGCACAGGTCTTCAACAAACTTCTTCTCCCGTCTGCCCAGCGTGTTCGTAGAGCGTTGGACTACGGGTGACTATCCCTCTGTGTGTGCGGGTTCAATTCTGCGGGATGGCAGAAAAGGCACAGATTCCCCAGATTTACGGTGTTCGTGGCACCGAACCGAAGGGTTACGATGTTCATGGCACCGAACCGAAGAGCTGAAAAGCTCAAGTGCTTCTGGATCGGAAAAAAACTTCTTCCAGCCCTTCCTCTCTCATGTCATCCCTTCCGATTCTTTCCATGTTTTACCTATCCTTTTAATATTGGTCTCCAGTTCTCTTCTTCAGGTCTGTCTAGAGTCCTTCCAATACTTCAGAAAAAACAATTCCATATTGTTTTTTTTCCTATAGTTATTAAAAAAATTAGATTTGTTCATGAGCATCAGTATAAAAACATTACAGTCCATGTGTTTAAGACCCTTCTTAACCCTGATGTCTCACTTTAAACAGTTTCAGTTGTCCTAAGCTTTCATGTAGACCACAGCCATCTATTTCATTTAGTGTGTGACAGTGTGTAGTGCACATCCATGGGTGTAGCTACATCTTTATACGTTATTGTATAGTATATGGTGAATCCCTTACAACGTTTGTAGACACGCTGCTGATGAAAGGGTTAATTTTGTCCTCGTTTTCTAGCATAGGTGTCTAGCAAGCTTGTCCCTTTCGCATGTCATGTTGATTATTGTATACATAGTCAAACAGGTCTGTTACCAGGATCCCCACAAAGAAGTAAAGTAAGATATTTGACAGTCTTTTTTTTCCATTTCTGATACTGATATATGTGTTTCTTATTGGAATCGAAATAGGGATGGGGAGGTGGGGGTTTAATTTACCACGAAAATGGTCCAAATGCGAAGAATTGACTTCATTACATCTGCTTTCACCATATGGCTCCGTCCCTGTCGGCAGAGATGGCATGCAATCTGCCGAGAGCATTGCATAAAGCACGAACTCTGTAGCTCCGCCACAATCCTTGGGATCCCATGAAAAATGTGGACTCGAATCCGGATGATTCTACATAAAGTTGTAAACATGTAATGGGCTACCCAGAGTCCATATTTTGATAACCGTCGAAAAAATGAACCCAGCAGTCTTGAGACCACATGTTGCGATTACACTTGGCCGATTTTTACAGTGTAGCAAATTTATTCGAGTTTTGATACTGTTATATCACCTATTTGTACAGTTGTAATATCTTAGTGTGTATGCAGTTGAGATTCTACACACATAGTTTTATACATGCTTGCAGAAAGTTGAGAGCACACGCACAATATTACACGAGCCTGCAGAGAGTTGAGAGCACAAGCATTGTATTACACGAGTTTTCAGGAGAGCACACACATTCCTGCACGAGTCTGTAGAGAGTTGAGAGCACACACAAAGTATTTATTACACGAGCTTGAAGGAGAGCACACACATTCCTGCACGAGTCTGTAGAGAGTTGAGAGCACACACAAAGTATTTATTACACGAGCTTGCAGGAGAGCACACACATTCCTGCACGAGTCTGTAGAGAGTTGAGAGCACACACATAGTATTAAACGAGCCTGCAGAGAGTTGGGAGCACACATATTTCTACACTTGCATGTAGAGAGTTAAGAGCACATACAATGTATTACACTAGCTATTGAGCCTTAACATCTAAGCTCCATATCGACCAACAATTTGTTAACCATTCTGTGTGGACCAGTGGCGGTTTGTCACTAAGGGCCAGTGGGGCCCTTAAAATAATGTATAACTTGTATTTATTATTTTATAAAGTAAAATATAGCAACCAAAAATCATGATTTATCCGGGAAAAATGTCTGGCCCCACAAACAAAAATGATCACGAGCCGCCACTGGTGAGGACTGTATGTGATCAGAGTCTAAGAGCGTTTGTACGTTGTGCGAGTTATGCGCCTACAAGTAGGCCTGCACATCCTATTTCTGCGAAGCTTTTTATTTACTAGGGTAGCTTTACTAAGCTCCTACCTCAGTCGCCTCTTACGACATACCTTGTAGGTCGCAGTGGTACTATTTTTTGCTTCTCTTGCAGGCCCGGCAACACATGGACGATGAAGTAGTTTGATAATGTGTTTGTGCAAGACAATAGCAATGTGACGTAATAGAGAGCTAACCAGATTGTAGACGAAAAGGTTATAGTCTATGTTTAGTATCAAAACAACGTGTAGATAACAGATATTTATCCCTTTTGGAAGTAACTGTGCATGAGAGCCGAATAACGCAGTCGTGAACGAATCGATAATGGGGCAAGGGTTCTTATAAAACATACGCTGCATTGTGCTAGTACTACACTGTTTTAGTATTACACTGTTCTGGTATTAAACTGTGCTAGTCGTTCCTTTATGTGGGTATCTAAGTTACATGTGCCTCTGAAGTCGGATTAGGCTCGCTTGAATGATGTCTTGAGAACTGAAGACATCAGGAAAAAGTGGGTACAACATCAGTACTAGACTTCATCAAGAAACAACAAATTAAATGGTTCGGCCACGTAAGCAGATTACCATCAGACAGTGCACCTCAAAGAGCAATGCTAGTCCGATACAATGGGTACAAAGCAAAAGGCCGGCCACGCAAAGATGGACCTCAGAGATAACAGAGGCGACGAAAGAGACTATCTACGAAGCGCATACTAGGGCCCGTTTTAGAAATCTCTTCCTGACCTGACGCTGTGAGGCATACAGGATTTGAGAAAGAAGAAGAAGAAGAATGATGTTTTGATGGGGGCAATGGTGATAAGGAAAGAACGTCTTTACGCAAAAATCAGTCAGAAACACTATTGCTCATTTGAGGATCGCCCGAGTGGTTACCGGGCGATCATCAAATTTGGGTGTAAAGAATAGAACCAGTGTTACCTGCCACGCATGTCGTAAGAGGCGACTAAGGAGGTTTGGCTGAAATCGGATGCATGTGTCCTAAACGTGTAGAAGTCTATGTGTTTAGGGGCCTAAAATATTACACATGCTTTTTAAGATAAATAAAATATTACGTTTTTTTTTAAATTTTTGGGTAAAAATACCCTCAAAATTAGGTCAAGAAAATCTTTTTTTGGGGGAGTGGTGCAATAAGTTGCTACACAAACGTTAAGCAATAAGTTGCTACACAAACGTTAAGCAATAAGTTATTACACAAACGTTAAGCAATAAGTTGCTACACAAACTTAAGCAATAAGTTACTACACAAACGTTAAGCAATAAGTTGCTACACAAACGTTAAGCAATAAGTTGCTACACAAACGTTAAGCAATAAGTTGCTACACAAACGTTAAGCAATAAGTTACTACACAAACGTTAAGCAATAAGTTGCTACACAAACTTAAGCAATAAGTTACTACACAAACGTTAAGCAATAAGTTGCTACACAAACGTTAAGCAATAAGTTGCTACACAAACTTAAGCAATAAGTTGCTACACAAACGTTAAGCAATAATTTACTACACAAACTTAAGCAATAATTTACTACACAAACGTTAAGCAATAAGTTACTACACAAACGTTAAGCAATAAGTTGCTACACAAACTTAAGCAATAAGTTACTACACAAACGTTAAGCAATAAGTTACTACACAAACGTTAAGCAATAAGTTACTATACAAACATTAGCTATAAGTTACTACACAAACGTTAAGCAATAAGTTACTATACAAACATTAGCTATAAGTTACTACACAAACTTAAGCAAGAAGTTACTATACAAACATAAGCTATAAGTTAAGTGAAAAATATGGTTCGACTTTAAAACTATGAAAAGAAGGGACGGAGACAGCTTGAGAGGGAATGTGACAGCTTTAGAGGGAATGTGACAGCTTGAGAGGGAATGTGACAGCCAGAGAAGGGAATGTGACAGCTTGAGAGGGAATGTGACAGCCTGAGAAGGGAATGTGACAGCTTGAGAGGGAATGTGACAGCTTGAGAGGGAATGTGACAGCTTGAGAGGGAATGTGACAGCCTGAGAAGGGAATGGACAGCTTGAGAGGAATGTGACAGCCTGAGAAGGGAATGTGACAACCTGAGAAGGGAATGTGACAGCTTGAGAGGGAATGTGACAGCCTGAGAAGGGAATGTGACAGCCTGAGAAGGAATGCGACAGCTTGAGAGGGAATGTGACAGCCTGAGAAGGGAATGTGACAGCTTGAGAAGGGAATGCGACTGCTTGAGAGGGAATGTGACAGCCTGAGAAGGGAATGTGACAGCTTGAGAGGGAATGTGACAGCTTGAGAGGGAATGTGACAGCCTGAGAAGTGAATGTGACAGCCTGAGAAGGGAATATGACAGCTTGAGAAGGGAATGTGACAGCCTGAGAAGTGAATGTGACAGCCTGAGAAGGGAATATGACAGCTTGAGAAGGGAATGTGACAGCCTGAGAAGTGAATGTGACAGCCTGAGAAGGGAATGTGACAGCCTGAGAAGGGAATGTGACAGCCTGAGAAGGGAATGTGACAGCCTGAGAAGGGAATGTGACAGCATGAGAAGGGAATGTGACAGCCTGAGAAGGGAATAAGTTTAAGCCAGAGAGAATTTAAATGTTGATGAACATCTTTTGAGTTGGGACGAGACATACTTGGGACGTTTAGAGATAGCTTGAGTATGAAGTGGTTAGTGCACTAGCTACTTAGACGTATGTTCTAGGTTCGTTTCTACAATGAGTGTGACATTTTGTTCTGGCTGTAACGGCTCTCATATCACCCTAGACTATATAGAGTACTAGAGAAGAACGTGACATAGGATCTGTAAGCTCTGTCTTCATACCCACATACCCACTCTATCATGGGCAACTCGTCCAGTCTCCTCTATAGAAAAATATCTCGATCGCTTCACTCAGAGTACCTTTTGAACGAAAGGCGAGTTTATCTCCCGCAGTTTTACATTTAAAAATAAACCATTTTTATACCACGTGGTATGCAGGTAATACGGTGTTCTGACCGTATTTTTCATTGACCGTGGCACACGATGGTGATGTAGTCAATAGCACGCCGACTGCATTTACTTCCCAGTGCTTTTTTTCTAGTACTCAATTGAGGATGGATTGACCTGAGATCCGTTTCGGTTTTACATCATCATCAGGTGGCGTCTCCACATCACAGTTTGGTTGCAATGAATCTCCAGCATCCTCTGTTTTTCGCCTTGGTGCTGTACACTGCCAGACTGTAACCTATCCATTTCTTAAAGTTTCCTCCCACTTATCTCTCGGTCTTCCTCTTGCTCTTCACCCCTCAACTTTCCCCTCTAGTAAAGATTTTATCATGGTGTCATGTCTTTTGATGGGCCCAAAATACTTTACTTGTCTGAATTTTATTTCTCTTAATAATTGTTTCTTCATGCCTAGTTTTTCTAAAACTTGTTTATTTGTCTGTTTTTCTGTCCATGAAACTCTGCCTATTCTTCTGTTTTTCCACATCTCACATGCATCAGCACTCTAAATGCAACGGCACTCTATTATAGGCATCTTCAAGGTCAATTACTGCTGCAATTGACCTTGAAGATGCCTATAATAGAGTGCCGTTGCATTTTTAATGGTGCAGCTGACTGAACTCAATATCAGCCCATTCCTCCTCAATTGGATCTTTGCGGCCGTCTTCCAGCAAAGATAGTGTTTAAATGTGGCAGTTGGGCGTCATCACCAACAACAATCCACCCTGGCTTACCACAGGGGTCACCATTATCTCCGGTGTTGTTTAATGCCTATACTGTGAGCATCACAAAAGAACAGATCACGGGTAGAGGAAGGACAATGTCATATGCAGATGATGTGTTGGTGTATCGTCAGGGCAAGGATAGAGAACAGCTTGTGGAGGAACTTCAGTCAGAACTCGACCGCATAGGTAGATGGTGCGTTGAAGCAGGAGCATTGGTCAACCCCACAAAAGCAGCGGTGACATGGTTCTCTTTAAACAACCACATCGTCAACACTCCAACACCATCTGTGGTTTTGTGTTCAGAGGTGGTGGAGCGGTCTCAGTCTATGAAATACCTGGGGCTGCGTTTTGATCGTAGTCTAGCTTTTACGGAACACATAGCTCATGTGATAATGAAGGCGAGGAAAGGTTTGACGGCGATGAGGGTAATGGCTGCGGCGGATTGTGAACAGCGCCATCTTTGTCTTTTATACCAGGGTCTGGTCCTTTCTGTGCTTGAGTATGCGCTGGCGATCCTGACTCTCAGTCATAGTCAGATAGAACGACTGGAAAGAATACAGAACGAGGCGATGCGCATTATACTTGGTTGCACTAAAGACACGTCGTGCAGGGCGATGCGCTATCTCCTTGACTATCCTACTATGGAGTATAGAATACTGATGAGCCGTGCACGAGCATACCTTCGAGTCAATGCTGACACACAACATCCTCTACACTTGGAAATAAAGAGCAAAAGGAAATAGGTTAAAAGAGGAAAATCTTGGATGGGTCAGGCCGAGGACTGTATTGAACAGGTGTGTACACTTGAAGACATTGATCCCTGTGAAGAATGGATACCAGTGCCAAGAGGAATTGCTACATCCTTTTCTGTATGCATCGAACTTGATAAAGAATGCAGGCAACACAACCCACTTGTTGTGGAGGCAGAGGTTCAGGCATTAATTTCTGAGAACGCATCTGAGCATGATGTAATCATTTATACGGATGGTTCGGTGATTCGACATGTGCGGAGATCGTAGGCTTTCACTGCTCAGGTCGGAGGTGATGTTGTGAAGGAAGACAGTGGTGGTTTTGCCGTGACTACAAGCAGTCTCACTATGGAAATCATGGCGGTTACCAAAGCGATGATTTGGCTAGAATCACAGACTTTTATCCATGCATGTTTTCTCAGTGACTCAATGAGTATGCTCAGGAAGATTGAAACAGGATGGGCTAGGAGACATTGGATAGAATCGCTGGGAGGTCTCAGCTGAACAAGATCAGTTTATTTTTGTGCCAGGGCATGCAGGTGTAAGGGGAATGAACGTGCGGATAGGCTTGCAGGTATGGCTGCTGTCCAAAGCGGACGAGCAATGGACCAGGCTGATATTATAAATTCCTTAAGGGAGAGAGGGCGTGTACATGATTCACGTAATAGCGGTAAATCCACAACACTAACCAGACTGCAAGAACTCAAAGTTAAGTGTGGTGTAGCTCGACAAGAACGCTATGCTGGCAGACAAAGAAGAATTGTAAACCAACAAAGAACCGGTGTCGTTAGTCGCCACACGCTGATGGACATACTGAGGAGAGATCGGAGCACTTATGGACTAATTTGTTCGACGTGCAGTGATGGTGATCCGACGACTAAACTAAAACTAACATGCATCAATTCTGTCTTCTAACTGCTTGTTCATTGTCCATGTTTCCGAGCCATACATATTTTACATACTGGTCCATAAAATGTTTCTGGACAACCAATATCTAGGGATCCAAATAGATTGTCATAGAAGCTAGAAACAGTGGACAGTTTGAATTGTTACATCTGTTTTTTCACATCTATACGCACAGAGTGATACATTCACTAACATATATACGTAAGAGACAATCTATGCAGACTATACCAGTAAAACTATGTTGACAATTGCAGTTGCCGTTTTGTGTGAATTCGTGTTTTCGTGCACTACTTGTAACAGTTAAGTTTGTTCTGTTTAGTTCATAGCAACCAAATAATGTTGACAGTTGCATTGATTCTGTTTAGCTCAGATCAACCAAACAATGTTGATCGTTGCGTTGATTCTGTTTAGCTCAACAAACAATGTTGATCTCATTGATTCGTCAGAGATCACAACAATGTTGATCGTTGCGTTGATTCTGTTTAGCCAGATCAACAAACAATTTATCGTTGCATTGATTCTGTCAGCTCTACCAACGAAACAAGGCTTACGTGGATCTACTTTTCTTCTGAGCATTGGGTGTTTGCAGCAATGAAGGCGGACAACATTGCTTCAACAGCATCGATTGTTGAGGAGTTGAAGATGGATAAAGGGGATGTTCTTTGGTCTCCTCGCGACTGTCTGTTGGATGAAAACACTAAAGTAGATGTTGAATCCATCCAGCGATTTAAGCAGTTTGGGGTTACCCGTTGTACAAGTAGATCTGGAGGCATGTGAGGCAGAGTGAGGACTATGTTTAACCAGCGGGCCACGGGAACCATCAGTATGCATACTCTTCGATGTCTGTTGTGGGAAACTGAGCATCTGTGGATCTGTCCGGTGTGCAATAACGTCAGTTTAGTAACCAATAACCTGCAAAATAATTCTTTGCAGCTCATACCAACGATACTCATCTCATACCAACGATACTCAGCTCATACCAACGATACTCAGCTCATACCAACGATACTCAGCTCATACCAACGATACTCAGCTCACACCAACGATACTCAGCTCATACCAACGATACTCAGCTCATACTAACGATACTCAGCTCATACCAACGATACTCAGCTCTCAACGTACTCAGCTCATACCAACAATACTCAGCTCATACCAACGATACTCAGCTCATACCAACGATACTCAGCTCATACCAACGATACTCAGCTCATACCAACGATACTCAGCTCATACCAACGATACTCAGCTCATACCAACGATACTCAGCTCATACTAACGATACTCAGCTCATACCAACGATACTCAGCTCATACCAACGATACTCAGCTCATACCAACGATACTCAGCTCATACCAACGATACCAGCTCACCCCAACGTCCCAGCTATACCAACGATACCAGCTCAACTACGATCAGCTCCCACGATACCAGCCATACAAACCATACGTTGTTTGAAAGTTGCATTATGTACATTTAAGTGATTAAATTCTTTCACGCAGTTCTTGCAGCAGATGAATTGATATTATGTTCCTAACGAGCTGCGCTTGCAAAACGCACTGCGGTGTAATATCCCACATAGCCAGTATTATTTTGTACGATTTTCCGTTCAGCTGATCACAACAGAGACTGCAGACATATGAACAGACAGCTATAAAAAACCCAGTCGCTCATGTATCTACCTGTGCATTCCTTACTGATGATATCACATATTCCATTTGTTTTACACGTGCATACCTCTTCTCGCAATGATATCCATAAGAACAGATCAATTGTTGTGCATATCATAGCCCATGTATTCATTCATCTATACCCTAATAGTCAACATTTGACTGGTTATATGACAACTATGAGCGCATCGTTCACAACACGTGTGGTTAGTTACATACAGCCTGGTCCATATTTTTTTTTCAATTGATAGAATACAGAAAATAATCCATTGAAACTATGTGTTTCCGCACAGTTTCCAGTAATGTGGTTGTGTATTTTTATACAGCCATCATCAAGGTGCGTATCCTTTATAGGAAGTTGCTCTTTTTGCAGCGCATCTGAAATTCACTGTGTCTCTAGCCAGTTTACCCACTATACAACAAAAACTGAAAACAAATGAAACACAGCATGGAACAATACAGATGGCGGACAAGAACAGAGAAGAATATAGTGCGTTTGTTGCTGCCGCCACCCGTATGGTACCGGGGCTCGCAAGGGGAGCAAAGAATAACACCACTGCGACCTACAAGTCATGTCGTAAAAGGCGACTGATGTAGGACATAGGGAAGCTACCCTAGTAAATAAAAAAAAACGTGGTAGAAAACGGATGTACCGCCTACTTGTAGGCGCATAACTGGCACAACGTACAATCGCTCTTAGACTCAGATCACATACAAATCACACATAGTGGTTAAAAAGTCATCGTTGTGGAGCGTTCGAAGAAGAAGAAGTTGCTGCTGTAAGCGCCAAGGAAGTAAAAGGCTAGAGATAGAGAGATAGAGATAGAGAGATAGAGATAGAGAGAGAGTCAAGTTCCGAAAATTGTATGACGTTTAAAGCTATTGTATGGTTATAACGCCTGTTTGGTTGGTGTCCGTGTATCTGGCGTGTGCTGCCGGATCTCACCAAAGAAGCATAGAATAGTAACACTGCTACCAACAAAGCAGTTCGTAAGACTCGTCCAGAAAGAAAACTGGCTGGAAAAACCATGAACAAGTCAAATATCAAAAAGGACTATTTCCTGGAACCTGCAAAGTAAGAGAAAAAGAGGAAAGACTATAAATACACGTAGAAGAGATTTAGAGGCAGAAATTAACGATTTATGAAAGAAGCTGCAAGAGATAGCTAAAGGTAGGAAAACTTGACATGAGATATTGGAAATCATATCTGACAAGGAGGAGTTAAAAGGTAGATGGAAATCATATCTGACAAGGAGGAGTTAAAAGGTAGATGGAAATCATATCTGACAAGCAGGAGTTAAAAGGTAGATGGAAATCATATCTGACAAGCAGGATTTAAAAAGGTAGATGGAAATCATATCTGACAAGCAGGAGTTAAAAGGTAGATGGAAATCATATCTGACAAGCAGGAGTTAAAAGGTAGATGGAAATCATATCTGACAAGCAGGAGTTAAAAGGTAGATGGAAATCATATCTGACAAGGAGGAGTTAAAAGGTAGATGGAAATCATATCTGACAAGCAGGAGTTAAAAGGTAGATGGAAATCATATCTGACAAGCAGGAGTTAAAAGGTAGATGGAAATCATATCTGACAAGCAGGAGTTAAAAGGTAGATGGAAATCATATCTGACAAGGAGGAGTTAAAAGGTAGATGGAAATCATATCTGACAAGCAGGAGTTAAAAGGTAGATGGAAATCATATCTGACAAGCAGGAGTTAAAAGGTAGATGGAAATCATATCTGACAAGCAGGAGTTAAAAGGTAGATGGAAATCATATCTGACAAGCAGGAGTTAAAAGGTAGATGGAAATCATATCTGACAAGCAGGAGTTAAAAGGTAGATGGAAATCATATCTGACAAGCAGGAGTTAAAAGGTAGATGTAAATCATATCTGACAAGGAGGAGTTAAAAGGTAGATGGAAATCATATCTGACAAGCAGGAGTTAAAAGGTAGATGGAAATCATATCTGACAAGCAGGAGTTAAAAGGTAGATGGAAATCATATCTGACAAGGAGGAGTTAAAGGTAGAAGCAACGAAAAGTCATTTCGAACCCTATTGTCACAAGCAAGATGATCCATCCAGAAGCACTGGTAGATTTCAGCTCTTCGGCTCAGTGCCATGGACATCGAAACCCTTCGGTTCTGTGACACCAACACCGTAAATCTGGAAAAACTGGCTTTTTCTGGCAGACCGCGGAATTGAACCCGCACTCACAGAGGGCTTGTCACACCGTCGTCCTACGCGCTACGAACAGGCTTAGGTATGCGGGCAACAATGTCCGGATAAGAAATATGGTTCCGTATAGAGAGCACTTGCAATTGTTTGCAATAATTGTCCTCTTCCTGAGGTAGTCCTCAATATTATTTAAAGAAAGTCAAAGACTTTACTATGCACCTAGGAAGCATTTTATCAGTAAATAAAAGAATAACTAACGAAATTCAACATAGATGCAATAAAGCAAATCAAATCGTTGGTCAAATAGCACCAATTTCGAATTGAAAATATATCACCATGAGCACTAAATGAGAATTGTACAACACAATCTTTCTCCCAACATTATGATATCAGTGTCAAACTTGGACGCTGATATCAAACGATAGAGAGGTAACTAGTCACGACAGAGATAAAGTGTATACGTAGAATGCTGGGAGTATCAAGAAGAGACCATATAAGAAATGAGGAAATTAGAACAGTCGGAACAACACCTGCTATTAGATTTATTGAAAAACAGAGACTCAAATGGTTTGGCCACTTGGTCAGAATGAACCCGAATACACCAGTTGCAAGAGCGTACAACCTGAAAATGGAATCATCAAGAGGAAGGGGCAGACTAAGAAAAGATGGGTTGATGGAGTTACAAGAATCTAACAATCCACAATACAACCAAATCAAGCACCATCGTTGAATTATCCTGCAAGGAAACCGATCTCAAATTAAACTGCTACACTTGACGCAAAAAAGCAAAAGAAGGACAAAAGAGAAAGAAAGAAAGATCAAGAAGAGACCAGTTTAGAAATGAAGACATCAGGAAAAAATTACTCGGTACACCATCAGAACTGAACTTCCTCAAGAAACAAGAAATGAAATGGTTCGGTCACTTAAGCAGATGACCAACAGACAGTGCCTCAACGAGCAATGTTACTCTGATACAGTGGATACAAAGCGTAAGGCCATCCACGCAAAAGGTGAACCTGAGAATCAACAGAGGTGGTGAAAAACACTATTTATGAAGCGCATACGGAAACCCGTTCTATAAATCTCTTCTTATCCTGACGTTGTGAGGCAAGAAACAGCTAGAGAAAAGAAAGAAGCAAGAAGTACTCAGCATGTAAACAGTACATATTTTCTAGCTGTTGAGTGGCACTGTTATATAGAGTCTATCGATTGTTAGGAAATTCATTAACAACAGTATTCTGTCTGGGCAGAGTACCAGACATGTTAGCAGTATATGTTGTGCTGTCTCATATGTATTAATTGATTGATTGATAGGTCCATCATCATTGCACTTCGGTGAGTAACCATGTGTGCTCCGATCTCTTTCTTGCACAGGAATATCTCGGCGGCACTGAACGTACACTGTAGCACTGGCGAGGGTCCCTGATGTAAATTTAAAGATGGTAAAAATATGTTTGTAGCAATTATATTTTAAATCTTTTCTAATAAATTTTGCCCGGCCAGCGGCTTTTTAGCCTACTCTTCTCAATTTTGAACTGCCAATTGTTCTTTACGTGCTCAAATTGAACACAGGACCTACGTTTTATCGTCCATCTCCGATAGGACTGGGAACTCGATCTCACTTACACTGAGATCAGGGATCTCTGGAACAAATATCCAGATGGTTTCACGAGGGAGCGAACCTAGTTAATTTGGCACTAGAGGCGAGTACCTAACCTCTACGCTACAGAGACACCCAAGTGTCTCATTCGGATAAGGGCTAAATTCACGGATAAATGTAACGTGAAGAATGTTTTCTTGAAGTGTTTGTTGAGCATGCTGTGCTATGTTCTACATGATGTGCTATGTTCTACATGATGTGCTATGTTCTACATGTTGTACCATGTTCTGCATGCTATACCATGTTCTGCATGCTGTGCCATGTTCTACATGCTGTACCATGTTCTACATGCTGTACCATGTTCTACATGCTGTACCATGTCCTGCATGCTGTGCCATGTTCTGCATGCTGTGACATGTTCTGCATGCTGTGCCATGTCCTGCATGCTGTACCATGTTATGCATGCTGTGCCATGTTCTACATGCTGTGCCATGTTCTACATGCTGTACCATGTTCTGCATGATGTACCATGTTCTGCATGCTGTGCCATGTTCTACATGCTGTACCATGTCCTGCATGCTGTGCCATGTTCTGCATGCTGTGCCATGTTCTGCATGCTGTGCCATGTTCTAAGTTGAACGATCATGATCTGCTATCTAACAAGTGTCTTACAGCACATGCGTACTATGTACGATTTCATACAAATAAATGTATAAATTTTTACTGTAAACAATACAACATATGGGAACTCTAATAGAACAGTTACGAGTCAGCTTCTGTGAGAATTTTGTTCAAATGCTGCTCATATCATCTTTCGTTTTGAAAAGCGAGCACACACGCGCATATGCTACCGCCATATTGTAAATAACAAAACTGAATTAATATGAAATAACACTGAAATAACAGTATTAAACGATGCTGGCATGGAGAACTATTGGAGAATAAATTTATGTGGTTTTGCTGATGTTGTTATTTGATTGTGAGGTGACGAAATACTCATGCGTTTAACTATATCGATAACATATGATGATCAAATATAGGTCATTTATTAATAGAAGTGGATTCCAGAAAAGTATATATTTCCAAATCTGATTGGTGGTTGATATCAAGGGTAAATCAATCTCTGGGCATGGCGATGAAGCAGAAATATGTTGAAGAAATATATTCTAACATATGATAGAAATGGTTAATAACAAATACAGGGATTTCGAGTGAAACATTGCAACGAAATTATTATTATAGTTGAATTTGAAAACGACGATAAAGACTTACCGATTTTGGCATCTTCGTGTTGTATACCAGTTATAGGTTTCCTCTGTGAAATGCACGTGATGTGGCGTTCGCTGCAGATTCAGTACTAGCCACAGAATGGTTAGGTTTTATCACAGCTAGTCTGCGTTCGACGATGTAGGTCAACGGGTGAATCTATATAAGGGTGAGGAAGGTTTGAGAATGTTTATATTTGATATAAGGAATTCCTTATTCAACAAAATCAAATAGGAATATATTGTTTCATATTGCACAATTCAATTCATATATATATATATATACATGAATGATTTGTAAGTGTTACAATGATTTGTGTGTGTGTGTGTATGTGTGTGTGGCTCATTCAGAAAGTAGAAAAAAAAACTAGAAAACATGTTTGAAACTATGTGACTGCACACTGAGCAGCAAAATGTGTGCTCAGTCTTCTTCGGCTCTGCTGACAGTGTCAGAGTCGGAGCATGTACTCTGGCAAACAAAATGTTCCCAAACTTTCACAATTTAGAAATCAAAGTGCTGTACCTTAGTTTCATAATTTTGTGACCAAAATTTCAAAGCAAATTTTCTAGTGTACCAATCAAAGTATTACGGCACACGACTACTGAGGCCATATGCTACACGAGGAGCGTAGATAAATGAATAAGTAAAAAAATATCACCATTAATGCTGCTATTCATTTCTAGAAGGAAAGCTTACTTCTTGCGAAATAACTATGGAACCGTAGCTCCTTCGCATTAAGGTCGTATGTGAATGAAACTTGAAGGAATTTAGTATGAACATAGCAAACTGGGACGGGATCGCACTGGATAGATCTAGCAGATTCTGGACTACAAAAGTCGTCTAAAGGCAAAGGGCTGCTGGACAATGGTCTAAAAGGGAAGTCTAACTGCAAAAGACTGCTAACATTGCACCGATTTCCCCATATGACTTGGTCACTCTCCACAGAAATGAGAAACAAGACTTCTTCAAAGTATTGAATAAATCACGAACTCCGTAGCTTCAACAACAAGCCTAATGGTTCTCTAAGAAAAAAAATCACTCGTGAATTGAACAACGCGATCCGGATTCGAACACATGACCTTCTGAGAACAATTCAAGGCTCGACTACTTCGATACAAGTGTACGAACTATAGCACAGCCGTTCCTTAGCAATAAGGACTTCTGAAAACGAGACTTGGAAAGCGTTCAACATGAGCCAACCATATTAGGAAGAGCTTTCACCGTGACATGTCTAGTTGAGAGCTGGTACAGATTTGAGAAGCGATGAGGTCAAACTATGACATCTATCTGCTACAGAGTGTATCAGAAGATATCATCAACTTATACTACTACTTCTTCTACTTCTTTGAAAGCTCCATAATGGACAACTTGTTAACGACTCTGTGTGATCTGTATGTGATCTGAGCCTAAGAGCGATTGTACGTTGTGCCAGTTATGCGCCTACAAGTAGGCTAGCACATCTGATTTCTGCGACGCTTTTTATTTACTAGGGTAGCTTCCCTAGGACCCTACATCAGTCGCCTCTTAGACATGACCTGTAGGTCGCAGTGGTACTATTCTTTGCTCACATTGCGGGCCCCAGTAACACACGGGTGATCAACTTATACAAAATGCACAATAGGTGTCACATCAATGGCCTATTAAGCTATGGAGGGTACAAAATAGCAGGTTGCGGCATGGAGGTATCCAGCCTCCTGAGGCTTACGTGGATCTATTGTCCTGTACATGTAAACTGAATGAGATCGTGACCGTACCAATATTATCCACACTTCATGAGGACTACGGCGCTTTCGAGACAACGACATCGAGCATGACTATGGAGATCACTGCTGCCTCCAGGGCTCTGTCATGCGTGGCTGAGCAACAGGTAACCCATACGATTATCATATCAGACTCGGTGAATATGCTTCAAATTATTGAATCTGGAAGTATGCGTGTGTAATGTGTGGACAGCATTCGGAGATCACATCTCAAGAAAATGACTTGGCAGTACACACTTGGACATGCTGGAGTGCAGGGTAACGAGCGTGCTGACTTTCTTGCAAACAATGACCCGACTCAAGCGGGCAGAAGTATGGACAGAGCCATATATTATCTATGCGGTACGCTCTATATTATGTGACATGGGCACGTCTCAGACACTGGAACGAGTTCGAGAATTAGGCGTTAAGTTTGGACATGCCAGACAGTGTCGCCTTCATGGTAGAGAGAGAAGATATAGTACTCAACTTCTCATTGGTACGGTGAGCAAATGGACTTTGGGATGGCTGCTGCAGCGGAGGACAGAGCACAAATGGGAATGCCCAATGTGACATGACGTCGACCGCATAACATAACATAAAATACCCCAACATGGTCAGAACTGAATGAGCTCGGAAGCTGATCGTGCCTGTATTATCACAACATGGTCAGAACTGAATGTTCCAGGGAGTTGATCATACAAGTATTATCCCAACATGCACAAAACAAAATGGTCCCAGGTGTTTCAGAACTTGATTGTCTCTGGCGATGACCGTATCAATATTGTAAAATATACTATAAATTGAAATCAGAATACAATGACATTGTTCTATATAAATAAACATTGTTTACATAATATGCAAGATAGACCTGTTCATGTCCTGCTAGCGACATTGAACTAGCTTTAACATGTTATCAAGCAATTTGGGGAATTTAATGCATATTATAAAAACATCCACTGTCGAATCAGGGATCGCTGTAGCATGGAGGTAGGTGCTCACCTCTCGCTTCAAAGGTACTCACTTTGTATATTTTGTATAACGATCTAGATATCTGTCCAGATATTTCTGATCTCAATGTAGATCGAGTTCCTGGTCCTATCGGAGACGGACGATTAAACGTAGGTACCGTGTTCAAATTGAGCACGTAATAAACAATAGGCTGTTGAAAATCGAGTTGAAAAGAAACGAAGCTGCTGTATTTGCAAATTCATTAAAAATGTTTGAAATAAACATTTTTTTTACAATCTACAAAATTACATTGAGGAGTTTCACCGGTGCTACGGAACTAGTGCACTGTCACTGACATCATCTTTGCAATAGATTTTTCACCGAAGTGTAATAATTTTGATTCTATGATTCAATAAATAATTCAATCAAAGAATTAGTCCTTAAACTCTATAGAATCACTGTATCAATAAATATCAAAGAATCAATGTAAGAATTATCGTTTTGAAGAGCTACAACAGTGCATACTGCACTAGAAAAAGAGAATACCAATGTATACTCGATATCTAAACAAGAAAACAAGCACAACTAAATAAACCATGCATGTGTTATAAATTATTCAAAATTATCAGGTCGTTAAATTTGCAATGAAAACTTACATCAATCCATCTCGACATGTAAGCAAAAGGTAGATAGCATAATGGCGTCTGATAACCACACACTCAACACCCACCATTTCATTACAAAATTCTTACATAAAATACCTTAAAATATATAATTCCACACATACTATTTTAGATAATAAAATGATGTATTTGAAGACCAGCATCACATACTTGGAATGTTATATTTAAAACGAGCACTTATTTTTACTTGATCCAACAACGAAAATAGAAATATGGCCTTCCATCACCGGTGTACTATTTTGGCAATGGAAATATCGATTAATCTTCAGTATATCTTGCTCTCAACTTTCTATTTCTAAATTATTATCGTCCCACGCTCCATCTCTCTGTCCGTGCTAGCAGAATTTCTAAAATAGATGTAGACCACATACCGGAGTCATATTTTTCGTACGTCATGTGCATGCAGTGAAAGTCTGTCGGGAAACCCCAGGTCAAGTGCTATATATAGACAGCAGCCGTATAAGATGAATTTCGAAGTAATTTCGATTAAATTGATTGTTATTTTGGCCTGGATAGTCAACAATTTTCAAGGTCATTATGCTTTTCAGATCGATAGAAGAAATTTTGGATACGTCCACCCACGTTTTTAACAGTAAAACGTTCCGTTTTAATTAAATAAAATCAATAATGAACGAAGTTTTAGTAAGGAAGCCATTGCCTTTCGTTCTGAAGATCGTGGGTTCGAATCCGGACCGCGGCGTTCTGTTCACAAATGCATTTTTTTAAAACGGAGACCCTATGATTGTTGCTGGAGCTACGGAGCTTTTGCTTTGTGCAATGATCTCGGCTGATGGCAGGTTAGTTCTGCGGAGAGGGACCGAGTCATATGCTTTAAATTCTGGTGCAATGAAGTCAGAAGCAGAGTGGGCATAACTTCATGCACCGAATTCATTGAAAGACAACAAATGTAATGGTTTGGACATTTAATGAGAATGAAATACAACTAACCACCAATAACAGCATACAATAACAAGAGATCAGGTACTAGAGCTAAGGGAAGACCAAGAATAATGAATAGACAATATCAAGAACACACTAAATAAAAACGGATATAACGCAACACGAGCGACTCATCTGGCCCTGGAACGCAAATTAAAGCTCCCACCCTACGCTAAGGCAAAAGCGATCAACCAATTCCATCATTATCATCATCATCATCATCATCATCCACCTGAGGAAAGACAATAGACAATGAAGTCAATCCTTATATAAAGATAAAAAAAAAGCTTTGTTTGATAACCAAAAAAAAAAACTTATAGATGCAAAAAATAAATACAAATTAACTTTCACAGACTCGGGGCAAACATTTTTTGTTTAGATACAGAAGGATTTTAGGTATGCAACGCATGCTATTTGGAAGTGGTCTAGGTAGACATCTGCTACACAGACAAATATACTGTTAGCGCTAGCTGGTGTTGTAACGCATGCTATTTTAAAGTGTTCTATGTAGACATCTGCTACACAGACAAATATACTGTTAGCGCTAGCTAGTGTTGTAACGCATGCTATTTTAAAGTGTTTAAGCCTGATACAGACAAAGATACTTTGCGTGTATTTGTAAGCATGCATTTAAGTGATAGTGCCATACACAGACAAAGATACTGATAGGGCTACCTGATGTTCTTAAAAATGCTCGACTATAGGGCTAGGAAATGGATACGTAAGAAAGAAGGGGTTTGTGGTTCGAATTCTGTGTTTGGTAATGAATATTTTTTTTTCTGGAAGCCTTACTATTTGTACACTGTCTATTTAATGATAATTGTCTCCGGTGTTTCCCCGTGATTTCTTAGAAATCCTTATTCTACTGGTAGGACAATCCGGTAGGACAATCCGGTAGGACAATCTGGTAGGACAATCCGGTAGCCACTGGAAGCATGCAGATAATATAGAGATGGTCGTAGGCAATCTTCACCGATAGTTTAACCACTATCACGTTCCGTTTAAACACAGTGGAGGAAAGCAGGAATGGCTTGAGCTAAGCTGGTGAGAAAAAAGAGTATGAATGTCATCGTTTCACGAGTGTATTTTTTTACAGGAGATTCCAATGTTTGTTACTGGAGTTACGGAGTTCGTGATTTATCCAATACTATCTGCAGGTGGCGTTTAATATTTCTCTGTAGAGGGGCAGAGGTACGTCAAGAACCTGGGGCAATGACATCAATCTTTCACTTAAAAATTTTATTGAATCTTACAACTAGAATTGAACTGTGTGACGTTAGCGAATTCGATAACACGTTTGGTTAGTAAAAACCGTGACCCACTGTAACAGAAAACCGACTAGCTCAGACGGGAAAATAACAATTTCTGTTTAATGGGGGCTGGTTTTTATAAGTGTTTGATAGACAACGGTAAGGTTTTCTGTAACTTTATACAATTCTACGAGTCTATGGTTATTTATTGATGCAAAATGTTAATAATACTGATATTTCTTAGTGTTAAACTTAACTTGTAACATAATATAACCTTGATTTAGCATGTTGTGTTGTTTTTTAAATGAATTTCTCTTTATACAACAATACTGGAATGCGAGGTCACATGACAATTGTGGTCTGATTTCCGTGAATTTTTACTAAGGCACGCCGGCCATATGTTATCGGTGACCACGGTAAGAACGTACCGTGCTAATTCAGTGGTTCAAGGTAAACTTTGGTCCAATAACGTTTCGGTTAGCACACGGTATGTTGTTGGACTACAGTTTTCCGGATCTTTACTTGGATAACTAAATTACAAGTACACCAGAACTATAGTCTGTCCATTAATTCGTGAGCACGTTTGAAATTGATTTTCTCGAAAACTACCTGTTGGATCTCAGTGATTTTTGCAAGCAGCCTTAGAATATCCATAACGCTAAAATAAAGCTAACCAGTAGTCCATAGATGCTACGGATTTTGTACATCGGCGAATTCCTTTGATCTTTTATGACAATTGCAAATACGGGGCTCAAATTTTAGATTTTACAGTAATCCTTAGAATTTGTCCATGTCAATTCTATTCATAGGTGTATCTCCATATTAACTTGATAGGTCAAGTAATTAAATGTGTTGCCCTTTATGTGCAATCGTGAACTTGGATACAATATGCAACAGTTAGTCCTCCCTTCGGTCACCATTAGACCCCAGGGTGTCTTAACTTTGTGTCCTGTTTAATCCATCGGAGAAAAGGATTCTCTATTCAGACCAAGCGCCAGTTGCGTTCGTTTCTCAGCGTTATGAATATCGCAATATAGATGACCTCTCTTAGATTCCCTACGGAAGTGTTGGTATAGTAAAACTGTAACCTTCTGCATTGTTATAAATGTGCACTTCAGACTCATTATGAATGTGATATCAATGTCAGTTTTGATAAGCCAACAAATATGATACAATAGCTTCATACAAATAGCGAGATACACATATAACTATACAACGGTATCCCAATTATAACGTCATATGCTTTCCGCTTTCAAAGTCGACTGGGTTAGGTGCACGGGAATTCGTGCAAGACTCACGATATTTCAATGTTACCATAATGTATTTTAGAACAACGCGTCTGTGTACCGTAGATCTGTTACTATTGTGTACAATCCGGTGAGGTTGATTTTAATATAACCTGAAGAACAAATATTTCAAACTACATCAAATTTTCTTGGAAAAAATATTTCTCTAGCGTCATGGATATTCTAAGGCTGCTTGCAAAAAATCACTGAGATCCAACAGGTAGTTTTCGAGAAAATCAATTTCAAACGTGCTGACGAATTAATGGACAGACTATAGAAGTAACGCTCGCTTGAATAACAAGGAACACTGATGATAAAGAAAGCAAATAATTGAGCAAAGATCAACTAGATGTGCCTTATCAGGTGCCATAACCTATGCCTAAATACATAGCGGGCGAATAAAAAATAAAACCCGAGACATGTACCGTATCAAACCAAGATAAACTTAATTAACAGATTTGAAATAGGTTAAGTGAAATGTTAAAAAAAATCTTGCTTCGCGCAAAATTAATTTCAAACCACCAACAGTCTACTGTTGAAAGTTACGTGTTTAGTCAAATTTGAGAATTGATCCTTTAGCAATCGATAAACTGTGTTGTTTTGTGAATTCACAGGAACGTGGCATAGTTCAAGTAGAATAGAAGACCAGAAGGTGATATAACACAGCAAATATGAACAACAACGAAAACTATAAAGAGACTAACACTAATAACAAATCTTTGTACATTTGAAAGTTTAACAAGCTAAAAATGATATAAAAAGATGGAGAGCAGTGTATGTAAACAAATCGTTGTCATTGAGCGTCTTGCATAATGGATAAAGAGATGGTCTCCTTTCGGATACCTGGGTTCGATGCCTGGTAAGGTAAAATAGTTTTTTCTGTTAGAGCATAAAGAAAAATCTTAACCTGAGCAGTTTCGCGACGACTGGTCTTGCCATGCGACCACTAAATTCCTCACGTTCATGTCTCCACTGTCTCACATCGCACTAAAAAAGCGGTATTACAAGCAATAACGGTAGTGAGCTCGATCATAACCCAAGCGTACCTGGTTCAAACTCCGCGGCGGGCAAGTTTGGAAGCAAATTAGTTCCCCTGGATTTTTACCAACTGTAAAAATAGACCTCACCATTCAGAAAGCAATGACAAACTACTGAATGTATAAGTGGTGTCTAGAAAATCGACGACTCGTTTACTGTTGTTAATGGCTCACCGGGAAAGAAGGCGAGAGGAAGACCACGGAAAAGATGGTTAGATGGCGTTGCAGAATCCTGTGAAAGAGCAAAAATAACAATCACACAAGCTACCAGAACAGCACAAGACAAAAACAGAAAACCACGACACTGTGCAACAAGCCGGTAGTAGTGTGACGACAAAAGAAGAAGAATGGCTACGTCCTGTAAAAAGTATATGCCACGATTTTCATTTCCAATGGCAGTAATGGTTAGTTGTTATGGAATTTAAGACACGAATTTTTCAGTTTCATTCGATCTTGTCTCAAGCATAAAATGCATTTGCAGACATCAATATGTACATTTTAGTGAGGGATACAGTAGTGGAGACAATATCTCTGAGACTTGGAAAACAAATTAAAAAATATAAAATGTGTCGCCAAGGAGGTTAATAAGGCAGCCCTGCTGATATATTTCCCAAGAGACAGCTCTTCGCACCATAACATACTGCATTCCTCTCATACCGTTATACTTCATATATCGTCTACAAGTAATTTTTCAATACCTTTCTATCCTGGACAAATCGTTCAATCCCTTTCATGGAATTGTCAGATTATTCTCGCCTCTCTCAGTAAGCTCATTTTCAGGTTTCCTAATGCTTTCTTTATTTCTTCAACCATGTCTACCACTTAATGGCTGCTTTCTGATTTGTTTAATTATGTTTTCTCTGAGTATACCCAACATATCTCTATCTTCTCTTGTCTTATAACAGTCGTTACTAAAGGTTGATCAAGACTTTATCTGATTTTATCCCCTCCACTGAATTCGTCACATTTTACATTCGTAATATTTCGTGGTTATTTTCAAATGCATTCAACCATAAAATAAGCTCGGAAATAATTCAACGTTTCAATTTATGTCAATTGTTTGGTTTATTACCTTACAATTTATAGTCATTTCATAAAAGAGATTGAGGCATTTTGCCCAGGATAGAGTGGTATTGAAAAATTACTTGGAGACACTATATAACTAATAACAGTACGAGAGGAATTAAATATATTATGGTGCAAACGGTTGTGTCTTGCGGAATACAATAGCAGGGCTGAAAATATTAGCGTCCTTGACGACAGATTACAGAAATCTAACATTAAAAAAAACAAACAAAATGTGTTTGTTATCACAAAATACCAGCAAAAAAAAATCCATGAAAATATCCGTTAATCAGTACAACACTTCCAATACACTTGAAAACGGATAAAATTCTTGAAAACGGATAACATTCTTGAAAACGGATAAAATTCTTGAAAACGGATAAAGTCCACGAAAATGATATCCCAAGGCTAAAGCAATCAATCAAAAATTAGAATGTGGATAGAAGTTCATAGCATTAGTTAGAATCAATTAAATTGCGTTGGCTGAAATCGGATGCACGTGTCCTAAACGTGTAGAAGTCTATACGTTTAGGGCCTACCAAAGCAATGTGCAACGTATACACGTTCTTGGCAAAGATCAAACATATCACAAAGAGTGATTAAATTAGTCGTAAAGAACGAACACAAAGAAGAAGAAGAAGAATCAAGCTGCTTAAATTTGAAGCTGGAAGAATTAATAAAGGAATAGACAGTTTAAATTAGTTTAATTAATGGGTCTCTGTGACGTAGAAGTTAGGTGCTCGCCTCTCGTTTCAAAGGTACTCGGTTCGCTCTCTCGTGGATCCATCAGGCTATTTTGCCAGAGATCGCTGATCTCAGTGTAGGTGAGATCGAGTTCCTAGACATATCGGAGACGGACGATAAAATGTAGATCCCGTGTTACAGTTGAGCACGTAAAAGAGACATTGACAGTTCAAAATCGAGAAGAGCAGGCTGGAAAGCCGCTGTCTGGGCAAAATTCATTAGACTTATTAACAAATACAAATTTCTAGACAACATTTTCCTAATTTTCTACATTACATCGTTGACACTCGCCGGTGCTACAAAGTTTGTGCACTTCCGCTGATATCTTCCTGTGTAAGAAAGAGATCTGAGCACACATGGTTACTCACAGAAGTGCAATGATGATGGTTATATCAATCAATCAATCAGTCAATCAATCAATCAATCGTTAGTCAACAAGATTGAGGTCACTATTGTGAAATTTAGATATACCACTGATTATCATCTTCAAGTGCCGTAAGTGCTGGTATAGACGATCATGTCTCTCCACAACTAACTCTCTCTATCTGTAATGCAGAGAAGTAGTTCTGACGCCAAACTCCTGACGAATGATGATGTTAAACCTGCCAACAGTTTCTTCCTTCAATCTCTCTTTATCTGTATTCTACTGGTTGTTGCCAAATTATCATAAACCAGTGCTGTCCATGGTTGGTTGGATTTGGCTAATCATCAACTCTTCTTCTTCTTTGCGTTCGTTCTTTCGTTCTTTACCACCAATTTAAACTCTTTGTGATATGTTTGATCTTTGCCAAGAATGTGTATACGTTGCATGTGGCTAAAGCATAGACTTCACGTTTAGACATGATCATTTCAACCAAACCTCTTAGTCGCCTCTTAGACATGCATGGCAGGTAACAGTGGTTCTATTCTTTACACCCAAATTTGGGCCGAACACTGCGATCATCAACAATGTCTGTGCAGAATGAGGACTGTAATGGTATGATAGGTCAATGAGGAACTTATGGAGAGAACAAGATATTCTAGTCAACAGAGATGGTAGATAGGGTACAAATGAGAACTTATGGAGAGAACAAGACATATTCTAGTCACAAGAGATGGTATGATAGGTCACAAATGAGGAACTTATGGAGAGAACAAGACATATTCTAGTCAACCAGAGATGGTATGATAGGGTCCCAAATGAGGAACTTATGGAGAGAACAAGACATATTCTAGTCAACAAGAGATGGTATGATAGGGTCACAAATGAGGAACTTATGGAGGAGACAAGACATATTCTAGTGAACAGAGATGGTATGATAGGGTCACAAATGAGGAACTATGGAAGAGACAAGACATATCTAAGTGAACCAAGAGATGGTATGATAGGGTCACAAATGAGGAACTTATGGAGAGAACAAGACAGATTCTAGTGAACCAAAAGACTTAAAAAAGTTGCTGGCGCTGGATAGGACACAATTTACGAAAACTTGAGGGGAAATATAGCAAGAATGGTCCTTTCCTGGAACCCACAAGCACAACGACAGAAGGGGAGGCCGAGAAATACATGGAGACAGGATTTGAAGGCAGAGATCAACACTATAAAGAGGAGCTGGAGGGAGCTGCAGGAGCTAGAAATAGTAAGACTTGGTAGGAGTTGATTGAGGTCTATTCCCCAATCCGGGTTAAAAGGAAGATATATATATATATATATATATATGAGCAGGTATATAAAACGTTGACATATAGCAATCCATGAACAAATAAGCACAAATCAACTGCTTCGTGAAATAATGACAAAACTGTCGCGGGAAATAAAAAAGTAAAGACAAAGAACCTGGAACCAGCTTGACACCGACAGTCTCCCAGAACAATTGACATGCGTATCACTTTCAAAGATCAGTTAGTGGTAGCTGTTGGTGATTGACACGAACCGTTCATACTTTAATTCATCGTTTCCCAAACTGAGGTCCACAGAGCACCGTGGTCCACGACTTACTCCCAGGTGGTCCTCAAGCGCTTGAAGAAATATTATGATCTTTGACATTTCAAACAGAAAAATAAATTTAAAAACATGTATAAAAACTGTGGTAAACTAATTCTGCTGCGAAATCAAAGAATTCGGAACAGACCGGAGTTTATATGTCTGACAGGACAAAATGAAAGATCATTTGAAGTTTCTCGCAATCTGAGAAATTGGAGCCAGCTTGACTTTGGGTGTGGTGTGATAATAACTCCATCGCTAGAAGATTTTCATGTGTAGAAACATTTGGGAGTCTGCGACAGCAAAATGTGTTTATAAGGGGTTAGTGGTAATGTAAAGTTAGGAAAATGCTGCTTTAATTTATACAGTAACTTTCAGTAATGAACTAGCAATGTATATCTTTAGTTAAGGTCTTGTCACTTTTCTAAGTTAGTTAAGATGGTGTATTATTTTTGTCCAGCCTGTTTAATGAATGGTATATCATTGTGGTATATATTAAGAGCATGTATATTCCCAGTGGCAACGTATGAGTGAGAAGCATGGACATTTAATAAAGCAGTGTAAAAACATATATGGACTTTTGTATATAAGTGTTACAGAAGAGTCCTTCATATATCTTGGACAGAGAAGAGAACAAATAGATCTAACCAGAAAGAACTCAAAATCAAGGAAAACTGACTGATGCTACAAACATGGAAGGAGGTATAAGCAAAGAAAGAAAAATTGAGATATTTTAGATATAAAAAGACGGAAGGGAGAGAAACCATCATGGAAGGAGGTATAACGGCAAAGAGAAGAAGAGGAAGACCACGGAGAAGATGGAGTCATGATACAACTAATGGTTTGAACATGACGGCTGCAGAGGTGGGACATCTGGCCAATGAGAGAGAAAAATTCCGGAGGACTGTTGGGGTGGCAAAGTTCTGCTCAGGCAAGCTATTTTATGTTGATGACGGGGAGCACATGGATTTTAGGATGGCTGCTGCAGCGGAGGACAGAGCACGCATGGTAGTGCCTAATGTGCAATGACATCGATCACATAACATAACATAACACAACTGAAAAATTGGATTACCTAAAACAGAACAAGCTCCTACTATTGTGCACATACACGTTGAATCCTTTCAAATTTCAAGTATTGTGAAAATCCAGTTTGTGAAATTTAAAAATATACGTTGTACCACATTTATTATCCACACGCAAAATATATTTCTGAAGAAAATGTACACAAATAAAATCGAAAATATAACCTAAACAACAAAATTATAAATTCCAAAAAATTATGTATATAAATGAATGAAATGAATTATAAAATAACTAAAATTAAGCATTTTATATATATATATGTACATGCCCGAACTATGACATACTTCATCTTACCTGTATTCTGCACTGAAATCTCTTCACTTCGTCTAATTTGAAATATTCCACCAGATTAGAGGTTGACAAAGTTACTTGTAATAATAATAAAGCCCATAACCCGTTAGGGTCGTAGGGGTGTCACTGTGGAGACGTCAGCACAAAAAGCACATACTTACAGTATTCTGTATACCATATGTCGAACGTTAACCACTGACTGATAACGTTTATTGAGTTATCTTACCTGTTATCAAAGCTGAATAAGTTTACTAGTCAAGTCGGTCAGCAGAAACAAGTGTAGACTTGTATGAAATGGACTTGAAGATCGAAGTGGAGATCTGTTTGTTAAGTAGTTTAAGTAAGTAGTGTGAATATTTGAAAGATATTGAAGTAAGAAACAGATAAGGATAAGTAACGGGTTGCAAAGTTGTCTGACAAGTTAACGCTTGCAATGTTTAAGGTAGAGGTCACGCCATGTGGTCGATACGTTCCTGACACTAGCTTGTCAAGCCTGCTTGGACATTCTGGAAGTATATTTTTCTTGTTTTCCCGCTTTTACCGTTTTAAAAGTACACAGTTCGTATGGAACGTTAATCTTCTTCTTCTGAGTTCTCACTAGATTGGGATTTCGGAATCTTTAATAAATGCGCCTTCTGTTTGAGATTGTCAGCCATACAGTTTGTCTTGGGCGATGGTTAAGTGAGACACCTCTTTCTTCTCAGGTATGCATACTCGGGCAGCTCTGTAGGATATGCTCTGTCATACTTGCCAAACCACAGGAGTACAGGTCTATGATCATTGTCCCATTGATAACTGATCTCAATGTAGGGAATATCGATTATCTAGTCATATCAAACAAAAAACAAGTACGAAAATCCAGTCCGTCGAAACTAAATGCTACAGAAAGATCCTACGAATACCATGGACAGAAAAAGAAAGAACACTGATGTCCTGAAAGAACTAAATGTTAAAGAGAATTGGCTGATAAACAACATACTATACAGAAAAGTTACATATTTTGGTCACATCAAGCGTCACGATGGCCTGGAAAGAACAATATTAGAGGGCAGGGTCCCAGGACGCAGAGGCAGACCAAGAAGAAGATGGATACAAGATATTAAAGAAACCATGAATATGACCATCGACGAAGTGGGTGAACTGACTAGAGACAGAGTGAATTTCAGATGCGCTGCACAGAGAGAAACGTCCTATAAAGGATACGCACCTTGATGATGATGAGTCGTATCGAAGGTGGAACGGATTAGCGTAATGAGTAAGCGTTTCCCTATCCACTCGGACACAAGAAGGATGTGTGTTCAATCCCACACTCAACGTTCCATACGGGAGGAGAGGAATTGGCCATCCTCCATAGGTAAATTTCTTCTTCACCTTTCAACTTTTAACGGAACACAGGTCTTCAACAAATTTATTCCAGCTCTTCCGCTTTCCTGCCATCCCCTCCATATTTTACTTATCCTTTTAATATCAGCCACTAGCTCTCTTTTCCAGGTATGTCTACGCCTTCCCCTACTCTTCTTTCTCTGCAGGTTAAAAAACAGTGGCTGTCTTGCAATGTTTCCGGTCGGTCTTTTCAATGTGTATCCTATCCATCGCCAGAGTCTATTCCTTAGCTCTTTCTCCACTGGTAATCTCCGGTACACTAGGATATAGAAATATGAAGTGACAGGCCCTTCCTACTCTGAGGTCTGAAAAGGCTGAGGGAAAATTGTATTATTTTATTATATTAATCAAATTGAAAACGGCGATAAAACATGTGCTTCTTGTTTTAGTTGAGCACATACAAGTCGTTTACTCAGATGAAATAAATAAAAGTAATACAGCAATGCGTTTCACAGGAAAAATTAATTAGGTAAAAATTAAAATATAAATCTTACACATTTATTCCGTTTTCAAACCTCATGCATTCTGAATTAACAACCCTCGCCGGTGCTACGGAGTTCTACTTCTTCTTCTGCGTTCTCACTAGATTGGGATTTCGGATTCTCTAACAAAGTCAGCCGTCTGTCTCAGATTATCAGCCACGACATACAGTTTGTCTTGGACGCTGGTGTAAGTGGGCCACCTCTTTCTTCTCAGGTCTGCATACTGGGGGCAGTTCTGTACGATATGTTCTGTTGTCATACTTGCTAAGCCACAGGTGCACAGGTCGTTGGTGCCTATCTTGAATTTGGTGTACAGGTGGTGTCTCATTCTTCCTACGGAGTTCGAGAACTAACGTAGATATCTTCAAGTGCAAGAATACCATTAAAACATACATTGTAATTCTGAAAAGTGCAAATAATGATGACCATATCAAACAATCTAACAATTGTTTTCTTTAAACAAGTGTCAAATACTTATGTTAATATACTCGTATATATATATATATAACCCGTTTTCAGTTTTACCGAAGCTCCACAACCATCTCACATGCAGTCACAATAATCCAGTCGCCGTATCTAGTTTTTTGTACTTTGTAATACTATTTTATGTTGTTTTTATGTGTTTCACAGCTAGTGCATAGTTTGACTGCGTGTTGACCTTCTTTTGATAACCTCTTTCAGTATATTAATATTACTCATCAAATCAGTCCATGTGAATCACAATATTTGTTTGTAAAGTCATATCACTAAACCATTTCAATATATGTTTTGATATTGCCTATGTAATAGTGTTCGTAGTTGAGCAGGACAAAAATGTATCAAATTCAATAGGGCCACAGAAAAACAAGTCAAAGTTAAAAAGTTTAATTAAAGTAGGGCGACCACGAAGCTGTTTAAAAATGAAACAGCGGGTTTTCCCCCAAAAAATAAATTAGGCAGACAGAACCATTATGGAAATACTCATGAATTTCCGAAAGAAAAATAGATGACCTGATTTGTTAAAGACTTAGATTGGAAATTAAGCAGGGATGCCGGACAGATTTATGGACGATTTCTCAGGAAGATAGACCCCTTAGAGTCAGTAATCATTAGTATGATAATGAAACTAAATGGAGATATTTTGGGGCAAGACAAAGGTGGTTTTGGTCCCATATAAATAGACGGTGACGGAAATTCAGAGAAGAGAAGAGACGTGCAGAACGTGAAAAATTTGAGAGCTCGCAAAGGGCAGACGGAATGGCCCAGTGTGCTGAGTCGAAGAGACCGGAATTGAGTTCGAATATGTTAGTATGGCTAGACACTCCGACAGCCGATAGGACACATAGAGGAGAAACAACTTAGCAGTAGCAACAAAAGAAAGACGTGCAGAACGTAGAGAAATTTGCAGAGCTCGAGGGCAGACGGAATGGCCCAGTGTGCTGCGTTGAAGAGACCGAAATTGAGTTGGAATATGTGAGTAGGCTGACACTCCGACAGCCGATAGGACACATAAAGAGAGAAACAACTTAGCAGTAGCAACTTAGCAGAAGAGCAGAAAGACTTTTAGAACTCGGATAGAGCTTCCCGAACATGGAGAGAGTCTTGCAAAACCCCCAAAAAGGGCAGACGGAATGGCCCAGGTGCTGAGTTGAAGAGACGCCCAAACCCTGACTTCGGATATGTAGTTAACTAGACATTTTAGTGGGACAGCAGATTCATAAATGATCCACACAGCAGAGTACCAGATCAGACCTATAGACAAATCTGATGAGAATGAAGTAGCATCTTATAGAGACAGACAGCACAAGAGAAAGCCTTACCTGTTCAACTGGAAATATATATATCTTCTAAATTGCCATTTGTAGAAAAGTGACCAAGTTATCAGAGCCTCGTTTTACAGATATGATCTTAATGTATAAAAGCAAACTTTCATCAAGAGACAGAAAATAGACACTTTGAAGAAATATATATCTTTGAAGTCACAAGTAACAGACCCATGGAACCTCCTGAACAGCTTTTCCCAAAGAAACTATTAACATTTTAAAATAGACAGAGGCATTCTAAGGACTTCAGACTAACCTGTACAATACAATTATGTGATGAACTTGTATTAGAGATTCAATAGAGTGTAGGACTTGAATAGTGAAGATTTTTGCTTATATAATCAAGTGGTTATAGTTTAGCATTTTTATATTGAAAGGTGATATATCATTTTCAGAGTAAAGTAATCATGTTGGAATATATTGTATTTATATATATATTATGAATATGATATATGTTTGTAGATGTAAAGGTGCTATATAGGTGAAATATATGCATATAATAAATTGAAATACAGAGTTGGTTCATATATTTATATGAAAGGTTAATTACGGCGTGATTAAAATATAAGCGGACAGAGTGATCGCCCACAAATGATGCCGTCGTAGACCAGGATATCGAAACACCTGGGATGATTGCTAGCCACTATACAAGACGTAGCACGAGCCATTGTTTTGAGCCTGAAATGACCGTATTTGTGGTCGATGGGAAATATCAAGAGATAGTAGAAGAGAAGATTTGAGATGGTACAAAGATCACGATTTTTGGAGGCTACATTTGTTTTTGAAGTAGAATCTGTCAACTCAACTACCTGTAGTCAACCGGTAGATTTATGACGTGATTAAGGAAGGTCTAGTAGTTGGAGATACAGGAACAAGATACCTATAGAAATTTGTGTCCTGTGGGGCGTGGAAGGAGGAAAAGCAGCTTAGGTATTTACAAATTGTTAAAAGTTGAATAAAATTGGAAAGGAAAGGAGGGTAGTGTTTATTTTATAGTAGATTGTTTGTAGAAATTGCAAAGTTATTTCAGATATTAAAATAGTTAAGAATTGTAGCCTGTAGGTTGTTAATGACAAATTGTTGAAGATCATTAATAACATTGATATTTGCTGCCGACCTTGTAATTACTTTCACAGTATAACAACTTGCTTTTGATTTCAGCTTTGAACTTTACAAGATGGGGCATAGGTTAAAGTGTTTATTCAGATTATTGATTTGTTTTTGTTGTCAGGGTGTGGGGCTTTTTGCTATAGAATGCCCATCTAAACTATAGAAGGAGAAAGTAGGGGGCAGTCTAAAAATAATAGGTTGTCTCCCAGAGACAGCAGAAATGTAAGGTCAGGGAAAGATGGTCTTTTAGAGAACAAAGAAGTTATCTATTACTTTTCAAGAAATTAGAAACCAGAAATGTCAAGACATTGAGATGAGACAAACTGAAGAACTTAAGCAGCAAAATTTCAACTTACTAGAGAAACTGCAGAATAGTAGTGAAGTAACAATCTATGGGTAGTACGATTGAAGATTTACGGAAACAGTTAGACAAAGCCGATAGACAACAGAGTGCTTTAGAAATTGAGTTAGAAATTGGTCGCAAGGAGTTGGATAGAATAAAAAATGAAGGTTTACGACAAGAGATTGACAAGGGAAATTGAAGTATAGGGATGTTGCCGTTGGGAAGATCAGAGCGAACGAGAGAAATATAGGCGAAAGAGATGGAGAAAGGAAGAGACAACCGAGATGAAGAAGAGGTTAAAGAATTCAGATGACCGTTGACGAGCAAGATGAGGTAATAAAAGTGTTTCAGGAAGACGATAAATTCCAACTAGAAGAGATAAAGCGATTAAAAGAAGAGATAAATAGGTTGACTGAAGACAAGGAAGGCGAGAAACATGAAAAGGAGATTGAATGACGAGCTTGACGCTGAAGTATGGCAGGAGTAGAAGAAACCAGGAAGAATATAGGAGTACAAATGCAACAAGGAAGTGCAGGGAACCAAAAGTAAGATGAGGCATATCAGAAGGATCATGAAGTTTTTAATCAGAAGCTTCGCCTCCATCCATGCCATTTATAAAAGGGATTTGCTACTGCAGCTTATTTATCAAACCACGTGAACATCAAAATTCAACGTCGATCAACATAAAAAAGTAAAAGGTATAGCGGCGGTTAAAGAAACAAAGAGAACAGAATGTGAGGAGAAAGCAAATTGGAAGGCAATGGAGAAGTGGGTGGAGAAGCTGCAGCAAAAATATCGTCAACAGAGAATAGAAGAGGCAGACCTTGCAGCTGGGAAAAAGGAGGTAGCAGGGGTTAGAAAAGAAGGAAACAGAGACGGCCGACCTTACCAAGGCTGAATGGGATGATCTTGTAACCAAAAAGGAGATGACAGTTATTAGAGAAAGGAGGGAAATGGAGAAGGAGGAAACAAAGACAGTATATCATGTAGGTGGGAAGAGACATGAGGCGTGGATAAAGCGGTGGTAGAGATGTATGAGAGAGAGAGAGATAGATAGAAAGAGATATACAGAAGTGGTCCGTAACAAACTATAAACAGACTAATCTTTGGGTCAAAGGTTCATGCAGGTGACGGTCAGTTATGCCGTCTTGAGGTCTAAGAATTTACGTGGAAAGGGAAAATGAATTTCGTTGTATTTTATTTGGTGGAATTTGTATTGATATTGACATGTTTTGTTGTTATATATGGCGTGGTTGATTCAGCAAGTGTTTACACCCATGGTTTTGGCATGTGCTGGTTTTATGACAATAACTATGTCAGTCCAGGGTTTGGTATTTCAGGGATTGGAACATTAAATGCCCTGTGGTACTGTGACTTACCTGAGGGGTGAATTTTCATAAAAGGTTGGAGGAAAAACAGGGGCGTGGTCAGTAGAGGGGCCGAAACCACAGAGAGAGATCACCGAGGTCATGGTTGTATGGTGGAGAGTCCCCCATAATGTTCAACCTTTCTGAATGCTGAACGGGTTTCCCGTTGTATTGATGGTTGTTGATGGTACAATATTGAGATGTCTGTTTCAAAAATGTATAGTAATACATGCCTTAATGTAGAGGGGAAATAAATATGTGGTGAAATCAAAGTAGATTTCATGCATTGGGAAAGGTCTTGTTATAAGCATTTAATGGACTGAGTATGGTGGTTAGAGTAATCACTGAGATGCGTGACGTACACGTGAGAATGTAAGTCGAAAAATGGGGCTTATAGTACGATGTTTTGAGAGGGTGATAGGACTCCCAATCTTGGTGGTAACATTTGGAACACATTCCAAATGTTTTTTTGGGAAGTTAATGATGATTTTTCATGATCCAAGTATGCCAGTAAAGAAAACGGTTTTCTTCGTATAACTGGATGTGGTAGAAGATCATCGTTTAGGTGACCAGAGTAGAATTTTGGCGAAAACAGTAAGGAATAACGTGAAAGGAAGGAGTCACATGAGCTGTAGAGAGGATAAACTCTGCAACGGGATCTTGCGTGAAACTTGACTCACTCACAACCATTATAGAAGGACGGATATGGGGACTATAATGAGTTACGAAATGATGATTCATGATGGTTATCTAATCATGCTGAATTGGTGTCATGAATCTTGATTTATGTTTACATATTAGTTCCTTTTGTCTTGATGTTGATTTTAGATTAATGACATATTTCATGCATTTTGATTGATATTTGAAGTTTTGTTGTAATGTATTTTGAAAATTTTCTCTTTGGTTGTGGGATTGGTGTTTTATATGAATATGTTTGTATAACTGATGTTTTCAATGATAATGAATGATTAATAATGATTATTGATAAATTAGGAACTGAAAACCTAGTAATGAACTTGGTGGTATATTGGTGAGAACCATGGGGAGAAAAGGGATGAAATCTTCTTTCACAGAGAGGGTATCGTTCTACACGGAGGGGATTAAACTCCAGTAGATCAGTTGACATGCTCATGTCATGGGGTTAGGAAAGTAAATTTAGTCTTACTAAACAGTGGTTTGGTACAAAAAGTGTAGAATTAAGTTCAGATGAACTATGTTGAGATTCCTTTTGGATACTTGAATAATTTAGTTTTCATGTTGTGCTTATATTGGTATTTTATGTTGGCATTTGAGATGTATATTTTAGACTTCAAGTGGGGCTCACATGTTTTGTGGTTAGTAGGAAAATGTTCTAGGGGCAGGAGATGCTGCATATCTTATAGAGGGTTTGAAGGATTAAGTTTGATCTTAGGATCAATCTTGAAAGAATACAGGGGAAGATTATGTAATAGTGTTCGTGGTTGAGCAGGACAAAAAAGGTATCAAATTCCAATAGGCCACAGAAAAACAAGTCAAAAGTTCAAAGTTTAATTAAGTGGGTGACCCACGAAGCTGTTTAAAATGCAACGCTAGGTTTCCCAAAAATAAATTAGGCAGACAAGCATTATGGAAATACTACATGAATTTCCGAAAGATAAATAGGATGACCTGATTTGTTAAAGACTGAGATTGAAATAAGCAGGGGTGCCGGACAGATTTATGGACGATTTCTCAGGAAGATAGACACCGGTAAGTCAGAATCCCCTTAAGTATGATAATAAACTAAATGGAATATTTTGGAGCAAGACAAAAGGGGGGTTTTGGTCCCATATAAATAGACATGACGAAATTCAGAAAGAGAAAGACGTGCAGAACGTAAGAAATTTGCAGAGCTCGCAAAGGGCAGACGAATGCCCAGTGTGCTGAGTCAGAAGGACCGGATTGAGTTCGAATATGTGGTATGGCTAACACTCCGACAGCCGATAGGACACATAGAGAAGAAACAACTTAAATAGCAACAAAGAGAAGAGACGTGCAGAACGTAGAGAAATTTGCAGAGCTCGAAAAGGGCAGACGGAATGGCCCAGTTGCTGAGTCGAAGAGACCGGGAAATTTAGTTCGAATATGTGAGTATGGCTAGACACTCCGACAGCCGATAGGACACATAGAGAGAAAACAACAGATAGCAACAAAGAAGAGACGTGCAGAACGTAGAGAAATTTTTCAGAGCTCGAAAAGGGCAGACGGGAAAGGCCCAGGTGTGCGTTGAAGAGACCGAATTGAGTTGGGAAAATGTAATATGGCTAGACACTCCGACAGCCGATAGGACCAAGAGAGAAAACAACTTAGCAATTAACAGAGAAGAGACTTAGCAGAAAGACTTTTAGAACTCGGATAGAGCTTTGCCGAACATGGAAAGTCTTGCAAAAACTCCCAAAAGGGCAGACGGAATGGCCCAGTGTGCTGCGTTGAAGAGACGACCAACGCTGACTTCGGATATGTGAGTATAACTAGACATGTGTAGTGGGGACAGCAGATTCATAAATAGATCCACACAGCAGAGTAGCCACGATCAGACCTATAGACAAATCTGATAGAGAATGAAGTAGCATCTTATGAGACAGACAGCACTGGAAAGCCTTACCTGTTCAACTGGAAATATATATCTTCTAAATTGCCATTTGTAGAAAAGTGACCAAGTTATCAGAGCCTCGTTTACAGATATGATCTTAATGTATAAAAAACAAACTTTCATCAAGAGACAGAAAATAGACACTTTGAAGAAATATATATCTTTGAAGTCACAAGTAACAGACCCATGGAACACTCAACCGAACAGCTGTTCCGAAAACTATTAACATTTAAAATAGACAAAAGGCATTCTAAGGACTTCAGACTAACCTGTACAATACAATTATGTGATGAACTTGTATTAGAATTCAATAGATTAGGACTTGAATAAATGAAGATTTTGTGCTTATATAATCAAGTGGAAAAAGTTTAGCATTTTATATTGTAAGGTGATATATCATTTTCAGAGTGAGGTAATCATGTTGGGACTATATTGTATGTTATATATGTATGAATATGATATATGTGTTTTAGATGTAAAGGTGCTATATAGGTGAAATATATGCATATAATAAAGATTGAAATACAGAATTGGGGTTTTATATATTTATATGAAAGGTTAATTAACGTGATTAAAAAATAGCGGACAGAGTGATGCCCACACCATAACTAGCTTCCATTTGTCAATACTGTTTCTTTTGCTATATTGTATAATCTTCTTCTACTTCTTCTTCTTCAAACGCTCCATATTGACAACTTGTTAGCCACTCTGTGCATTGTATGTGATCTGAGCCTAAGAGCAATCCCGTTGTAACATTTATGCCTACAAGTAGACCAGACATCCGATTTCTGCGATCTTTTATTTTTCTAGGTAAACTTCCAGCTCTTTCCACGTGCAGTTATTTCCTCAATTTTCAGCATTAATTCAAGTAGGTTAAAAACGAAAGAAAAAAAATTTGCGATCCCAACTACTCGTCAATAAATAAACATATATATATATATATATTATTATATACTAAATTGGAGGAAACTGGACAATCTATTAGAATAACAAGGTTAAAAAGTAGTATAAGTAAACCAGTAGAAGTAAAACTAGAAAGACTTCTTATAAGGGAAGCAACTCCATGGCGCAGTGTGCGGCTTATAGCATGAAACGGACTTCCGCAGTGGCTCAGTGTGCGGCTTAAGGCGTGGAAAGAGCTAGGACCTACATCAGTTGCGTCTTACGACATACCTTTAGGTCGCAGTGGTACTATTCTTTGCTTCTCTTGCGAGTTGACAGTGAATTATTGTATCCCTCTCGTAACGTTAGACGTTAACTAGGACCTGCAAGATACAGGGTGTTAAACTTAAAAGCATCCCGTGAATGGAGCTAATCTGGCATATATGTATGGAAATGGAAGGTTCAGTTATGACGTAGTATAGGTCAAGGTTGTGTGACGGTGTGTAATTGTAGTGCGGAAGGGGCGATGAACAAATATGACGTAGGACGAGCTAGTCAGAACCGGTTTAAATAGTAAATAAACACAACTCAATTTGTACCTGGCAACTTCGAATTGTCAATGGGGCTGCAATTATCTTGGAACACCCTGTATTTCTCCATACACTTGTACCATATATCTCGTCTTTCTCAGTAAATTTGTTTCAGGGTTTCCTTAAAGAGTTCCTTTCTTTCTTTAACCATTTGCCTACCACTTCACTCCCTGCTTAATCACTATTTGATAATTTCTTTTCAGTGCATGCCCAAAGTATCGCCATCTTCTCTTCCTTATATAACATATTCTTGTACTGTAGTGGTTAAGAATTTGTTACTGTTTTCATTAAAACATTTTATAACGTAATGTGTCCAAATAGTAAAGTTTCCAAGACGGGAAATTGTGAACCATTTTTCTCTCGAATTATCAGTTTATGTAGGATGTGTCATTATTCTTTCTTATTTATTTGCAGTGGCGGCTCGTGATCATTTTGTTGGTGGGGCCTGACAGAAATTTTCGGAAAAATCATGGTTCGGTTAGGTTATATTTTAATGTATGAAATAATAAATACACGTTACACCTTATTTTTGGTGGGCTCGGTCCCACTGGCCCTTAGTGACGAGCCGCCACTGTTTATTTGTCTAGAATTTTCTGAGTTGATCCACGCAGTTTCCTTGGTAAAGCAATGTATTGGTTTCTCCTTGCCTTTCACATCAAGATGAGGAGCTAGTCTCCGTCTTGGACAACCCTTTGTGGTTGTCAGGAGTTACAACAAAGTACTGAGTTTGAAGACAGAAGTTATTTAATATATCAAAAAAGCAGACTCTAACAAAATGCACCATTACATTAAATGGGCGGAGCTAAGACAAATAGAGCAATTTAAATACATCAGAGTCCTGGTAACATCAGATGTCAGATGTCGATCAGAAATAAAGAGCAGAATAGAGCAGTCCAAAGCAGCGTTCCACAAAATGAGAAGCATTATATGTAACAAGTCATTGTCAATTGATATCAGAATGCGAGTTATTCTGTGCTACATAGAACCAATACTGACATACGGATGCGAGTCATGGACAATAAGCAAACACATAGAAAAATCTCTGATGGCTTTTACAATGATGTGGTTTTACATTAGAATGATGAGAATCCCATAGACTGCTAAAATGTCTAATGTTGAGGTGTTGAATGAGGTCAAGACACAGAGAAAGCTTATCATCAATATAAGAAAGAGGCAGACATCATTTTTCGAGCATGTAATGAGAAAGGGAGGGTTAGAACACAATGTAACAACTGGTAAAATCGAGAGGAGATGAGACAGAGGAAGACAGAGAGAGACAATTTTGGGTATCCGGACGTCATGTCACGGAAGAGCGTCAACATCTGAGATGATAGCAAACACCAGAGAGAGATTTGTGATCCATGATTGCCTACGCCAGCCGGCACGGCACCTGATGATGACCGTTATACGTTACATATGGCCTTCAAGTAATGTATCCATACCGCTCTGTCCTGTGCAACTCGCTCAATCTCTTCCATGAAATTGAGTCCGATATTACATTTATCATCCTCACACATATAAATTCCTTAAGGGAGAGAGGGCATGTACATGATTCACGTAATAGCGGTGAATCCACAACACTAACCAGACTGCAATAACTCAAAGTTAAGTGTGGTGTAGCTCGACAAGAACGCTATGCTGGCAGACAAAGAAGAATTGTAAACCAACAAAGAACCGGTGTCGTTAGTCGCCACACGCTGATGGACATATTGAGGGAGAGATCGGAGCACTTATGGACTAATTTGTTCGACGTGCAGTGATGGTGATCCGACGACTAAACTAAACTAAAACACATATAAAGCCGAAAGGTTAACGCGATTGGGTTACCTGGGGGCAACATCCCGTTTTTGACCTCTTGGTACGGGCAACATTATTTCTATTGGCAAGACAATAAGACCAATGACCTGCACATTTGTATGGCAACAACCTCAATCAAAAGGAGTTAATTCCTCTGCCACATACAACATCCCGCTCCCTTGCTCCCTAAAGTACTCTGAGAAATAATAACAAAGACCTGCACATTTGTATGACGACAACCTCAGTCAAACGGAATTAATTCCTCTGTCCTGTATAACATCCCGCTCCCTTGCTCCCTAAAGTACTCTCCGAAATAAGAACACAGAGCTGCCTGAAATTTTAAAAATATATTCCCCACACACTTACAACATCGTTCTGTTTACGAATGCATCTTTTCCAGAGACACCTAGATTTGTGCCGGAGTTTCTGAAATCGGGCTTTGGGCAATACTATAGACAGGTGGCGTGTCATTTCTGCGGAGAGAGACCAAGCGATATGTGGTACAACCCGGTGCAGTGAAGTCAGTTTTTCGGTTTCAAAACTCCTTTACACTTACAGGACATAATAGTTTCTAACATGTATTCTTCCCACACTGTTATGTATAGTCATCTCTCACACATTTCCACACATCCTTAACTCATAAACATCTCTCATATGCTTTAAACATGCTTCAAAGAATTGAATCTGGAAGCCTGCGCGTGGAATGTGTGGACATCATTCGGAGATCACATCTCAAGCAAATGACTTGGCTGTACACACCTGGACATACCGGAATTCAGGGTAACAAGCGTGAAGACATTCTTGCAAACAATACCCCAACTCAAGCGGACAGAAACATAGACAGAGCTGATATCATCAAAGCGGTACGCTCTCATTTATGTGACATGAGCGAGTCTCATACACTGAAACGTGTTGGAGAATTAGACATTAAGTTTGGATATGCCAGACAGTGTCATTTTCGTAGTAGAGAGAGAAGATATACTAATCACCTTCTCATGGGTACGAAGAGCAAATGGACTTTGGGATGGCTGCTGCAACGGAAGACGAGTACGAACGGGAATGTCCAATGTGCCTTGACGTCGATCGCATAACATAACATAACATAACATCTCGAACACACCCTTAACACATAACCAAGTCTCCCATATATTCCCTCCACACACTTCTAACACACAATCATATCTCCCACACCTCTGCAGTAGGAGAAAGGTTTGCCTGAATGGCGAGGGACATCGGTGATAAGGAAAGCGAGCTTAATGTAAAAATAAGTCTCTTTTCTTTTGTCCTTCTCTGCAGTTTTGCCATTAGGCGTAGCAGGTTTAACTGATGATCGGTTTCAGAGTGCAAGCTCGGTCGCTTGATATGCTGTGGTATTGTGGAGTTTTAAGATGTTACTCCAACTGTCACTGTAACTCCATCAATCTATCCTTTTCTGGTCTGCTACTTCCTCTTGATGATTCCATTTTTAGGTTGTACGCTCTTGCAACTGGTGTATTTGAGTTCATTCTCACCAAGTGGCCAAACCATTTGAGTCTCGGTTTTCCAATGAATCTAATAGCAGGTGTTGTTCCGACTGTTCTTCTAATTTCTCATTTCTTATATGGTCTCTTCTTGTTTTATTTACGCTTTCTCAAGCATCTCATTTTACAGATGGTTATTGTCCTTTCTTGTTCTTTTGTCAGTGCCCATCGTAGTCCGAAGCACCATATTAGGCGCTATGAATACGCTTGAATTATAGTGGGCAGGCAAAAACAACAATCTCTCAATATATCCCCACTCACTAATAGACACAACAATTTTTACATATAAAACTCCACACACTTTTAACACACAATCATCTCAATATAAACCACCACCCCCTTTACTATTTCTCACATGTGGTCAGCATCACCCGTTACGCTTACACAGAACAATACATCTCACAACATCTCATATATTACCACATTAAATGTTACTGATCAACCTTTGGACGTCTGAGCAATTTACTGCTCGCTGGAACTTTAAAATGACGCAGAGCCATTAGAGTTGTTCAGTCATGTATTGCACTAGAAAAGTGTCCGATGTTTAACAAAATGTTACAGGGCAAAGTGTTAAAACAATACGAACTTAGTTAAGGGATTTGAGCCAGACTTTGACACTAGCACGATTGCAAGACTTAGACGTTTTAATTCTGGACATGACATCAATTTTTGCTTCGTTGTAAAGAGATCATCATCATCAGGTGCAGTACCGACTGGCATAGACGATCATGGATCTCCACAAACCTACGTCCATGATGTTTGATATCATCTCAGATGTTGACGCTCTTTCGTGCCATGTAGCCAGTTGTTCAACATTTTCTCTTAGTCTTCTCGTCTCGCTCTCTCGATATTACCAGGTGTCACAATGGGTTCCAAGCCTTCCCTTCTCATTACATGTCCAAAATGTTGGTTGCCTCATCTTATATTGATAAAAGCTTCCTCTGTTTCTTGACCTTATTCAACACCTTAACATTCGTCATTATGTGGAGCGATAAGACATAATAATCAGCGTATCATGAGTACGGTCAGCAGGTGGACTTTGAGATGGCTGTTGAAGAGGAGAACGAAGCACGCATAAGAACACTCAATATGTGATGATGTAGCTCGCATGACATAACCTTCAATCGCTACATCTCTATAACTTCTCCTTCAAACCATGTACACCCTACACCACTAAACGTACCACATGACTACCACTAAGTCCTCACTCTTAATAAACGTGTACCGCGCATAATTCACCATTTAGCCGTACTCTTGTACCAGTTTTAGTCCAACAAGTCCCAGCATGTATTCTGATATCACTAATCACAATAACGTCTTAACGACAATCTTTATCTTCAAGAATATTTTGTCCAGACACCACTTAGTCAAAACCTTTCAACATTTTTTATCATTCCGCAGATTGTGTTTTTTTCCTGTTCTTGCAATTTTCTATATATAAATAACAATTCTGTTTTTTAAAGTAGTGTTATATTACGAAGTGTTAACAGAAATAGCAGGTTAAGTTGATCTCATCAGGATTAGACAGTATTACAGAGACGTAGCTATGGAAATTATGGCAGTAACTAAGACGATGATCTGGCTGGAATGACAGACTTTTATCAATGTATGTTTTCTTAGTGACTCAATGAGTATGCTCATGAAGATTGAAATAGAATGAGCTCGCAGACAATGGTTGGAGTCGCTGGGGAGGTCTAAGCTGACCAAAATCAGTTTTATTTTTGTGCTTGAGCATGCAAGTGTAAAGGGAGATCAAAACGGTGATAGGCTTGCAGGTTTGGCTGCTGGGACAAAGAGTGCCAACATCAGACTTGGCTGATATTATAAATTCCTACAATAGAGAGAGAGAGAGAGAGAGAGCACGTGTAAAGATTCAAGTAATAGTGGTGAATCTGCAACACTAACCAGACTGCGAGAATTCAAAGTCAAATGTGATGTAACTAGATAATAACACTATGCTGGTAGCCACAGAAGAATAGTAAACCAACAAAGAACCGGTGTCGTTAGTCGCTACACGCTGAGAGACATACTGAGGGGAGATCGGAACACTTATGGACTAATTGGTTCGATGTGCAGTGATGATGATCTAACGACTAAACTAAACTAAACAGACGTAACTATTTATCTTCTGTTAACTTGATAACACCAGTCAGAGATGATAAGGGTCGTAGGATACATTCCTGAGGCCCTATTTTACTCCGCCGGATTTAGCGGTAATTACAACTTTTCAGCTCGACCTCATATAAGATCTCCCCTTCGACGGCTAAACTACTATCCTCCAAAAGCACCATCATTAACCCTTTCACTCCGTAATATTTTCTTACCTCTGGATACACCTATACGGCAATACGTACTGACAAAGCCAGTACATTGACTTTGTGTCAACTTAAACAATATCACGAGCCAGTGTATCGTCTGAGAAGAGCGAAGGAGTTAAATGACTAAGATGGATTGGACATGTGTGTTGTATGACATTGGCTAGAGCAGCTGTCTGACGGACAGCGGTTCGGAAAAGAAGGTATGGACGTTCAAAGGAACACAAAACATAACTTTGGATATAGAGTTGAAAAATTCTGGTGTGACTTGGGAAACAGTTAGTAGAGACAAAGGAAGAACTGCAACAATGGAAATCTCTGGTGGAAGACTTTCGTGTTAAATGTGACATGAAGATATAGTTCAAAAGTTTTATTATAGATCCCATGGACTGCTAAAATGACTAATTTTGAGGTGTTGAATGAGGTCAAGACAACTGTAGTTAACAAACTATCACTCAATCACGTCCCAAACATATAGTAACTTTAGTTAACAAAGAATCAATCAAGTACCAAACATATATTAACTTTAGTTAACAATCATTCAATCAATCAATAAAGTGCCAAACATATAGTAACTTTAGTTAACAATCAAGGGGCAAACATATAGTAACTTTACTTAACAAACAATCAATCTAGCGCCAAACATATATTAACTTTAGTTAACAATCAATCAATCAAGTGCCAAATATATAGTAACTTTAGTTAACAATCAAGTGCCAAACATATAGTAACTTTAGTTAACAAACAACCAATCAATCAAGTGCCAAACATATAGTAACTTTAGTTAACAAACAACCAATCAATCAAGTGCCAAATATATAGTAACTTTAGTTAACAAAGAATCAATCAAGTACCAAACATATATTAACTTTAGTTAACAATCATTCAATCAATCAATAAAGTGCCAAACATATAGTAACTTTAGTTAACAATCAAGGGGCAAACATATAGTAACTTTACTTAACAAACAATCAATCTAGCGCCAAACATATATTAACTTTAGTTAACAATCAATCAATCAAGTGCCAAATATATAGTAACTTTAGTTAACAATCAAGTGCCAAACATATATTAACTTTAGTTAACAAACAACCAATCAATCAAGTGCCAAACATATATTAACTTTAGTGAACAAACAACCAATCAATCAAGTGCCAAACATATAGTAACTTTAGTTAACAAACAACCAATCAATCAAGTGCCAAACATATAGTAACTTTAGTTAACAAACAACCAATCAATCAAGTGCCAAACATATAGTAACTTTAGTTAACAAGCAAATAGTCAAGTGCTATGCATGCCGGCGTAGGCGATCGTGTTTCTCCACTACACTCTCTCTCTCTCCTTGGTGCAGTTAATCAGTTCTGACGTTGATCTCTTAACGAACCACGTTGTCAGATCATCCAACATCTTCTCCCTCTGCCTTCCACGATCTCTCCTTCCCTGAATTTTACCCGTTGTGACTAAATGTTCTAAACCTTCTCTTCGCATTATATGCCCGAAGAATCTTGATTGCCTGATTCTCATTCTTTTGATAACATGTCTTTGTATGCGGGATTGTTTTGAAGCCTTATCATTTGTTTCTTCGCTGCCATTGAATTGTCAGCATTTTTTCTGTAAACCACATCTATGTGGCTTCCAATGATCTTATTGATTGCTTGTTTAGTGTCCATGATTCGCTGTCATACACAAGTATTGGTTCAATATAGCACTGGAGTACTCGTTTTCGCAGTGTCATTGGTAGTGAGTTCCCGCATAGTGTGTTCTTCATTTTCATAAAAGCTGCTTTCGTTTGAGCTATTCTACTCCTAATCTCTGTTGTACATCTTCCATCTGATGTTAGGAATGTTCCCAGATACTTGAATCGATGGACTTGTTTCAGTGTTGTGTTATTTAGTTTGTTATTGCATTTTAGTATTTCTTGTTTCTTGGAGACAACCATAACCTCTGTTTTCTTTATATTCATGCTTAATCCTTTCTTTTCACTTTCTCTCCCTAGTATGTCTATCAAGTCTTACAGATCTTGTTGATTTGTCACCATGAGAATTGTGTCATCAGCGTATCTTAGATTGTTCATGTTGTGTCCGCCAACTGTTATTCCTGCCGTTTCTTCTATATGTCGCATATGTTTTCCCTGCATAATAGCTTTAGCTAACAATATTAGTAAAAAAAGTAAAGTACCCTTTACTTACCTAGAGATATATAGGGTTAATATGGTGTCAAGTCTGTTACTTACCTAGAGATATATAGGGTTAATATGGTGTCAAGTCTGTTACTTACCTAGAGATATATAGGGTTAATATGGTGTCAAGTCTGTTACTTACCTAGAGATATATAGGGTTAATATGGTGTCAAGTCTGTTACTTACCTAGAGATATATAAGGTTAATATGGTGTCAAGTCTGTTACTTACCTAGAGATATATAGGGTTAATATGGTGTCAAGTCTGTTACTTACCTAGAGAAATGTATGGTTAATATGGTGTCAAGTCTGTTACTTACCTAGAGATATATAGGGTTAATATGGTGTCAGGTCTGTATTTTTCATTGACCATCATCACACGATGGAGGATGTCATCATCATCACACCAGCCGGCTTTACTTCTCAGTACTTTTCCTGGTACCTAATTGAGGCTGTGTACCAGGTACGCCTCAGTGCTTTTCCTGGTACCTAATTGAGGCTGTGTACCAGGTACGCCTCAGTGCTTTTCCTGGTACCTAATTGAGGCTGTGTACCAGGTACGCCTCAGTGCTTTTCCTGGTACCTAATTGAGGCTGTGTACCAGGTACGCCTCAGTGCTTTTCCTGGTACCTAATTGAGGCTGTGTACCAGGTACGCCTCAGTGCTTTTCCTGGTACTTAATTGAGGCTGTGTACCAGGTACGCCTCAGTACTTTTCCTGGTACATAATTGAGGCTGTGTCGACCTGAGAGCCGTTACAGTTGGAAAAAATTCCACGCCTACATGTGGAATTGAACCCCGACCCCTACCCTAAGAATCGAGTTCACTAACAAATACGCTACTGCGGCTAACCATACCCTTGGCTAACAATATCTTTATTAAATTCTTGTCCTGTCGCACACCTTACATTCAAGCAGATGTCTTCAGCAGCTACTTGAACAGTCAACAACATCACATATATAAGATTGAAATGTTATCTTTGTTTTATCCGACACCTTTTGAATAGGAGCAAAGGTTTAACAAGATAAGTACCAACAATTGTAGACATAGTACTAGAGTCAGGTATGCTTCATGTTTTCCGTATCTTGTTAACTGTTAAAAAACTCAGACATGGATGGATGTTTGTAATTTGAAGTGAGACATCAGATCACGTACAGAATTAACAACTAGCTTGACTAGAATCTATAACAGTGTAGTCCAACAACGTTTTTAACTCTTTCGTCAATGTGAACCGATACAGTTATCAATATATTTGTTTGTTTCTTGTTCTAGTTATGTTTCTTGTCGTTTAATTATGTTCTCAAACTTTACTTGATGACATTTAAATACTGCGTCTTTCTATTGTACATCATTATCAAATAGCTTGTCCTGAGCAAAACTTTGCCACCCCAACAGTCGTTCGGAATTTATCTCTCTCATAGGCCTTGCAGCCGTCATGTTCACCATCAGTTACATCCCGAATCCATCTTCTCCGTGGTCGTCCTTGTCTTCTCTTTGCCGGGATGTCTCCTTCGATGATGGTCTTTTCCAGCCCCTCATGTCTTTTTATAGGTCCAAAATACTTTAATTTTCTCATTCTTATTTGCAGCAGCAGATAATTTGTTTTTCATTTTGTGTTTTTTTCTTCTGAATATATATATTTGTTCTCTTCTCTGTCCATGATATACGGGTGACTCTTCTGTTCACACCTTATGTGACGAATTGTTAGTACTACGTATGTCTGATGTGTATACACATTAAAAATATTATACTACCACCTACATTTTATGCTGGTGGGAAGTAATAAGCAATTTAACAAAGAAGAAAGACACAAAAACGTTTATCCTTTTGGAGGTCATTGTTCTATATTTGCACTTGACCTACATCAGGTCGGTACTGCTTGTATTCGCGCGAACATGCGCTTTCTAAAATTGGTGTGACCATCAGTACACATCGTGCCATAATTACATGTCCACAATTTAGGTCAGCTGTAGTGATGAATGTTGATCATATAGCTCGTTAATATATAATGCTCTAGGCGTATATAATAATATATGAGACTTTACGAGGGCACAATTGATAATTGCGTAAGTCCAACGTTTTTCTATATTGGAGCGCATCTGACTTATGATTGTGAAGCCGCGGTCACCGTGTGGCAGTAGTTCTTCACACTTCATCCCAAAGGAGGCATAAGTCCGCAACCAAGGCCTTCCAAGCACACCTATCCAAGGCCCTCTTTTCCCGATCTCCCAATTCTCTCCACATTTTCTTTGCATTCCATCTCCAATTCCCGTCTCCAGATGTTTCTGGGTCTTCCATTACCTCTGCTACCCTAGGGGTTCCATGGGAGAGCCTGTCTCTTGATGCTGCCAGGAGTTCTACTCAGTGTGTGTCCTATCTATCGCCACCTTCTGCCCATTGTCTCTTGTTCCACATGCTATTGTCTCACTCTATCCCACAGTTTCCTCTTTGTGGTCTGGTCATACCACCGCAGATGAAGTATCCTGCGCAGACATCTATTGATGCATGTCTACAACTTGTTGGTGTTCCACTTAGTTGTTTTCTATGTCCACAGCCAACTCTAGATAACTAGGCCAGACAATTGACCTCTGAATCCCTGACCTAGATCAGAGAAGGGGGCTGGAAAATATATGTTTGATAGAACACTGTAAGTATTTTTGCAATTTTACTCAATTCTTTGAGTCTATGGTTATTTATTGATGAAAAATAGTCATAATATTGATATTCCTTATTGTTAAACTTAACTTGTTGCATAATATAACCTCGATTTAGCATTTTGTGTTGATTTTAAAATGAATTCATATATATATAACAATACTGGAATGCGAGGTCATGTGGTGTAGTTGTGGTCTGATTTCCCATAATACTTACATGAGTACAAAGGCCCATAAGTTTATAGTTGGTTATGTCCCTGCTCCATGTAGAAGGGTAGTCTTGACATTTGAGTTAACCCCTTCGCTACTCTGAGCCGATATACTGACACGCAATGTTTTTTAAGTTAACGCAAATCCAGTTTACTGCCTAATTCAGTACAATCTTCATATACACACGCCCGGTCGGTGGTGAACATAAATTATGAAGACAAAAGTGTTTTTTTCCGTTCCAGAAGCACTTGAACTTTCAGCTCTTCGGCTCGGTGCCATGAATATCGTAGCCCTTCGGCTCGGTTCCATGGATATCGTAGCCCTTCGGTTCGGTGCTAAGAACACCGTGAATCTGGGGAACCTGTAGCTTTTCTGCAAGCTCGCGGAATTGAACCCGCACACACAGAGGGTTAGTCACCCGCAGTCCAACGCGCTACGAACACGCTGGGCAGGCGGGCAAGAGAAAGAGTTAAATATGATTATCTTAGTTTTATTCTTGATCAGTCTTGAGAATAATAATACTAGTAATTAAAATGATAATGAAAAATGAAAATCCTGGCATACCCTTTTACAGGACTTGGCCATCAACAACAGTAGACGAGTGGTCGATTTTCTAAGCACCACTTATACGTTCAGTAGTTTTCATTGCTTTTTGAACGGGGATAATGATAATAAAGTCATACTAATACTAACATTAATTTTGGTTATAACAGACAAAACAACGTAATTATGACTGAACGTTTAATTTTAAAGAAACAATGTACATTAGAAAAATAACTGAAACATCAGTTAATCAATCAATCAAGTGATGTGCCGGTTAGCGTAGGCGATCATGTTTCTCCACATCTGTCTTTCTCTGATACAATCCATCAACTTCGTCACCAAATCATTGTCGAACCACGATTTCAAACCGTCCGGAATGTTGTCCCTTTGTCTCCCTCTATCTCTCTTCCCCTGTATTTTACCTGTTGTAACCAAATGTTCTAAGCTACCCCTTCTAATTATATGTCCGAAAAACCTTGATTGTCTGCTTCTTATTTGATTGATTAGATTTCGATATGAATCTATCTCCGACAAGATCTCTTCCGTGGTATTTCTAGCTGTCCATTGAACTTTCAACATTCTTCTGAGAAACCACATTTCGGTGGCTTCCAACTGAAACATGTTTTTATTAAAAATACTCGCCTGTGTTATGCCGGGGCACGCACAGGAAGCAAAGAATAGTACCACTGCGACCTACAGGGCATGTCGTAAGAAGCGACTGATGTAGGGTCTAATGAAGATACCCAAATAAATAAAAAGTGTCGCCCGAGTGGTTACCGGGGCCCAAATTTGGGGTGTAAAGAATAGAACCACTGTTACCTGCCATGCATGTCGTAAGAGGCGACTAAGGAGGTTTGGCTGAAATCGGATGCATGTGTCCTAAACGTGTAGAAATCTATGCGTTTAGGGCCTACCAAACCAATGTGCAACGTATACACGTTCTTGGTAAAGATCAAACATATTACAAAGAGTGATTAAAATTGATCGTAAAGAACGAACGCAAAGAAGAAGAATAAAAAGTGTCGCAGAAATCGGATGTGCTGACCTACTTATAGGCGCATAACTTGCCCAACATACAATCGGTCTTATGCTCGGATCACATACAAATCACAAAGAATAGTTAACAAGTGGTCGATATGGAGCGTTCGAAGAAGAAGAAAAAGAGGATATCTATATCTGGAGAACTATATCTTTCAACATGTACGTAAACAGCGGCACCATCTCTCTTTAGGGAATATTACGTAACCCTATCATATTCTGCTTTCTGTGGCGTAGAAGCTAGGTACTCGTCTCCCGTGCCAAAGGTACCAGGTTCGCTCCCTCGTTTAGCCATCGGGATTTTTTTCAAGAGACGTCTGATCTCGGTGTAGACAAATCGAGTTCCTAGTGCTATCGGAGACGGACAATAAAACGTACGTCCCGTGTTTAATTTGAGAACGTAAAAGAACCATCGGAAGCTCAAAATCGAGAAGAACAGGCTGGAATGCCGCTGCCAGTGCAAAATTAATTTAAAAAGATTAAAGATAAACTTTCTACAAAAGTATCTTCACCACCTTCAAAATTATATCGGGATCCTCGCCATTGCTACCGAGTTTGTGTAGTACAGCTGAGATCTTACTGTGTAAGAAAGAGATCGGAGCACACATGGTGACTCACAGAAGTGCAATGATGATGGTCCTATCAATCAATCGATCAAAAACCCTCTTCAACCACCACCCCACCTATTCCTCCCCCTCTTCCCCAACACTTCCTCTCCTGGCATCCTTTCGCATTTGTCCTTCAGAAATGTAAGCCTGGAGATGAAAGAAGTAATCTTTGCAAATACAGATCGGAAAGATAACTCGTACTGATAACATTGTTAGAAATGTACTTAGAAGTTGTCTCCCATATCGATAAAGGAGGAATAATCATCTGCATTCGCTGTGACCTGTCCACATGTATCTAGGTCAAAGATGTGTCACTCTGTTCCAATCTTAATGTCGGATCACACTAGTTGATAGTGGCTCAAGGGCACACGATATGTTGTTGTTTGCTCAGGCCTTGGAATTTGCTCACATGTGAGTTTGAACTTGTTGTTGTAGGGGATTCGAACGAAATATTGAATTAAAAAAATTATCCCCAGCAGAAACGTTATCAAGTTCACCAGCATAATCATCATCATCTTCATCATCCTCATCATCTTCATCATCATCCTATCATAGTCCCCAGGTGGCGGAAGAATGGACAGTTAGCCAGATAGTTAGAGTAGTATAATTAGATTATTTAATAGCTGAGACTATGTGTTGTATCTCTATGTAGAAGTGCAACACATAACTACGAGACATGACGATTTTGTGTAGTTAAATAGTGACGGTTTAGTAACAGTTGCTAGGAAGTTAGTTAGTAAATAAAAAGAGAGAGCATAAACCATTGACATGAAAGGACATGTTTTTTGTTGATGTCGGAATAATATCAATAAAGGCTATGAGTTGCAACTATACAAACATAGTTATTACATCTATGACTGTGGGATGTATTGTAGTGGGGTTTATTTGTCATCATCATAATAATTAAAGCATGATAAAACAACCAGCATCCCCACTAGCAGCAATCGTTAACAATGGTGTCAGCAAGAGAAACAAGATCTGCCCGTATATGGCATAATGTCACTATATACATTCGTGGACCAGAAAATAAGTGAGTCGAGTACTAATTTTATATCTTTCTTTACACCTGCTGCCATTTCTACATCATCTTCGCTTTATCTCTGATGATTGTGCTTGGCGTATCGTCAATATTCCTGTATTCCCATATTTTCGTATTTCTATTTTCGCCTCTTGACGGGCGTACGGATGACTATATGAATATGTTTTTATTTTCAACGATGCTGACTTTCTAATTACATATATTTTGAACATCCTTGAGGCATAGAGTGGTCATTACATGCCCTAGCAGTCGGACTTAACCTCTATCGACCTTGGGGCCTAGAGTCATTAACTGCCCTACTTGTTCCTTCTATCAGCTTTGGGACGTAAAGCCTATCATTTAGTCCTTCTTATTGATGGCGACCGGGCGTGATAACCCCTCGGTCTGGATATTCGTTTATATTGTGTGCTTTAAAATTTAAATGGCTCAACGTCTGTCCTTTATCCTTCTTATTGAAGGCGACCGGGCGTAAAACCCTCGGTCAGGAAATTCGTTTATATTGTGTAATTTTAAAGATAACGGACTCATTGTCTGTCCTTTTATCCTGCATTATAGCAGGTGACCAGCATGTGATTACCCTGGTCTGGATTGTTGATTATCAATTATCTTCGGGAACCCATGCGTGTATATGTGAATGTTTTATAGTGTACGTTACATATCCCTCTATGCATGGTTGGAACTGATGGACTTTGTGAGTTATAACTGAATTATTGACCATTGTTTTAAACGTATATGTTGCTACGACTGGCAATTCAAGGGTTTCTGATGGACTATGCTGCCATACGCTACTGCATCTGGAGGAAGACGGATGTGGTAGTGGCTTGATGGCTCTTGACTCAGTTCCTGTATAGCAGTTTAACGGCATGGATGTGTTGCATATGGCACAGGGAACATTCAATTATATGTATACATACTGGTTTTTACTTCTTATATAGTAAGTACGAATTTCTAGTTCTTTTCGTACTTTTGATTGCCATATGTGCTAAGGTATACTTTTTTTTACTCTACAGTTGTTCCTTAGGCATATAGTATATTATTAACTTAATTTTATTTCAGACTATATATATATATCGTAGCGATTGTTTTTCTTGCTCGATTATTGCATTATATATATCTCGTTTTACTGTCAATTAAGATAATTTGATAGCTAATGGCGCACAGAGGCGCACGGAGTGGTAAAATTATTGAGGATGTCGTAGTCGAGGTCGTACCTTCCGATTCAGTGGCTCCTCCCATCGAATTAGTCAATCCTCCAGTACCAGTACAGGTTGGCCAGGATTGGCAGGGTGTTTCAGCGTTACTGCCTCCCCATCAGTGGACCTGTCCTCGTCCACCTTGCAGACCTTTGCGGCCATTTGGAAATCGCGACGGTCCTTCCGTGGACGAGTTCGCGAAGGATATTCGCCTATATTGGCGATATTATGGCTTACAGGGCCAGGAGAAAGTTGATGCCCTATTCGAGCATGTCTCGAATTCCGTTAGAGAGGAGTTGGAGATACAGCTGATGACTACACAGGATCCGGAAACCTTGTTGGCTGGTCTTTTGAGGGTTTTTGGGGATAATAGGTCCGCCCAGGCCCTGCTGTTAGTTTTATTTGGGTCCTCTCAGGGAGCTGGAGAGTCGTGCCTCGACTACTCTCATCGCTTGGCTGATATATATGCTAAGATCACTGCGGCACAGAAAAAGGAAGGACAGACGGTGATGGACCTCCAGTTATTACGCGACCGCTTTGTCGTTTCATTGCGAGATCGCCTGTGTAAGGACGTCTTATTGGAACAAATAGAGCAGTTTCCGCCTACGACCTTCCTACAGGTTCGTGATGCGGCCATACGATGGGAGCGCAGTCCCATTCCCGCGTCAGACGCCCATACATTTTCTGAGATGCATCGTCGTATGGACGTCTTGGAATCGAAGGTGGCGGAACGCCACTCTGAGATACGCTGCCCAAACCCTGCTAGACCCTCCCACCACACCTCATCCGGAGAGAAATGATTTTCGTCAAAATCGACAACGGGGTTATGGGAGGCCCAATGAAAGAGACAATTTGGGGGGAAAGTATAATTGTTCTTCTTTCCACAGCCAGGACATAAGAAGGAGCGCACAACCCTGGGTGTCCGGGGACAAGGCCCATGAAAACCAGACCATTAACAAACATAATGTGTTTGGGTATAAGGCGAAAGAGGAGCGGCATTTCTCTCCCATTAGTCCCTCTATATCAATAGGCAGTTGCCAGGTAGAACCAAGATATACTTGTAATGATTTGTTCGATAGTATGTCGAACAAACAACTGAATTTCTTACAGGTTTCGGATGACGTGTGCCAGGCAAAACAAAACATTGTTATGACTATTTCCGATGTTGATGAATTATGTACAATACCTAATTTTTATTAGATTTTCCCTTGTGAGGAAAATCACAAATTAGTTTCAGGTGTCAATGGTTCAAATGCAGAGCCGAATTTATTGCATTTTTTACGGATAGAAGAAGTTGATTCGCAAGATAGAGATACAATGGAATCTGTTATGGATTGGTCCGATATTAAGCCCATTGCTTTGATATCATCCGACGATGTGGCATGTGAAGAACCGAACTTCTTATTACAGTTTTCTTGTGTAGAAGTGGTTACTTCTCAAATTACCAGTACAGTCGAATCCGTTGTCGATTGGCCCGATGATGAGCCATATGTTTTAACAGACCCTCCCTTGATAGCGGAAGTAAATTTTCAGGAAATCCATAGGGTGAATGAGTCTTTCATCTGTGAGACAATTGTAGAGCAGGATATAAATGAGGATATCGGTAGTGAAAATTACAGCTTGCTTGACGATATGGGACATAATCAGGAGGAAGCTGAAATGCAGGAGGTCGTTGGTGGATCAGGTGAGAAACAGATGGCGGAACCTACAAACGCTGCGCCACCCTCTGTAAAGTCCCCCCACGTCAACGACCGACAGATAGTTAATTTCAGTTCTGAAAATTTTCAGCAATCAAAATTTAGCAAGAATGGAAATCCTATACTCCACCCTCACGGTACACCATGCGTTGTGTCAAAGAACGTGAATGCAATCAGTACATGTTATATTATTACTAAAACAAGTTCCAGTAAAACAAACAATGTTAAATCAAAAGTCAAACGGCGAGGAAATCACAAAACAGTCCAGGTTACTTCGAAAAATTGTAAACAAGCGTTGGTGGGCCACAATAGTAAGGGGCGTATGTTGCAATTCAAGGGTGCTGCCCGTAGCAGTCAGTCCGAAAGAGTACGGAGAAAAGCAAAGTGGCCTAAGTCTATCTTTAGATTAGACCCTAATGATCATTTACAACAGGAACAGGTTAGGGATCCGCCTGTACAAGAATCTAGTCGACTGACGGTGTCTCCATCCAAGGACACGTCAATATCGACAACACGAGTAATTGAGATCCCTGAGGATGAGTTCAACAATGACGATATAAAAAATTTGGGATCCATAGAGTGTGCCTCCAAGCATACTAGAAGTGTTAAACCCCAGTAGAGAGTGGTGGTGAAAATAAATTCACCTCTCTACAAATAAGTTCGAAAATGTATATGACAGATGCCAAATCCCGAAACTCAGATTATGAGCTAAATATGAACTGCAATGCTAGTTTTAATATTAAAATTTGGTCAACATCAGATCCAGTACGATCTGGTTCTGATGTGCAAAAAGATGTGCAATTTGAACGGAAGTTACTTGATAACATAACCAATGCGTCGTTTCGGGGGAGGTATTGTGTCCATCCTTTGACCAAGCGTTTGCGATGGAATACTGTGGTAATTGGATTCTTATTACTATTTATTGGTGCTGGTGCCCTGTGTTCTCATCAGCATGGGTTGCAAGGGTTGATTCTTTCGATTTGTCAACGAGGTTATATGCCTCGCCCTCTCTATTTAATGTTTGGGGTTTTCGTTATCCTTCACATATTGTTTCGAGGTAGACGTAGTGGGAGTGGTACACGTGATACCATTGACATGGCTCCCAGGGATGGTCCCATGGGAAAGATATTTGATCATGTCAAGGACAACCATGCTTTGCGCAACTTGTACAAAACCACAAGGAAACCGAGCTTTAATAACAACTGGCCTGCGTTTTGTTTAGATCCTGGGGGATTGTAATGTTGGATCGGAAGCAATCTGTCGGAGTTCATATTAAATCACATAGAGTGATTATTTGGGTTTGTAGAAATGGAATGATGCATTGTCTTGCTTCTTAATTGCGGGTCACCGATGTACAGCTCCAGGTTTATTTGGGAATTTGGTGGATTCCTTGGGTTTTTTTTGGATGAATGGTAATATTTCATTGATGGGGGTTAATTGATTGGGTACCAAATATTAGATTTTGTTTGGGTCCACTTGAGATTGTTGGGTGATTTTAATACCTCAATGTGGATACATTGTGTTGAATTGAATATATTTTGCGTATTTGGAGTGATTTTATAATGGGGATCCACATGTTGGATGTTTTAATTGATTAATTTGTGATTTGTGTGGACTTGCGTTTTGGATACGCGAGCTTACACTTTGAGAGATGAGCTATTTGGATTGTGGAAATTTTATTGGAATAGAGGATAAGTAATACATTATGAACTGAAATGACAGAGAGTGGAGAGATGTTGATTTTGTTGGTTCATTCCATTCCCTGGGATTGGGGGTTGATTATTATTACCTCTCGGAGGTTTAATAATGTCCACAACAGTTAACATTATATTATTGTTTTATCTTCAATTTGTAACTTGTTTTTTTTGTTTGAGATTTCAGATAGTATGACAAGACTCTAACAGGCGAAGAGTGACATAGTGATAGTGACATACTGATGCAAGCTGCCATCAAACCCATCCTACATCATGTGAGGATAGGATGTCCTAGTACAGCCACCTCACATTGGCCAAGTGTTATGCTGTTGGATCGCCGTCGGAATCATATGGCGCATATTTTCCCATTAATTAATGAAATGCTGATTAATTTCTATATTACATGGTTTCAGCACAAGAGCACCGAGGGTTTACTGTTGTTGTTAACCATGGTCACCTATGACCAGTTGACGAGTCACGTTCAACGACATGTGGTGACTAGTTCCCATTTAGCTCGTTCAACTGGGTCTTCCTGAGATCCCGTCAGATTTTCTTTTCTTTCGACCATGGTTGGCTGTTATAGTTAGTTGTTGTGGAGCCACGTTTATCGCGTGAGGTGACTAGTTCCCTTTCAGCTCTCACCACTCTAATAACCCTATTGGACACTACCTGTGCGATTTTTTGGGGATTTCGCCGTCGAGGCGACGGCGAGGTCTCCAGGGTGTCATAGTCCCCAGGTGGCAGCGGAAGAATGGACAGTTAGCCAGATAGTTGGAGTAGTATAATTAGATTATTTAATAGTTGAGACTATGTGTTGTACTCTATGTAGAAGTGCAACACATAACTACGAGACATGACAATTTTGTGTAGTTAAATAGTGACGGTTTAGTAACAGTTGCTAGGAAGTTAGTTAGTAAATAAAAAGAGAGAGCATAAACCATTGACATGAAAGGACATGTTTTTTGTTGATGTCGGAATAATATCAATAAAGGCTATGAGTTGCAACTATACAAACATAGTTATTACATCTATGACTGTGGGATGTATTGTAGTGGGGTTTATTTGTCATCATCATAATAATTAAAGCATGATAAAACAACCAGCACCCCCCACTAGCAGCAATCGTTAACAATCCTCATCATTTTCATCATCTTCCTAATCATCATCATCATCAACATCATCATCATCATCATCATCATCATCATCATTATCACCATCATCATCCTCATCATCATCATTCTCATCATCATCATCATCATCATCCTCATCATCATCATCATCATCATCATCATCATCATCATCATCATCATCCTCATCATCATCATTATCACCATCATCATCCTCATCATCATCATCATCCTCATCATCATCATCATCATCATCATCTTCCTCATCATCATCATCATCATCATCATCATCATCATAACCATCATCATCCTCATCATTATCATTCTCATCATCCTCATCAACATCATCATCATCATCCTCATTATCACCATCATCATCCTCATTATCATCCTCCTCATCATCATCATCCTCATCATCATCTTCATCATCATCATCATCATCTTCCTCATCATCATCATCCTCATCATAATCATCATCACCATCATCATCCTCATCATTATCATCCTCATCATCATCATCCTCATCATCATCATCATCACCATCATCATTCTCATCATCATCTTCCTCATCATCATCATCCTCATCATCATCATCATCACCATCATCATCCTCATCATTATCATCCTCATCATCATCATCCTCATCATCATCATCATCACCATCATCATTCTCATCATCATCTTCCTCATCATCATCATCATCATCATCATCACCATCATCATCCTCATCATTATCATCCTCATCATCCGCATCATAATTCTCACCATCATCATCATCATCCTCATCCTCACCATCATCATCGTCATCATCATCATATTCTCATCATCATCATCATCCTCATCATCATTATCATCATCCTCATCATCGTCCTTATCATCATCCTCATCATCATCACAAACATTGCCATTTTCATGATCCTAATCATCATCACTGATAATGGCCATCATTATCATCATCAAATAGCTTGTCCTGAGCAGAACTTTGCCACCACCAACAATCCTCAGGAATTTCTCTTTCTTATAGGCCAGATGCCCCGCCTCTGCAGCCGTCATGTTCAAACCATCAGTTACATCCTGAATCGTGGTCTTCCTCTTCTTGTCTTTGCCGATATGCCTCCTTCCATGATGGTCTTCTCCAGGTCGTTGTGTCTTTTTATATGTCCAAAATGCTCGCCTGCGGGTGACTAGTCCTCTGTGTGTGCGGGTTCAATTCCGCGGACTGGCAGAAAAGCCACAGGTTCTCCAGATTCACGGTGTTCGTGGCACCGAACCGAAGGGTTACGATGTCCTTTGGGACCGAGCTGAAGAGCTGAAAGCTCAAGTGCTTCTGGATCGGAAAAAAAAAAATAGGTCCAAAATACCTCAATTTTCTCTTTCAATCTTTGGTACAATCAATCAATCAATCAATCACTAATCTCAAGTGTGTCCTAATCCTGGCCTAACTGGCTGATCAATTACTTTAAGTGTTCAGTTCTTATCAGTCCGTTGAAATTCTCATTTAATCCACTTCTACATAACAAGTTGCAGAGGTGTGTCACAGTATAGATAATCAATGCAATCTTATATGAATAATAACTGTAGTTGTTGAATTCTGTTAAAACGTGAATGTACGAGTGTTCATGGCAATGAGCGATAAGTGCAGCGTCGGCGCGTTGAAGATGTATAAGGAGGAAAGGTCTGCCCTTCGGTTTCTTGGCAACCCTGTTGGATAAATATACTGTCTAAGTGGTTAAGTCTTTGCTTTTGCTTCAGAATGGTGTAGGTTCAACCCGACGACCGTTCTGTTCACGAGTGAATTGTTTCATTAAGAAATATAGGTTTGTTGCCTGTGCTATGGAGTTCGTGCTTTGTACAATATTCTCAGCAGGTGGCCTGCCATTTCCGCGGAGAGGGGCAGAGCCATATGGGGTAAAACCCGGCGAAATGAAGTCAATCATTCTGTTTTATACCCTGATAGACTAAATCGGTATAAACTATTTCTATCTCTTTCAATCTGGTCAGTGAGTGGGATTCATAGCCCTGAAACTCCTCTGTTCGGAAAGACTCTCGCAATGAGTGAAGAATGTCACTTCGATCCATTGCAGCTCCTCTGATATTGTAGCTAAGCCAGCCAATCTATCAGCTGAAAGAGATGGGTGTCAATATTGGTGCAGCCCGAAAAGAACGACATACTAAATATGCAAGAGATTGATTAATCAACATCGAACTGGCGTGTTGGGTCGCTGGACGCTGCTGGATTTGCTGAGGCGAGATCGGAGCACCTATGGACATGTCCGGAGTGCTATGATGGTAGTCCTCATATAACTGATAACTGAAACTATTTCTAGATGTCTCACCTTGGAGTTTGGAGTTATACGTTGTACAATAAATACTATATGTCACAGACGCAGAATAATGAGTGTTTTTAACCAGCGAATCTTGCTGTATACTGCAATTTGCATGAATCACCATTCATTATTGCATCTTTGTCTCTGGATACAATAGGTTTTGTGTCACGGAGTTTGTTCTGTGTTTATTCTTCTTCGAGCGCTCAATTACGACCACCTGTTAACCATTCTGTGTGATCTGAGCCTAAGAGCGACTTACGTTGAGCCAGTTATTCGTCTACAAGTAGGCCAGCACATCCGATTTCTGTGATGCTTTTTATGTACTAGGGTAGCTTTACTAGGTCCTACATCAATCGCCTCTTACGACATGCCTTGTAGGGCGTAGTGGTACTATTCTTTGCTTTCTTGCAGGCCCCGGCACCTCACAGGCGTCAGGCCATCAACATCTTCTCCCTCTGTCTTCCACGATCTTTCCTTCCATGAATTTAACCCCTTGTCATCAAATGTTCTAAATCTCCTCTTCGCATTATATGCCCGGGAACCTTCACTGTATGATACTTCATAAATACCAATAGAAATATTTTAAAAAAAACACTGTTGATACAGATATTCAACCAACATGTCTTATTTGAAATGACAAGCAACAGATAACACGTCTATTCATGTTAGAAAATTGAGAAAGTAAATATCAGCTGTTGAGAGGGCGCCTGCTCAAATCACAGCTACCGGTTCAGTTATCAAAACAACTTTGAGATAACTACTGGTAGTTTAAGTATTCTTGACATGGAGTTTTCGCATACTATCTACAACACTACTCGTGTTGTTCTGTATACTAGGGCAAGTTCTGATAATGTAGCATATATCGAGATAGTAGTTTGTAAAAATAAGAATCAGACAATCAAGGTTTTTCTTTCGTATAATGCGAAGAGAAGGTTTAGAACATTTACTGACAACTGGACAAATTCAGGTAAGGAGAGATCGTGGAGGACAGAGGGAGAAGATGTTGGATGGCCTGACATCATGATTCGACAAGAGATCAACGTCAGAATTGATTACATGCACCAAGCAGAGAGAGATGTATGAAGAGACATGATCGCCTACGCCGGCAAGCATGATACTTGACTGATTCAGTTAGTAAAAGAATCCAAACGACAAAGATAATGTGTATAAGACGAATTCTAAATGTGACAAGAAAAGATTAGTTATTGGTTACTAAACTGACGTCATTGCACTCCGGGCAGAGCCATATGTGCTCAGTCTCCCCCAACAGATATCGAAGACTATGCATACTGATAGTTCCCGTGGCTCGCTGATTAAACACAGTCCTCACTCTGCCTCTCGGGCATCCAGTTTGACTTGTACAACAGCTAACTCCAATTAAATCGCTTGATCGATTCAATATCTATTTTAGCGTCCTCATCCAACAGAGAGTCGTGAAGAGACCGAAGAACATCCCCTTATCCATCTTCAACTCTCCAACAATCGATTCTGTTGATGCAAACATGTCGGCTCCCTCATTTCCGAAAACACTCGCATGCCCAGGACAGTATATCCACGTAAACCTCTGGAGGTTAGAAACTAAGAAACTTTTATAGACGACCTCCACTCATACCGAAACCTGCCCTTTGGATCTTGTGAAGCATCGACTGAGAGTCAGATACAACAACGGTCACAGTAAATGAAGTCCCAGAGAGCCAGTGGAAGACATCAGTAACGACCTCAACCACCATCCTCATACAAGAAGAGATAAGTTCATAAACGAGGAAAACAGAAGAGGAGTGGGGTCTTTGCCGGTGCTATAATATATCAAGAAAGAACAGATCAAATGGTTCAGACATGTATCAAGGTTACCATAAGACAGTCTCACACGTAGAGCACTAGCACTCAGATACATTAGCAGCAGACCCAGCGGACGACCACGTAAACAATGGATCGACGGAATATCTGATACAGTATATTCCACCTTGTACAAAGCGCATAAGGAGGGAGGCTCGCTCCATGTGTCTCTTTTTTCGACCTGATGCCGAAAGGAAAACCAGGATTAAAGAATGGATAGTTAGTAACGGTGGGACGTAAAACAGGATTAAAGAATAGATAGTTAGTAACGGTGGGACGTAAAACAGGATTAAAGAATAGATAGTTAGTAACGGTGGGACGTAAAACAGGATTAAAGAATAGATAGTTAGTAACGGTGGGACGTAAAACAGGATTAAAGAATAGATAGTTGGTAACGGTGGAACGTAAAACAGGATTAAAGAATTGATAGTTAGTAACGGTGGGACGTAAAACAGGATTAAAGAATAGATAGTTGGTAACGGTGGAACGTAAAACAGGATTAAAGAATAGATAGTAACGGTGGAACGTAAAACAGGATTAAAGAATAGATAGTAACGTGGAACGTAAAAATGGATTAAAGAATAGATAGTAACGGTGGGATGTAAAACATGATTAAAGAATAGATAGTAACGGTGGAACGTAAAACATGATTAAAGAATAGATAGTGACGGTGGAACGTAAAACAGGATTAAAGAATAGATAGTAACGGTGGGACGTAAAACAGGATTAAAGAATAGATAGTAACGGTGGGATGTAAAACAGGATTAAAGAATAGATAGTAACGGTGGGACGTAAAACAGGATTAAAGAATAGATAGTTGGTAACGGTGGAACGTAAAACAGGATTAAAGAATAGATAGTAACGATGGGATGTAAAACAGGATTAAAGAATAGATAGTAACGGTGGGACGTAAAACAGGATTAAAGAATAGATAGTAACGGTGGGACGTAAAACAGGATTAAAGAATAGATAGTAACGGTGGGATGTAAAACAGGATGTAGATAGAAAGGATACAGTAATCGAAACGGTGGGACGTAAACAGATTAAAGAATAGATAGTAACGGTGGGACGTAAAACAGATTAAAGAATAGATAGTAACGGTGGAGTAAAACAGGATTAAAGAATAGTAGTAACGGTGGAGTAAACAGGATTAAAGAATAGATAGTAACGGTGATGTAAACAGGATTAAAAGATAGATAGTAACGGTGGACGTAAAACAGATTAAAGAATAGATAGTAACGGTGGAACGTAAAACAGATTAAAGAATAGATAGTAACGGTGGAAGTAAAACAGATTAAGATGTGGAACGTAAACAGATTAAAGAATAGATAGTTACGGTGGGATGGATTAGCGTAATGCTTTAACGTTCTCTTATCGACTTGATCACAAGAGAGTTGCAGGTTCAATCACAAACTCTTCGTTCCATACGTGAGGACAGGTTTAGGGCCTCCTACCTCCTGAAAACTAGAGTATATAAATGTTTAGATAAGTGACTTCATATCCTAAGTTCTGAAAAGGCTACAGAAAATGTTACTTATATATTTAGTAACGTAGTGAATCTACAGTCATAGACTTATGTTTATCAGTTCACGTTACACATATACAGGGTGTCCCAAAAGTTATAGTGGAGTGACAAATTTTGATGTATTTGATTTGATTGTAATATCGTAATATATTGTAATATATACACAGCATTTGCCAAAAACGCAATTTAACGTCACAACATTCAATACCATTTGGAGCTCTAGTGCTTGTCCTTCGGTGAAGTGTCCAACTTCAACCAGCGTTTACTGGGTTCACTCTCCATCAGCCTTTGACTGTCCCCAGCCAACCTGCAAGGCAGCAGGTTGTTATTTTCTTTTAGGGTATCGACCCTTAGACGACCTACCCTTCACGCCTGATAAGCGTCATCTGCCCAGAGTTCTAGAAATAAACAGCAACATTTTTCAATGCACAGAAAGTGTTGGAAGACCAGTAATAAAGTGAGTAATAGTTGCATTTGCTCACTGTCGTGTTCTGTTCTTTGTATTATCTGCGTTCGTTCTTATCAACTAATTTATCACTCTTTGTGATCTCTTTCTGTGACTTTTTACAGGGAACATGAATACGTTGCGCCCCCATTTCATAGGATCATGCGACATGCTTGTCTAATGAACTTTGTGAGTTGTTCTTAATGCTGGCACTTCATCTTTTCCGGAGTCTTCCAGTTGCTATGTATTAACTATATTTATTCAATGTTGATTTCTGTAGTCATCATGGTGCCGTGCCGGCTGGCGTAGGCGATCATGGATCTCCACAAATCACTATCTTTGGTGTTTGCTATCAATTCAGATGTTGACGCTCTACTGTGCCATGAAGTCAGCCTATCCTTCTGTGCTAGACTATTCTACAGGGTGTTCAAGATAAAAGCAGCCTGTGAATGGAGCTAATCTGGCATATATGTATGGAAATGAGAAGGTTCAGTTATGACGTAGTATAGGTCAAGGTTGTGTGATAGTGTGTAATTGTAGTGTGGGAAGGGGCGATGAACAAATGTGACGTAGGACAAGCTAGTCAGAACCGGTTTAAATAGTAAATAGATGAGATGCAATGCTTACCTGGCAAATTTCTATTTATCACTGGGGCTGCTTTTAAGTTGAACACCCTGTAGTTTCGTCATTTCTATTTTGATCTCTCATTGTTACTTCTACATCTCTTCGAATACATTTGATCCATGTTTGTTATGACTTTCCATTTATTTGCAGCTATAGCGAGCCACCATGTTTGACACTGATATCATAATAACGGTTCTCAAAATGTGTACACAACATCACAACTATTAACGTTGTATAATAGCCACATTTATTGGGGAATTGTATGTACAAATGCTGCAGAAATATATGTATAGAAAATAATGTATTTATTGTGTTCTGTAACCACTGGTTTCTTGCTATACATTAATACGAATTGATTGAAGAAAAAACACCATCACATTTTGTCTGGTGTCTTTTCCCAGGTTGATGATGAAATGGGTTGTCCATTCTTGCCTGTAAGCGTAGGGGTGGGAGCTTTTATTTACGTACGGTACCAGATGAGTCGCCCTTGTTGTGTTATATCCGTGTTTATGTAGTGTGGTCTTGATATTGTCTATCCATATTTTTCTTGGTCTTTCCTTGGCTCTAGTACCTGCTCTCTTTTTATTATATGCTGTTATTGGTGGTTGCACATCACTATCACATATGGATGCATAAGAGAGCGCAGAGCGCAGAGAGATCATCCTATTTGTCCACCTCAGTCTCCAGTTTTACTTGCAGCAACTGTGGCAAGGATTGCTACTCCAGAATATGCCATTAGGACCGCAACGGAGGGTGTGATTCAGCACAGAACAACCACGTGGAACGAAACCTATGTTTCCTGAGACAAAGATGCCAATAATAAATCATGATTAACACGAATTGCAGTATACAGCAAGATTTCTCAAGTTATTTGCAACAGTCTGAGTGCAAATTTGTTAATAATGAGTACATCATTATTGGGTACATTAATAATGTATAGACTAGATACATAGTCAATATAATCAATGCCGATCCACATCTGGAAGACAAATATGTGCTTAGCGTCAAACAGCAGATAATAAGTAACATACAAAGAGACACAGACAAGTGTAAATAGATAAACATTTCCATAGAACTGAGATCGATATTTATTGCGTCTCTCAGCAAAGTTTGTTTCAGGGTCTCATTATGTCGTCCTCTCTTTCTTGAACCCTTTGCACCCCACTTCAATGCCTGCTATGATATTCTTTGAACATTTCTTCTCAAGGTGTGTCCAATATATTTCCATCGTCTCGTTCTGATAACAGTTGTCACTAGTGGTTGACCAAACATTTCTCTGATTTCATCACTTCTCCTGAATTCGTTCCATTTTATGTTCATGTATGTTCATATATTATAACGTCATATACATCACACATTCATCCATCATTCATTCTTATTTATTTTAAATATTTCCAAGTTACCTTCCTTCCTTCATTCCTCAGTAAACAAAATAATTAAATACTAGAATATATAAATGATGTCTCCTCTTGGAAACAATATATATATATACAATATGTTACATACTATTCATAAGTACACTAATATTAATCAAACGTATTATATATATCATCCGAGTTGTTACCGGGGACCAAATTTGGGTGTAAAGAATAGAACCACTGTTATCTGCCAAGCATTTCGTAGGAGGCGATTAAGGAGGTTTGGCTGAAATCCAATGCACGTGTCCTAAACGTATAGAAGTCTATACGTTTAGGGGCCTACCAAAGCAATGTGCAACGTATACACATTCTTGGCAAAGATCAAACATATCACAAAGAGTGATTAAAATTGGTCGTAAAGAAAAAGAAGAAGAAGAAGAAGAAACATATGATATTAATTTTGTTCCCCTTATTCATTTCAAAAATTAAGAAATATTTGTATATACAAATGTCTAAAATGTCAAAAGCAGATGAATTGACTTCATTGCAAGGGGGTTTCCCACTCATGTATTGCTTCTTGGAAAATGCATTCTCTTAGTATTCTAATGTTGTATTATCATCTTTCATTCCTTATAGTTTTAACTCCTTGTGGACCACATGCCACACTATGTGGCTTTGGGTTGGGCGCCTTTTACCAGGAGTCACACTAAAGACGTTTTTACTCTAAAAGAAATGGTGGGTAAAAACATGGCTTTTTCCCCTGGTCCACTATGAGTTAAGTCTTTTAAAGATTTTTACTGTTTTGGAACCCGCAGGGAAAGAGGAATAGGGGAAGGCGTAGACATTAATAGAGAAGCGAGCTGGAGACTGATATCAAAAGGATATGTAAAACATGGACAGAATTAGAAGGAACGGGAAGAGAGAGGAAGAGCTGGGGGACGTTTGTTGAAGACCTGTGCTCCGTTGGGAGTTGGAAGGTGAAGACAGATTTTTACGCCTACTTTTTATTTTATTTAGATTTCCTTCATCCTAGTCTTGTCGTACATTGTAGTCACATAAATTCCGACGGACTCCACTATTTTCTGGTGAAGCAAATGAATGTACCAATGTTGTTGGTATTGCTGCCAAACTGTTTGTCATTTTTTTGATGTGAGGTGTTCTTTAATTGTATGTTTTCCTTCCTAGGTATCATTTGTTCCGTTCTCTCAATTAATATCCTCACGCACAGGACGAGTCCATGTATCCTCGGTACTCCAACAAACATTTTAATGTTCTCATGCTCCTTCTGAATTTAGCGAATCCCTGTAGGATGAAAGCACAACAAGTTATGACGCATCGGTACTTTGTCATTAGCCGGCCACAACTGACAGGAAGACCTATTTTTAGAAATTGTCGGAAAGTGTCATCTATTTTTAGATATGTTGTAAATAGTCGTGGACAGTCCACTTTGGGACCCAGGTAGGTCAAGCATTAGTATGTGGATACATATACAGTGATAACAACACAAATACAGCGAGGAAAGGAGGAACAATTATATTATAGGAAAAAACCACAGAAATTGCCTAACCCTAACCCTGCCACAAAATATAAAATCTTGCGATTGTTTGTTACTATTTAATTTTTTTTTAAAAGCCGAAAACGAAAGGTTTTTCAACATGAAACCCCTAAAAACGCAAATGGAATAAACCGCGCAGACTGTTCGACCTTTGGAAATCACTGGACAATCCCCGACACGCCTACGGGATACCCGGGGTTTACCCGGAACTCGTTGTTCAGGTCTTTTTGCGGCCGGCTAATGACAAAGTACCCTTCACTGTCTTTTGTAGCTCACACAGAGGTCCATGTAGTTTTATGATGACGCATCTAACTGCGAGGCTGTTAATATTAGTACACAGGTTTCACGAGAACAAGACATCTAAGCGCCAGGATTATCTATAATCTGCTGAGCTAGAATTTTATAGGAGTTGTCATGATACATACTCTAGTCAGTTGGTATAGGATACTGAGCACCAGACGGGTTTGTTCAGAGTGATATTTTGCTTGTTCAATAACCAGCATTTAGAAAACCTGTTAGAGGCCGGTACCTTTAAGATATTTCATATTCAGTAGTAACAACAGATATTTATCTATAAGGGACTGAGTTTTTCTATTAAAAACAGACAATAAAGGGGGATGAATACCTTCATTTGAGGATATGAAATCTTTCAGTGGTTTTATTACGATAACAGTTGTCACTAGTGGTCGAATGGATTAGAGCACGGGATCAGATTCGGGAGACCAGGGTTCGATCCCCAGTAAGACCAAGTATATTTTTTCTGTCGTGGAATAAATAAAAATCTAGCCTGAATAGTTTCGCGGTAACTGTACTAGCCATGCGGCCTCAGGCTCATGTACCCCAACTTCCTCCTCCCTTTCTATACCGCCCTAAAAATCGGTATTGCACAGGCAGTAGAAACAAAAAATATTACATGCTCTCATGTTTTGGCTGGAGCATGCTGAAGGTATATAATGCAGATTCTAACAATTGTTCACTATTAAGAAAAAGAGATACTATTTTAATTCTTATTACGTCATTAATATTTGTCATCATCAAATAGCTTGTCCTGAGCAGAACTTTGCCACCCCAACAGTCCTTTGGTATTTATCTCTCTCATAGGCCAGATGTCCCGCCTCTGAAGCCGTCACGTTTAAACCATCAGTTACATCCTGAATCCATCTTCTATGTGATTTTCTTCAAGCTCACAAATATAACACAACCAAAATGATAAATACGACAAGATGAATCACATAACATATCAAAATGTCTTCAAGTTGTCCCGTGCGAAGTTCTATTGTTCAGAGGTGTCCGTAATCTGGACTTTGTTATTCCTCTAGAGGTCAGGATGCATGGACGAAGGTAATAGGTCAAGGATGTGTGCTTACAAATCTCGTCTCCCTGGCAGGCACATACGTCTTGAATACATGACCTGTAATTTAAATGTGATAATATAATATCTAGAGATTTAGTACGAACATTACCATTGCTAGAGTATATTTAGAGACTTAGTGGGAACATTACCATTGCTAGAGTATAATTTAGAGATTTAGTGGGAACATTGCCATTGCTAGAGCATATTTAGAGATTTAGTGGGAACATTGCCATTGCTAGAGTATATTTAGAGACTTAGGAACATTACCATTGCTAGAGTATAATTTAGAGATTTAGTGGGAACATTGCCATTGCTAGAGCATATTTAGAGATTTAGTAGGAACATTACCATTGCTAGAGTATATTTAGAGATTTAGTGGGAACATTACCATTGCTAGAATATAGATAGAGATTTAGTGGGAACATTGCCATTGCTAGAGTATATTTAGAGATTTAGTGGGAACATTACTAAAAAAATCTTGAATGATGGAACGACTGGGCATGATAATTATTACACCATCACCTTCACAGACAATGATGAAATATCCATTCCATCCAAATAAACGAAATTAAATTTTAAAAATCGCGTTCCCACATAACAGCATGATAATCAATATAACAAAGTAGTAATAAGTCTGAATTTTGTATCAATTAATTTGTACAAAGATGAAGTGACATTCGCTAGAGAGGAAAACCTTACCAATATCTCCATCGACAAACAACCATTAAAACAAGTCAAAGCTTTACATAACTATTGAGCGTTTTTTCAGCAAATGGAAGAATAACTAATGAAATTCAACATAGATGCAATAAAGCAAATCAGATCATAGGACAAATGGCACCAATTTTGAAATGCAAACATGTCACCATGAACACTAAAAGAGCATTGTACAACACAATCTTTCTCCCCCATTTTGCTCTCAGTGCCAAACTTAGACACTGATATAAAACGATAGAAGGAAACTAGTCACGACAGAAATAAATTGTCTACGTGGAATGCTGGGAGTAACAAGAAGATACTGGTTTGGAAAAGAATACATTAGGAAAAAGTGGATACAACATCAGTACTGAACTTCATCAAGAGACAATAAGTTAAATGTTTCGACCACATAAGCAGATTACCAACAGACAGTGCACCTCAAAGAGCAATGCTACTCCGATACACCAAAAGGTTGCACACGCAAACGGTGGATCTCAGAGATAACAGAGATGGCAAAAAAAAAACAGTGCTTATGAAGCGCACACAAAAGCTCGTTCTAGAAATCTTTTCTTATCCTGACGTAGTGATTCAATACAAGATTAAAAAAAAGAAGAAAGTTGTAAGGTCATTTAAAATCAATTGACATCCCATCTTGTTCGTAGTAATTAGATAACATAGCAGTTAGGAATTTATTTCTGTCATCTATATGTAGTGTGCTGTTAGAAGAGAAATGCTTCACTTCTGTTGTATCCTTTGCTTGATAAAGGCCTTTTGGTCGAAACGTTGCTGTGTATTGTCATTGTTTTTGTATTTTGTAAAACTGCAGTACTTTGTTATTACCTGTTTCGCCATCGCTACAAAGTTTTACTGCAGTCTTCCCTTATATCGATAGTAACTACATACACACAGGGGTGGCTCGTCATTAAGGGCCAGTGGGGCCCGGCCCACCAAAAATAATCGATAAGTGTTTTGACATGCGGGTGATGCGTGTTCAATTCACGGTAAGGTCAAGATTTAAAAAAAAAATCTCTTTAGGCACTCTGAACGATTGCCTTTGATTTTATGTTTTTTAATTGCCAGCTCTCTTTACTGTCAAGCTGTTGCAGAACAGAAGCGTTTGTTCTTTTCTCGAAAGGGGGAATAACTTCCTGGAATAGACAAATAATAGTAAATACTCAAAACCATTTTCCGAAATGTTTGTCTGGCCCCATCAAGAAAAATAACTACGAACCTGCCACTGTATACACAAACACACACACACATATACATAGACATACTACTAACCTCATAAAAGTGACAACATCAAAGACGTCATCACATCGTTCCAGCTTGATGTCTTTTAGCTGTTGACATGAATCCATTACTTCAGTCCATTCTAAAGTATTTTCTTGACATGCTGTTGTAGTTTTATTGTCTACATTTACCATTTTCCTACGTGTTGTAACTTTGCCTAAATTCTCTTTACTAATGATAACGTTCAGACTTGTAACTTCCTTGTTGTCAGTAACGTCGTCAATAATATCCTCCCCTGTTTTAAAATCATGACTGGTGTCTTTCTTAACTTCTTTAACAGATTCGAAAGTCCTTTCCCGGATATTAACATCGCTAGAATCTTTCTTAACATCAGTAACTGTATCCACTGTCGATCTTCCTATATTAACATCGCTAGAATCTTTCTTAACATCAGTAACTGTATCCACTGTCGATCTTCCTATATTAACATAAGGAATCATAGTTTTCATATCTTCTGTAACTGTTTTCATGTGGTCATCTCTTATGTCCACATAAACGTCTGCTACGATTGTAGTGTTTTCTGTTGAATCGCCACCCACTTTGTGAACATTGTAATCTTTAGATGAATTATATTTTAAATACTGGTCTTGGTGTTCAGCATCGTTACTATATGCTTCATTCTTACTACGACGATTATATACTATCCTGTCATTGTCGATGGTAGTTTTGTTCAGCGTTGTCCTGGTCGGTTCAAATCTATTAGCATGATTCGTTCTATCCTGCGCATATTTAGTGTGATTATTATTATTATGTCGCAAAGTTAACAACGAAAGCTTGCTTGGGATTGTATTATTTATATCTTTATCTACCAAGTGTTGTCTGCACAGCTTCCCCCGAACCCAAATCTGCGCCATCTGGTTCGAATCTCCAATTTGGCCTCCTTTCCTATTCCGAAGATCATTCTTAGCGTTGCCATCAAAATTTCCGCACAAACCACATAGCCTACCACCTTTAAAAAAATCTCCAGCGACATTGACACTCAAGCGATCATTTAAGTTCCAGTTAACACTCAATCCCAGTTTGATCTTGACAATAATTTGTGAAGGCTTAATCTTAAGAGAGAAATTGTTGGCCTTGAAATGAGTCGAAAACAGACTTGATCTGTTTATTCGAATTTCCGAGTTTCTATATAATTTTATTTGAGTTGAATCAAAACGTATTGTCACAAGCTCGATTTGTTTTTCTGTGCTGCCCTTCGTTTTGTACTTGACCTTAACAGTTAGTTGACCCTGCCCACAGTCTCTAACCAGATCATGGGTACAAAATCCATCAACGGCATAAGCTCGTCCATCAAAACTCTCAACCTGATTGGATGTAGATCCTCGAAGAATACAAATTCCATCCTCTGTAGAGAAGCAAATGAAATAAAATAAGGGCCATGCATTAAATGAAGATCACAAAGTCACTCACTAAATCACTCATCAAGTCCTTCACTAAGTCCTTCACTAAGTCCTTCACTAAGTCCTTCCCTAAGTCCTTCACTAAGTCTTTCACTAGGTCCTTACTAAGTCCTCACTAAGTCCTTCACTAAGTCATTCACTAAGTCACCCACCAAGTCCTTCACTAAGTTCTTCACTAAGTCCTTTACTAAGTCCTTTACTAAGTCCTTTACTAAGTCCTTTACTAAGTCCTTTACTAAGTCCTTCACTAAGTCCTTCACTAAGTCCTTTACTAAGTCCTTTACTAAGTCCTTCCCTAAGTCCTTCACTAAGTCCTTCACTAAGTCCTTCACTAAGTCATTCACTAAGTCCTTTACTAAGTCTTTCACTACGCCACTCACTAACTCAACCACTCACTAAGTACATCACTAAGTCAACCAGTCACCCACAGACTCACACCATCACATAATAAAGCTGATGATATACTTACTTTTAGTACACACTGGGCAACATTTATCATTCTTGTAGTTCAAATAGTAATCCTGAAAAAAACCGGATATAATTTCTAAACATTATTATACATCACTAAAACACTGAAGTATATGTCCTTGAAGAAGACGTATAGTCGAAACGTTAGATTTTTGTTAGTTGTATGATTTGATTATTCATTTTGTTGCTGATGTGATACCAGACATACGTGTCTCTGCTTGCTGATGTGATACCAGACATACGTGTCTCTGCTTGCTGATGTGATACCAGACATACGTGTCTCTGCTTGCTGATGTGATACCAGACATCGGTGTTCTGCTTGCTGATGTGATACCAGACATACGTGTCTCTGCTTGCTGATGTGATACCAGACATACGTGTCTCTGCTTGCTGATGTGATACCAGACATACGCATCTTTGTCCTAAAACGCAAATTTATTAAATATCACTGCAGCCTCCTCGGTTTTCTCCAGATCTGATCTGATCCGCTCTGACCACCTCAGATTTGTATGTTTCCGTTCATCATCTAAAGCACTGAGCAGACTACAAGTTGTGACAGACTCATCATCATCATCATCAGTCCTTGTCGCGCCCATTAGGTAGAGAAAAACAAAATTCCACTCAATATTTTGTGTATTTTGTGTCTTTCTATCTACCTCCAACCTACACTTATGCCAATCTTTGAGCTCTGTTTAAAAAGTTCTCCTCCATGTTCCATAGACTTTCACAACCCATTATTTCTATTGTCCCTGTCGTGTCCACTGTATTGCATGTTTTTGTTTTCTGTTTGCTCTCATCCTGAAGCCATGTCCAGTTATTAGTTATATTAGGACTATCATAATAGCGCTCGGGACATGTTAATATATGATCCGATCCGCGCCTCAACAAATCTAACAGTGTTCAGCACGAAGAACGATGTTGATTAATCAATCTTTTTGAATATTTGATATGTCGTTTTATTTGGGCTGTACCAGTATCGACATCCATCTCTCTCAATCTGGTTAGCGACAAGGATTCACAACCCTGAAACTTCTCTGTTCGGAAAGACTTAATACGTTGATAATGTCATTTCGGTCAATTGCCGTCCCTTCCGATACCGTAGCCATACCAGCCTTACATCAGATCGTTTATAACCAATCGAGCATCTGAAACCCGTAGCTATACCTTGCCATTACATCGATCGTTTATAATCAACGAGCATCTGAACACCGTAGCCATACCTGCCATTACATCAGATCGTTTATAACCAACGAGCATCTGAACACCGTAGCCATACCTGCCATTACATCAGATCGTTTATAACCAACGAGCATCTGAACACCGTAGCCATACCTGCCATTACATCAGATCGTTTATAACCAACGAGCATCTGAACACCGTAGCCATACCTGCCATTACATCAGATCGTTTATAACCAACGAGCATCTGAACACCGTAGCCATACCTGCCATTACATCAGATCGTTTATAACCAACGAGCATCTGAACACCGTAGCCATACCTGCCATTACATCAGATCGTTTATAACCAACGAGCACCCGAACACCGTAGCCATACCTGCCATTACATCAGATCGTTTATAACCAACGAGCACCCGAACACCGTAGCCATACCTGCCATTACATCAGATCGTTTATAACCAACGAGCACCCGAACACCGTAGCCATACCTGCCATTACATCAGATCGTTTATAACCAACGAGCATCTGAACACCGTAGCCATACCTGCCATTACATCAGATCGTTTATAACCAACGAGCATCTGAACACCGTAGCCATACCTGCCATTACATCAGATCGTTTATAACCAACGAGCATCTGAACACCGTAGCCATACCTGCCATTACATCAGATCGTTTATAACCAACGAGCATCTGAACACCGTAGCCATACCTGCTATTACATCAGATCGTTTATAACCAACGAGCACCCGAACACCGTAGCCATACCTGCCATTACATCAGATCGTTTATAACCAACGAGCACCCGAACACCGTAGCCATACCTGCCATTACATCAGATCGTTTATAACCAACGAGCATCTGAACACCGTAGCATACCTGCATTACATCAGATCGTTTATAACCAACGAGCATCTGAACACCGTAGCCATACCTGCCATTACATCAGATCGTTTATAACCAACGAGCACCCGAACACCGTAGCCATACCTGCCATTACATCAGATCGTTTATAACCAACGAGCACCCGAACACCGTAGCCATACCTGCCATTACATCAGATCGTTTATAACCAACGAGCACCCTGAACACCGTAGCCATACCTGCCATTACATCAGATCGTTTATAACCAACGAGCACCCGAACACCGTAGCCATACCTGCCATTACATCAGATCGTTTATAACCAACGAGCATCTGAACACCGTAGCCATACCTGCTATTACATCAGATCGTTTATAACCAACGAGCACCCGAACACCGTAGCCATACCTGCCATTACATCAGATCGTTTATAACCAACGAGCACCCGAACACCGTAGCCATACCTGCCATTACATCAGATCGTTTATAACCAACGAGCACCCGAACACCGTAGCCATACCTGCCATTACATCAGATCGTTTATAACCAACGAGCATCTGAACACCGTAGCCATACCTGCCATTACATCAGATCGTTTATAACCAACGAGCATCTGAACACCGTAGCCATACCTGCCATTACATCAGATCGTTTATAACCAACGAGCACCAGAACACCGTAGCCATACCTGCCATTACATCAGATCGTTTATAACCAACGAGCACCCGAACACCGTAGCCATACCTGCCATTACATCAGATCGTTTATAACCAACGAGCATCTGAACACCGTAGCCATACCTGCCATTACATCAGATCGTTTATAACCAACGAGCATCTGAACACCGTAGCCATACCTGCCATTACATCAGATCGTTTATAACCAACGAGCACCCGAACACCGTAGCATCAGTGCAATTCAAGGGACTTCTGGGGAAAAAATACATTCGGGTACCAAAAGACGCAGTCCAGATTAAACCGCACGACTTTCAGAAAGCAAGACAAATCGTTTAGCCGCCTTGTCAAATAGACTCAAAGCAGACAGATAAATACTGCAATACGGTGAATACTTACATGTGGACAGATAATTCCTTCATGTGAGCACTTTCTGGGCTCACAAAAGACGTCACCATCTTTGCATGAGCACATTGTGCACTGATCGGTCTGCCATGTCTCCCCATCCTAAAGCATATTAAAGATTATATTACTGTAGTAAAGTAAGGAAGGATGTATCAATTGTAAACACAAGAGCATTACAATTAAGTATGTTGTGTAAGATGTATGTTGTGTAAGATGTATGTTGTGTAAGATGTATGTTGTGTAAGATGTATGTTGTGTAAAACTCACTGACAGCTAAACAATAGATGGTCAACAGCATTTTCATGTCTATTCTACGTTACCAGAACAAAACATGGACAATCAGCAAAGCACAGTCGCTTAAAATAACTACATGCGAAATGCGATGGCTACAAAAATTTACCAATAAGTTAGTGAATAAACGATATGGGTGAAAATAGGTAAAGGCTAATGGTATGATACTATTGCCACAGTCACGATAGTCAAGAATGTGTTCGTCAACTCTGGGTAGCTGACGCTGTTTTATATAGTCGTATTTATTGCATCTTAAGACCTAGTCTGTTACCAAGCAAAGCAAGCTGGTGCAGGGTCTTGGTCAGCTCTGATTACCTATCACATATATCATTTACTCTATCATCACTCCCCCCTCCCCCAATCCCACTTATTTATGGTATCTTACTTTCAGGATAGACTTTGACAGTCAAAGGTTGATGGAGATAGTCAAAGGTTGATGGAGATAATCAAAGGTTGATGGAGACAGTCCACGGTTGATGGAGATAGTCAAAGGTTGATGGAGATAGTCAAAGTTTGATGGAGATAGTCAAAGGTTGATGGAGATAGTCAAAGGTTGATGGAGATAGTCAAAGGTTGATGGAGACAGTCAAAGGTTGATGGAGACAGTCAAAGGTTGATGGAGATAGTCAAAGGTTGATAGAGATAGTCAAAGGTTGATAGAGACAGTCAAAGGTTGATAGAGACAGTCAAAGGTTTGATGGAGATAGTCAAAGGTTGATGGAGACAGTCAAAGGTTGATAGAGACAGTAAAAGGTTGATGGAGATAGTCAAAGGTTGATGGAGATAGTCAAAGGTTGATGGAGACAGTCAAAGGTTGATGGAGATAGTCAAAGGTTGATGGAGATAGTCAAAGGTTGATGGAGATAGTCAAAGGTTGATGGAGATAGTCAAAGGTTGATGGAGACAGTCAAAGGTTGATGGAGATAGTCAAAGGTTGATAGAGACAGTCAAAGGTTGATGGAGATAGTCAAAGGTTGATGGAGATAGTCAAAGGTTGATGGAGATAGTGAAAGGTTGATGAAGATAGTCAAAGGTTGATGGAGATAGTCAAAGGTTGATGGAGATAGTCAAAGGTTGATGGAGATAGTCAAAGGTTGATGGAGATAGTCAAAGGTTGATGGAGATAGTCAAAGGTTGATGGAGACAGTCAAAGGTTGATGGAGATAGTCAAAGGTTGATGGAGACAGTCAAAGGTTTATAGAGACAGTCAAAGGTTGATGGAGATAGTCAAAGGTTGATAGAGACAGTCAAAGGTTGATGGAGATAGTCAAAGGTTGATGGAGACAGTCAAAGGTTGATGGAGAGTAAGTTGATGGAGATAGTCAAAGGTAGATGGAGATAGTCAAAGGTTGATGGAGATAGTCAAAGGTTGATGGAGACAATCAAAGGTTGATGTAGATAAACAAAAGCTTATGAAGACAAGCCTGCAACAAAACAGTTTGAAAATGGACACACACTTAGCTATGATCCCTATTTACCTGTCTTCTGACATCGTCAACATTACAAGGTAGCCTTTTCTTGCAGGACATGCAGCATGTTCCAGGTAGGAGTTCTTGGTCTTTAGGGGCGCATGTGATCTCAGGACAAAACTGACGATCGCACAACATTGTACCTTCCTGAATTGAGAAACTAGTACTATAGAGCTATAACAAGGACACTGTTCAGTCATTACTTAACCAGACATGAATATAAATCACAAACAATAATTGTGTTAGAGAAAGTATGGTCGCCTTAACTTCTAAATTTACAATGCTTTGTTCCCATCTGACTTACTTAACCTATTCCTTTCAGCTTCGCGTGGAGCATAATGTCGTCCGCCACTTCTCTCGGCCTCTGGCTGTTTCTTTACTGCCTTCCAGGATAGTAGAACATCCTTCAGTTCCTCAAGAAGACCGTCTCCCAGTCTGTTTAGGATACATCTTTTCTTGCAGGTTCCACTCAAGTGCTTGACGAGTGACACTAGACTGTGTCTTCCGTAGGTATGCCCAACCCATCGTTTGTTTTCATCTACCAAAACCTAACTTACAACATCTAAAACATAGAGTACATATCTTAAAAACCTAATTTACAACATCTAGAACTTAAGGTGTACATTTTTTACAGAGATAGAACGTACAAATCAATAGATGCCTACACAGGATACTCCACCTGCGATGATATGACAGGACTACAAACAGGAAACTCTGGGACAGAATGGGACAATGACAGGTGGAACAAGAGATAAGGAGCAGAAGGTGGCGATGGATAGGACACACATTGATGAAACCGTCTAACAGCATCACAAGACAGGTTCTCCGATGGAACCCCCTGGCAATAAAGGTAGTGAAAGACCCAATGAAAAACTGGAGACGGAAGCTGGAGACAGAATGCAAGAAAATGGGGAGAGAGTGGAGAGATCTGGAAAAGATGACCGTGGATAGGCAGGCTTGGTACATCTTGACTGCGGACCTATGCCTCCCTTGGGGCGAAGAATAAGAAAGTGAAAATAAACATAACTTGTCACACATGCAGAAAGTACAAAAGAACATATTTCAGAGGCAAGAAGTACAAAAGAACATATTACAGATGCAGAAAGTACAAAAGAACATATAACAGAGGCAAGAAGTGTGTAAAAATGAACTTACCACACAAATACAGGAAGTACAATTGTCAATAATATGCTTTACTCCGTTACCAAAAACACGTTTAGAGAAGAAACATGATCTGGGGGTATCAAACACCATTCTGTGACCTGAAAAAAGATGTCACAACATAAGTTGTCAATGTTACAGAATCAAAAGACATAGAAACAGCATATATTTATAATAATATTCAATTATCATAATATCAGGTTATACAGTGATACATAGAACCAATACTGCCATACGGATGCCAGTCATGGACAATAAACAAACAGATCAAAAAATCTCTGAGGGCCACATAGATGTGGTTTTACAGAAGAATGGTGAGAATCCCATGGACTGCTAAAATGACTACTGTTGAGGTGTTGAATGAGGTCAAGACGACAGAGAAAGCTTATCATCAATATAAGAAAGAGGCAGTCATCATTTTTCGGACATGTGATGAGAAATGGGGTTTTAGAACACATTGTAACAACTGGTAAAATCGAGGGTAGACGAGACAGAGAGAGAAAATGTTGGATAGCCTGACGTCATCGCACGGAAGAGTGTCAACATCTGAGATGATAACAAACAACAGAGACATAGATTTATGTAGTTCCATCATCGCCTACGTCAGCCGGCACTGCACCTGATGATGATGATGATGATATATACATATAAATTGTGTGATATTTTCACCATAAATAAACCCCTTTTATACGTCGAGCGAGGTATATATAAGTTATTAAGGTGTTAGCCCGTATTTTTCATTGACCGTCAGCACACGATGAGTGATGTGATCAACATTACGTCGTATTTCTGTACTTTCGAGAGCTTTTCTTGGTACCCACTTGAGGCTGGTTATACATGGAATCCGTTCCCTCGGTCCCTCTCAACAGAAATGGCACGCCAGCTGCCGAGACTATTGCAGGTACCGCGAACACTGGCAACACTTGCTCGCTTTTCTATTCAAAAGTATCAGTTTTGTTCCCGCCTGGAGCAATCTTGATATGTTTACAGTGATCGCTAATCTCAGAGTAGGTGAGATCAAGTTTCTAGTTCTATACTGACAATAAAATGGTGGTCCCGTCTTAAAGTTGAACGCGTAAAAGAACCATTCTAAATTTAAAATCGATACGAATATACTGCAAAACCACATCATGGGCACAATTTTCATAAAAAATATTAAAATACATATTTTTAATATCATTTAAAAATAATTTACAAAATTATATCGTGAACCTAGCCGATGCCACGGAGTACAAGCACTGTCGGTGTGATTGATCTTCCTGTGCAAGAAAAAGATTGGAGAACATATCTTTATTCATCGAAATGATGGTTCTATCAATCAACCTATCAATCAATTAATCAATCAATCACAATTTTCTATATCATTTTATAAGGACAAGCTGATGTCCACGCTAACGATGGAAAGCAGCTTAGCATCAAAAGTATTCATATTTGTTCGGTGTTATGTTATGTTATGCGATCGACGTCATTGCACATTGGGAATTCCCATGCATGCTCTGTCCTCCGTTGCAGCAGTCATCCCAAAGTCCATTTGCTCACCGTACCCATGAGAAGTTGATTACTATATCTTCTCTCTACCACGAAGACGACACTGTCTGACATTTCCACGCCTAATTCTCGAACTCGTTCCAGTGTCTGAGACTTGCCCATGTCACATAATTGAGAGCGTACCGCATTGATGATATCGGCTCTGTCCATACTTCCTGCCCGTTTGAGTCGGGGCATTGTTTGCAAAAAAGTCAGCACACTCGTTACCCTGCACTTCAGCATGTCCAGGTGTGTACAGCCAAGTCATTTTCTTGAGATGTGATCTCCGAATCCTGTCCACCCATTCCACACGTATACTTCCAGATTCAATCATTTTAAGCATATTCATCGAGTCTGATATGATAATTGTATGGGTTACTTTATGTGAGTTCACGCATAGTGTGTTCTTCATTTTCAGCTTTTATGAAAATGAAGAACACACTATGCGTGAACTCACTACCAATGACACTGCGAAAACGAGTACTCCAATGCTATATTGAACCAATTCTTATGTATGGCAGCGAATCATGGACACTGAACAAACAATCAATACGATCATTGGAAGCCACAGAGATGTGGTTTTACAGAAGAATGTTGAGAATTCCATGGACAGCAAAGAAAACAAACGTGGTGGTTTTAAATCAGTTCTGCACACAAAGAAACCTTATCAAAAGAATAAGAATCCGACAATCAAGGTTCTTCGGGCATATAATGCGAAGAGAAGGTTTAGAACATTTGGTGACTACAGGTAAAATTCAGGGAAGGAGAGATCGTGGAAGACAGAGGGAGAAGATGTTGGTTGGCCTGACATCATGGTTCGACAAAATATCGACGTCAGAACTGATCACATGCACCAGGCAAAGAGAGTTGTGGAGAGACATGATCGCCTACGCCGGCAGGCATGACACTTGATTGATTGATGGGTTACTTGTTGCTCAGCCACCCATGACAAAACCCTGGAGGCAGCAGTAATCTTCATAGTCATTCGTCCCGTGTGTTGGAGACAGATAATTGTGAGATGAAATAAGGCATGCTAAGGGATGGGAGGTAAGGGAATTAAGCAGTAGCTTAGCAAACGTCTCTTGGAGATCGCATTTTCGTGGTCCATCTATACCGGAAATGAAGGAATTATGATTTCACATAACTAGAATAGGACTGGTGCATTTACATGCAAATCGTTCGGTTTCTCTGTAGAAATCCTAAACAGACATGGGTATGTGCTAAGTAACATTTATCCTTTTTTGTAAGGGAGGTGAATGAACTGTACAGCTGTTGGTCTTCCCCCTTACAGTGTACTCTCCCTTAGGCATGTTTTCTGGATGGGGATGGGGATAGAGGGAGTTGAGTGGAACTGAGCAACTATCTGTCGTGCGTATTGGCACCTTCCTGTTTCCTTCAGGAAGGGTGTCTTCTTCAGCGATCTCTGGTCATGTGCTTAGTTTACTGTGAACCACAAACTGGGCTGTCAGCTTCAGGTCTGTCAGGTTTCCCAAAAGCTTAGTTTTTAGGTCAACTGGGTGTGACCATATGTTGCTTCACAGCTCACACAGGAAAGGAAAGTCTTGCAGGACATGCTCCGGTGTCTGTTTCGCCTGTTCACACTGGCAAAGTGCTGATATACCAATTCCTAGAATATACTTATGTTAGTGTTGTTGAGTCTGCAGAGTCTGCTTGATGTGCGTTTTGAGCAGGATACATAATAAGTAAGAAGAAAGGGAGAAAGACAGACAGACAGGGAGACAAATTAGAGAATACCATAATGAGAATCAAATACCTAAATATTTACCTTTACATTTCGGACAATTTTCTCCTCCGTCGTAATAGATCTTTTCATCTGGACAGTTGAGAACAGGACAGGCCCGCTTGCTGCATGTTACATTACCTTTCTGCAGGAAGTATAGTGCCAGCCATACATAAATTTTGATATAGGTAGGAGATCATTTTAAAAGGTGTATTAAAGGTATGAAAAATATATTATGTTGTGAGTCTGATTGGTAATACTGATGTAATGTTATTTATTACAACAACGATAAAGTTATCATCATTATCAGGTGCCGTCCCGGCTGGCGTAAATGATCATGGATCTCCACAAATCTCTGTCTTGTCTTTGCTGTTATCTCAGATGTTGACGCTTTACTTTGCCATGAATTCAGTCTATCCAAAATTTTCTCTCTTCTTCTGTTTCGTCTACCCTCGAGTTTACCGGTTGTCACAATGTGTTCTAATCACTTCCTTCTTTCATCACATTTCCGAAAAAATGATGACTGCCTCTTTCTTATATTGATGATACGCTTTAAATATTAATAGCGATATAAATTAAAGTACTATATGATATTATGATACTGCATCTTTCTTAAATACTTAATAGCGATATAAATTAAAGTACTATATGATATTATTCTCTCTCTGTCTTCATCTTTCAGCTCCCAACTGAGCACAGGTCTTCAACAATCTTCTTCCAGACCTTCATCTCTTGCCGACCATTCCGATTTTGTCTACGTCTTGACATTGCAGTTTTCCGAAAGGAAAGAAAGTTAATCGGTATCACCGGAACATTTCGGCTTTCCTGGCGATACATCATTTGCCTCCCGGTTGTGGGACCTCGCCCTGGTTCGGATGATAGAGTTACGTTTTTTCTTTTAGCTGTACTTTCCATGCTTATTGAAGTTTTTTTTAAAACTTATCGTTTCTATCGGGTGAGGTGGCCAGCCCCACGCTATGATGTTCGTAATGAAACTATTACATGTGGGGTCATAACTTACATAAATAAGATTAAATATATGCTGCAAAATATACAGAAATTACGTTACTGAGCTACATTGGAAAAATATTGTGTACAATTCTCGAAAAAAGGCTTCGCCATACCATCGGACCTCAGCTTACCGACTCACAAATGGAGTTCTAGAAGAATATAAGATGTACCAACGCAATATTCACCCCCAGGTAGTTAAGGGGAAAGGGCTGCTAGATCCGATAGTCACCTACACATTGGGTTCATGGATCAGGAAAAAGAGTTCGACCGCGTAGATAGGAACAAGTTTTGAAAAGTATTATCAATCTTTGAGTTATACAATATATTTCATAATCGTATCCAGTGTTTGTATTCAACTCTATTACATATTTTCTCTTTGTCAGAGGTTTGGATCTTGAAAAGACACCGGTTGGTAGATTTGCTCTTTTTTTCCGCTGACTGTCTTAGCCAAGACATCGGCACTCTCACTGTCTTCAATTCTACAACAAGACAGAACGTACTACGGCTGAAGTTCTATCTATTTGACATCCGAGCAAGTTCTTTATCTAGGTTCCGTATCATGCTATCAGGGGATTACACTCTTGGATTCTCCGAAAGGAGTTAATTCTTATTTTTCATGTTTGTTGGCCTACACGCTCTGATATAACCAATAAAAGGTTCGCTTTAGGTTGAAAGGGCGTGCCTCGGCTTAAAGAGGCTTTAATCCCCTAATAAACAAACAAACAAACATATCAGGGGATTTAGCAGTCAAGGTTATTAATTCCGACAATTAAATCCGAGAATTCATTTTTTACTTTAAGTTAATATTTGGTTTCTTACCTTGCAGACACACTGAACAGTAGGGTCATTCTCAAGGTGAAACGTTTCACCACTTTTATGATCAGCTCCATTGTAGTAGCAGCCTGCAAAAGTTGGGGTGTGGGTCATGATACAAGTGGTTAAAATGAGAGTGTTTTAATCTAACTTAACTCATTCCATACCATGAATGTCACCGAATTAGGATCACAATCATTTTCTTCTTCTTCTTCTTCACTTTTCAACTCCCAAAGTAGCACAGGTCTTCACCAAACTTCTTCCAGCTCTTCCTCTCTCCTGCCATCCCTTCCAATTCTGTCCATGTTTTATCTATCGTTTTCATATCAGTCTCCAGCTATCTTCTCCATGTGTGCCTAAAATAACAATAATTTTACGACACTTTAGTTTGTAGAGCTGAAATATTATTTGTTTATGGTTTGTGCAGTGGGTATCACATTCATATGTATGGTAAACGTCTGTAGCTGAAACAATAGTGAGCTCAATCACAACCCAAGCGTACCTGGTTCAATCTCCGAGGCGGGCATGCTTGGAATCAAATTAATTCCCTCGGATGCAATGCATGATACAACGATAAAAATAAATGTCACCGTTCAGAAAGCAATGGCAAACTAATGAACGTATATGTGGTGTCTAGAAAATCGACGATTCGTGTACTGTTGTTGATGGCCAAGTCACGTAAAGGATATGTCACGGTTTTAGTTTCATCACATTAACATATATTCAAAATACCTCGTAGTTACATTGTCCATAATACTCAAATTTTCTCATTCTTATTTGTAGCATCAGCCAGTTTTCTTTGATTTTGAGTTTTTCATGTGCATATCTATTTGTTCTCTTCTCTGTCCATGAAATAAGGATGACTCTTTTATAACACCCATATTCACAACTTGTTTTACTATTTATAAATATGATAAATACTTGAAGGTTTAATAGAAAGAGAAACAAGTATTCTCTATGAAAAACCGTGTTTAGTAGCCGGCAGTGTAATTGGCCCATATTTGTATACCACTAGAGCTGTTAATTGCATGGAATGAGTTAATCATACTGCATTTTGATATAGCAATTAGTTAATTATTAAGCAACATGGTCTAAGTTGACGCACGTGCTAAAATACATTGTTAGATTAATTTATATATAGCAGCGTTTTCCAAAACTGGGGTCCGAGGATATCGAGGGTCCCGAGTACTCACAGGGGCCTCAAGCGCTTGAAGAAATAGTATGATCTTTGACAATTCAAACAGAAAGATAGTTTAAAAACATGTATACAAGCAGTGGTAAACTAGTTCCGCTGTGAAATCAAAGTACCTGGCCCAGACTGGAGTCGAAATGACTGACAGGACAAAATGAAAGTTTATTTGAAGTTTTCTGCATTCTGTAAAATCGGAGTCAGCTTAACTGTTAGTGTGGTGTAATAAAAACTCCATCGCTAGAAGAATGAAATTTAAGTAAGTAATTGGCTGAAACGATCTTGGGAAAGATAGGATAAATAAAGTTGGCCTGCATTGGATTTTAATACAATACATTTTGGCTGAGCTTCAGGGTGGATCGCTGGCTGAAATTGAAACGCAAATGTACTGATGATGCTAATGATGGTGCTTCTTGTTCCAGGCAAAAGGAAACCTCTTCCTGTTTATTAAATATTTAATTGCAGACATTGTTTACTATTGTAACACACAGATAATTCATTCCTGTCCATTTTCATTTATATAAACTATTGTGTTTCACAACAGCAACAAGGGTTGTATTTAAAAATGGTTACGCAGTAATACAAAGTTTGGGAATCGCTGCTCTATAGGACTATACTACTTGTAATATTACCATGTGTGCTCTAATAACGTTCTTACACATAAAGATCTCAGCCGCAGCACTCAAAAACAACAGCACAGACGAGTACACCTGATATAACTTTGAACATGGTGAAGACATTCAAGACAGATTTTATAATTCCATGACAGCAGCTATTCATACTACTCTTTTTAATGTTCAACTGTCAAAGGTTCTGTTAGTTACTGAATATGTACACAGTACCTACCTTGTATCGTCCATCTCCGATACTACCAGGCACTAAAACTCACTTATATTTAGAACATTCATCAATAGAAAATAATCAGAACTTTCCACTTTGGATACAAACAGGATACTATATTCTTATGAGACGAACATTGCATCTTAACACCACAGACTTTTATTATATTATATTATATTATTTTATATTACATTACATTATATATTATTTTATTTTATTATATTAAATTTTTCATTACATTACATTATATATTATCATATTATTGCGTTGTGTTGTGTTGTATTGTATTATGTTCATGGTATTTCTCACAGACTCACTGTCAGCTATACAAGCCCTGGAGGCTAAATCCGCTGACAGCACAGTACAAAACCTTAAAAGAGAACTTGCTCAGCTTTCAGAAAAGGCAGAAATTCACTTGCAGTGGATTCCATCTCACTGTGGCATTGCAGGCAATGAGAGTGCTGATGTCTTAGCTAAGGAGGGCAGTGCCAAAGATTAAGTTTACCAACCACTTGTCTTTTCAAAAGATTAAAACCCTCATACAGAGAAAATCTGCAGTAGACTGGAAGACAAACACTGGATATGATTATGAAAAACACTTCCTCAAAGACCTAAGCAGAACAGACTAGGTCATTATATTTCGACTACGCACCGGACACTGCAGACTCAACAAACACTAATACAGACTAGGAATAAGTCAAACAGCTCTCTGCCAGTGTCAGCAGGCGGAACAGACACCAGAGCATATCCTGCAAGACTGTCCTCTTCTATGTGTGCTGAGAAGCAACATGTGGCCACACCCAGTCGACCTGAAAACTAAGCTTTGGGGAAACCTGACAGACCTGAAGCTGACTGCCCAGTTTGTGGTCCACAGTAAATTAAGCGCATGACCAGAGATCGCTGAAGAAGAAGAAGTATTATATTCAAGTAGTAGCATGTTCCTTACGGAATGTCGCATTCATATCACAGCCCGCCTGAAAAGCTCTCTGTCTCTTGCAAGTTCTCCTGTCTCTTCCAGCGTCATGTTCAAGGTTTATTTGATGTCCTGCTGTCATCTTCGTCTTGGTCGTCCCCTGCCTCGTTGTAGAGGAACCATGCCTCCCATTACCTTTCTCTTCAGACCGCTGTGGCGTTTATTGTGACCAAAATATTTCATCTTCCGGGATATGATGTTATTTATGAGCCAATTCTCTTTGATATGCAGGTCTTGTAGGATGTCTTTCTTTCTTCTCTTCTTTGTCCAGGATATTCTAAGAACTTTTCTATAACACTTTGTTTCAAAAGCTTCAATTTTGTTCTAATGTTTGTGTTATGATCCAGTATTCCCATATGTTGTCACAGGGAATACGCATGTTCTCAGAAGTCTTACTATTGTTTCTTTGCTTGTGTCGTGCAATAGTTTCTTCAATATTATATTACATATTTTATTACACATAATTTATTATATATTTATGTTAAGTAACAATATGTTTCTAGAGTAAATAAAGAGGAGAATGATAAATGGAAACATAATGTTATTAAGAAAAGAAACTTCAAATATAATGTTAAGAAACATTACCTGAACAAGAAGGACAACACTGGCCAGAAACTGTGACAGGGTTTTGACATGGTGGACTGCAAATTTCTCTGCTGATAGTTACAACACCAGCCTGTAATGAATTCTATTATTAATGTAGTGGACATTATAATTAAGGTGATTCTTACTTTTGTAGTCGTACTGCTACTGGACTGTGACCCAATCTTGTGGTCGTCTGTGTTTATCTTGCGCTTCTTGGAAGATTTTTGCCCGTATGTTGTTGGGGCTGGCAAGGGGAGCAAATAATAGTAACACGCTACCTATAAGGCATGTCGTAAGAGGCAACTGAGGTAAGGACCAAGGAAGCTACCTAGTAAATAAAAATCGTCGCAGAAATCGGATGTTATGGCCTACTTGTAGATGCATAACTGGCACAACGTACAATCGCTCTTAGACTCAGATCACATACAAATCACAAATAGTGGTTAACAAGTGGTCGATATGGAGCGTTCGAAGAAGAAGAAGGATGATTTTAGTAATCGATTTGTGCATTTTTGGCAAGATTCTACCACTCAATATATTACCTGGCTTATACAGCAGTGGTCGAGGAAGGGTAGCCAATGGAAAGTGCAGTTATTTCATACTCTAAGGTCTGAAAAGGCTGCTGGAAATGTTATTTTATATTTATAGTTAAAGTGAGATAACTGTTATGTTGCAGATATATTAGTTGCATTTAACGTTGTAACTATAATAATAACGCTTTATATTGCATCACATGTTGTGTCATACAAGGCGGGCGGAACAGACACCAGAGCATGTCCTGCAAGAATGTCCTCTCCTGGGGAGCTGAGAAGCAACATGTGGCCACACCCAGTCGACCTGAAAATAGCTTTGAAACCTACAGACCTGAAGCTGGCTGCCCAGTTGTGGTCTACAGTAAATTAAGCGCATGACCAGAGATCGCTGAAGAGGAAACCTGACAGACCTGAAGCTGACTGCCCAGTTTGTGGTCTACAGTAAATGAAGTGCATGACCAGAGATCGCTGAAGAAGGAAACCTGACAGACCTGAAGCTGACTGCCCAGTTTGTGGTCCACAGTAAATTAAGCGCATGACCAGAGATCGCTGAAGAAGAAACCTGACAGACCTGAAGCTGACTGCCCAGTTTGTGGTCCACAGTAAATTAAGCGCATGACCAGAGATCGCTGAAGAAGAAGTGTCATTAAAAAAAACTAGCTGATGATCGAATTATATTTTTAAAAAACATTTAGCAAAGGTGTAGAACCTTTTTAAAAGAGAATTAGGTATGAGCTGAAATACAAGAGACAAGCAAAAACTCAGAAGTTGCCACAGTAAAACTCGTGTAAATTGACTGTCTGTAAAGACGAGAAAATACTATATGTATAACAGGTGCCCGCGTGCCCAGCGTGTTCGTAGCGTGTTGGACCATGGGTGACTAGTCCTCTGTAAGTGCGGGTTCAACTCCGCGGACTGGCAGAAAAGCTACAGGCTCTCCAGATTTACGGTGTTCGTGGCACCGAGCCGAAGGGTTACGATGTCCATGACACCGAGCCGAAGAGCTTTCAGCTCAAGTGCTTCTGGATCGGAAAAAAAATGTATAAGGTCTATATATATATATAAATATTAATCACAAGTTATGTTGCAGATAATTGATTGATTGATTGACTGGTTGATAGAACCATCATCATTGCACTTCGGTGAGTAACCATGTATGCTCCGATGTCTTTCTTACACAGGAATCTGGCAGCTGCCCTGCATGAGATCTGAAGCACCGGCGAGGGTCCACGATGTCATTTTGAAGATGGTGAAGATACTTTTGTAGGAAATTTACTTTCAATATTTTCTAATGAATTTTTTTTGTATACATCGGCATGAATTACAATAATTATAACAGAAAATAATGGAAGTATTTGGTTACCTGGCATGACCTAATAACGGAAGTATTTGGTTACCTGGCATGACATAATAACGGAAGTATTTGGTTACCTGGCATGACCTAATAACGGAAGTATTTGGTTACCTGGCATGCCCTAATAATGGAAGTATTTGGTTACCTGGCTTGACCTAATAACGGAAGTATTTGGTTACCTGGCATGACCTAATAACGGAAGTATTTGGTTACCTGGCATGACCTAATAACGGAAATATTTGGTTACCTGGCATGACCTAATAACGGAAGTATTTGGTTACCTGGCATGACCTAATAACGGAAGTATTTGGTTACCTGGCATGACCTAATAACGGAAGTATTTGGTTACCTGGCATGACCTAATAACGGAAATATTTGGTTACCTGGCATGACCTAATAACGGAAGTATTTGGTTACCTGGCATGACCTAATAACGGAAGTATTTGGTTACCTGGCATGACTTAATGTTGCATGGATCATCATTACTAAGCCACACATCACCGGATGACATTTTCGATCCATCTACTGTACACCCTATATGGAAATAGAACAAATTCAAAAATCAATGAAAGGGTAAGAGATGAGATTTTATAGAAACATTTCAAAGAATATGTTTTTGACTTGTAGATAATAAATAGATAAATGAGGAAAGAATACAATTCAAGCAAATACCTCGACAGGATAACAATCAGCACACACGTCCTCAAGACGAAAGGGAATCAATAGAAAAATCCACCACCGCTTGGATTACCATCAACACTCAATGCTACTACAATATGGTGGATACAAGGCAAAAGACCGTCCATACAAAATGTGGACCTCAGAGATAACAGAGGCAACGAAAAATATTGTTTATGAAGCGCGGACAAGCCTGTTTTTTCTTATCTGACGCTAAGCGGACAAAGCAAGTTGTTTTCTTATCCTGACGCTAAGCGGCAAAACAGGATTATAGGCAAGAAAGAAAGACAGAAAGTTAGCGATTTAAATATCATTCTATCTAGTTTATGTTATCTCTGCTGGACTTGTTCCATTATATGATTCCGTCTGTAACACATTCTTCAACATCTGTAGAGATTTGTTCTCATCTTTGTCAGTGAGTGCTAGAGGCGGAGTGGTCAAACTATTTGCCTTGTGTTATGAAGGAACAGGGTTCGAATACCGAACGTGGCTATCGGTTAAAGAGAGCAATTTTTCCAGAATTCCTAGAATGTTTTCTTAGAGTAACGGAGTTTGTGCTTTGTGTAAGATTCTCGACAGGGTGTGCCATTTCTGGAGATGGGCAAAGCTTTTGGGAAACCGCGGCTCAATAGGATCAATCCTTTGCTTTAACCTTTAAATCCTACCTTTACAGACATCGCAGCAATGACCTCTCGGTCTGATGAACGTGATGGCATGACAACCTTCTAACGATGGGCACGGATTAGTCTCACACTCCACACGTCGTTTCTGAAAATATCATAATATATCTTAACATAAAGAAACTGCGGCATGTCGTAGGTTCATTTCTAACTGCACGCGTCTCCTTACGAACACTTGTTTCCATAATAAAAGTACAATGCTCACAAATGATCTTTACATTCCCCCTAACTCGTCCTGAGATATAATAGAGGAAGATAAGGAGAAGAAGAAGAAGTGGAAAACATGGAATTATTTTGCTGGAGTTTGTTTAAATATGTTTATTCCTCTCCGCTCCTCGTGGAGCATAGGGTCTTAAAAGTTTTTCAAAACTTTTCCGGGTCTCTGGCTGTTTTTTTTATGGTGTCCCAGGATAGTCGAGCACCCTTCAGTTCCTCAAAAAGACTTCGTCTCCAGGTATGTTTAGGGCATAGTCTTTTCCATTTCCTTTGCGGGTTCCACTCAAGTGCTTGTCTAGTGACACTCGAATGTGTCTTCCGTAGGGTATGCCCGACCCATCGCAATTTTTTTCCTCTTAACCTGGGTCATCATGAGTTCCTGCCCTGTTCTTATCCACAGGGATGTGTTTGCAACTCTGTCATACCATCTCAGTCTGATAATCCGCCGAAGACAAAGGTTGACAAAGGTATAAATTATATTTGATTTAACTTAGTGACTTGCCATGTTTCTAAGTCCTACATCAACACAGATCTCATATTTGAAATGAATATCCTAAACTGTGTTTTCGTGAAGATGAAAGTAGATTTCCAGTATATCGATTAGTAACAAAATAATGCTAAATACAAACTAAATAATTATCTTTAATATTGTAAGATAGGACACCATCTTCTTTCAGAAACAAATTCGGTGCAACTTCTAAGTGCGCCTTGGGACGGCTACACCTCTGCCTGTACCCTCTTAAATTCCGAAGTTGCTAATTGTAACTTACTAAACTTTCCGTCAGTCTTTTCAGACCGTATGTTATGAAGACACTTCACATTTCTAGCATCTAGTGTGCAGGAGGTAGGAGGGTCAAATCTTTTACTCACTTTGATAACGTCGAGTGCGGAATTCTCTCCCTCTCTCTTGCGATCACCGTCCAGACCGATGTACCAGATCTCCCATAAATTCTATTCATGTGAAAATATGATTCTTGCAGGCTTAGCATTGGTGTGTTTTATGTCACATCTTCAGCACCATCTGGAGCTCTGATGCTTATTCTTCGACTATGTGTCGGTTTCCGGTTTCAGCCAGCGTTTACTCAGTTAGCTCTCCGTTCTGTAGCCATCTAGTGTTTTTTACGGTATCGGGTAGCTAGCCCCACGTCCAACCTCCTTAGTTACTTCTTACAACATGAGTGGCAGGTAACAGTGGTTCTATTCTTTACACCCCAATTTGTGCCCAGGTAACCACTTGGGCGGAGTGTGGAATTGAACCCCCAACCCTCTTGTGCCCGAGTCGATAGGCGATTTGTCGAAATATATTAACATTTAGAAGAAAATCTCCCGTGTGGTGCCGGGGTCCACTAGGGAAGCAAAGAATAGTACCACTGTGACCTACAAGGCAACTTATGTAGGGGCCTAGAGAAGCTACCCTAGTAAATAAAAAGCGCCACAAAAATCGGATGTGTCGGCCTACTTGTAGGCTCATAATTGGCACAGCGTACAATCACTCTTAGGCTCAGATTACATACAAATCACACAGAGTGGTTAACAAGTGGTCGATATGGAGCATTCGAGGAAGAAGAAGAAAAATGACTTACCCGACAAAAGCACTTGAAACACGGGTTACCCGCTACTAGCGGGACATAGACGGGTTCTCCTTCATTTGAACATTTCTGATCTTGACCTGAATATGTTTGGAATGATGGAGAGAGGTAGACAAACATAACATGTAGATACAGATTGAAGTCAAATAAAAATGAGGATCATCATCATAATCATCATCATAATCATCATCAGGTGAAGTTTCGACTGGCGTATGCGATCATGGATCTCCACAAATTTCTGTCCCTGGTGCTTGCTATGATCTCAGATGTTGACCCTCTTCCATACCATGAAGCCATGCTGTCCAACATTTTCTCTCTCTTTCTTCTTCTGTATCGTCTCCCCTCGATTTTAAAAATGAAGTTAGTAGTAATATAAAGTTGGTAGAATGTAAGTATAAAGGAAATGAAGAAAACTAGACTGTATAATATTAAAAAAAACTACATAATGTAATATATTGAAACAATGTCAAATGCAAAAATTGATATAGAAGCATCACATAACAAATTAATTACCAAATATTGAACACTGAGTCCGTTTGCAACATAAACAATCAGTCTACATTCCCTTAAAAATCTGATGGCAGTGACAGTGCATTTACTAGTGTATCCAGAATTTTATGAATTCAATTTAATAAGCAAAAAGAAACAAGGTAGCGCTAGGGTCATTGAGCTTGCATTGACCAAGACCCTATCCTACATCCATGAAATAACACTGAAGTCAACCAAAACGGGATATGGTCAATGTGGATGTCCTTCACATGGTTGTGTGGTATTGTATACGTTGTCGCATATGAGACGATCAATATCTCGGAGGGGTAACAACTACATGAATCTCTTGACCGATGTCTGAAATACTGTGGAAATGTCAGGTCGCCACTACATATTTACCGACTGTTATACCAATAATTCCTCCGTGTGTTGACGGGCTCGGCTTGGGCTTGGGCTGGCTACACCATTCAGTTTTAAAAAAATGTTATCTACAAAATCCACCTAACCATAAACTAACATGAGTTAGTTGAGGGCATTTGCCCCAACTGGTGTTTCTCTCTCTCGCGATCACCGCCAGACAGATGTACCACATTTCCCCTTACATTTTATTCATGTGGAAATCTGATTCATTTAGCCTTAGCATTGGTATATTTTACGTCACATCTTCAACGCTATTTGGAGCTCTGGTGCTTATCCTTCGGCGATCTGTCCGGTTTCAGCCATCGTTTACTCGGTTCGCTCACCGTTCTGTAGCCATCTAGTGTTTTTTTTACGGTGTGGGGTAGCTAGCCCAAAATCCAACCTCCTTAATCGCCTCTTACGACATTCGTGGCAGATAACAGTGGTTCTATTCTTTACACCCCAATTTGAGTCCCGCTAACCAATCGGGCGACTGGAGTTTAATAGACTATATATATATATATATTTATCGAGAGAGAGAGAAAACGAGAGAGAGGGGAGAGTAGCTAGCTATCACTCTACTGATGCAGTTTTCAGATTTTCTTGTAACAGTAGTAATGTCAACTTTTACTTAATAATGTATATATTCTGCTTGATTTGTTTCTTGTCTGGTTTTTATATTTTATTGAATTTTAGTTTGAAACTGTCTGCTATGTATATCTGCAATAGTTTTAATAGATATTACAATGTCAATAGAGAAAGGGAAGTAACGCTTTATTTGTTTAATTCTGTATATATCTAGTTTAATTCGAGTTGTCTTCCACAGTTGTTAATATTCATTGCTGAAGTTGAAATGTATGTAACCAGTGCCGTAAGAAAGTAGTATTAAAAGCAATATTAATAAAAAAATAATAACAGATGCCAAATTTATCCTGACTAATCGTTTAACTTAATTTTTTAAATATATGTACCTAATTAGTATGAGATTTTACACAACATATTCGCTGCAAGTTGATTTGGGGTAGTTCTTGTGTGAGTGGAAATTGGAAATACATAAGGTATTCACTATTAACGTTTTCACGATTATTGAAGAAATGTCCCTATTTATTACTTTCATTTTCTCACTAATAGATAGTCTTTCCTCTTGGGCCTGTGGGCGGCGCATAGGGCAGAGGTCATAGCTCTCCATGTCTCGCGGTTCGTTGCTATTTGTTTTAAGTCTTTAATGTTTACTAGGCCCATCGTTGAGCCTTCTCTGGTGATGGTTCTACGCAGAGTCTCTCTTGGTCTTCCTCGTTTTCTTTTTCCCTCTGGTGTCCATATGAGGGATTGGTAAGGAGTCTTCTCTCATCCATTCTAAGTGTGTGGCCGATGTAGTTCCAGCGGCGCTTTCTTATAAAATTTGATACATTTTCTTGCTTGGTCTCTTGTCTTATTTGTGTATTGGGTCTGAAATCTGACCATTTGAGGTTCAATATTCTTCTAAGACATTTATTCTCAAAGTTATCTAATTTTCTTTCTAGAGCTTTGTTGCTTTCCAACTCTCGCATCCATAAGTTACTAATAGATAAGCTACCATAAAACATAAAACATAAGGATTTGATCTGTATTCTCCCCATATGTTGCCGGGGTTCAGAAGGAGAGCAAAGAATAGTACCATGTGACCTACAAGACATGTCGTAACCGGCGCCTGAGGTAGGGACCTAGGAACGCTACCCTAGTAAATAAAAGCATCGCAGAAATCGGATGTGCTGGCCTACTTGTAGGCGCATAACTGGCACAACGTACAATCGCTCTTCGGCTCAAATCACATATAAATCACAAAGAGTGGTTAACAAGTGTTCGATATGAAACGTTCAAAAATCTGTATTCAATAAAAAGTTACTGATTCTCTCAATCAGAATTGCAAATGTAATTACTTTGCAGTTTAGCCATGTTTCTAAATCACATGATACTAATGAATAATTAGTGCACTCAAGTGTGGTAATTGGTACTCTGCACCAACAACAATTTCACCAGGCCTACCACAAGGGTCCCCATTATCTCCAATACTATTCAATGCATTCACCATAATGATTACACAGCAGCAACTATCTGGTAGGGAAGGACAATGTCATTTGCAGACGACATCATGGTGTACAGACAGGGAAGAAACAGGGAGGAAATTGCTAATAAGCTACAGGAGAAGCTGGACAGCATCATGGCCTGGAGCGATGTTTCTGGTGCAACAATAAACCACACCAAAGCTGTGCTATCATGGTTCTCCCTAAACAACCACATTGTAAATTCTGAAACACCAAATGTCAAAATAGTGAAACACGTACAAACAAAGTACTATAGTTTTACAAAATACATAAACAGTGACGATAAACAGCAACGTTTCGACCAACAAGGCCTTTATCAAGCAAACGAACAAACAGGAGTGACAAATTAAAATGAAACACAAATGGACGACCAAATACCAACGTAGCTAAGGAAAATCTGGAATAAAACGAATAACGAAATAAATGTAACACAAAAACACACATAAAAACTAGAAATAGAAAAGAAACAATGAAACATCTAGTAAATATATAACTTGAATACATGCAACATATACCCATATAGATTATAAAGCATGGGAAGAGAAAGTACTAAGAAGCATAAGAATGTAATACATGCAACATATACCCATAGAGATTACAAAGCATGGGAAGAGAAAGTACTAAGAAGCATAAGAATGTAATACGTTGAGCCCGCGTGGTCGCAAGGTACCATACAAAGAAATCAACCGATTCTCCAGAGCAAATCGACTACGATCATCAGAGGAACATGATCGGATGGCTGTGACCTGGACATCGCAAGCTCCTGAATGGTCAGTATCATTGAAATGGGTAGCTACAGGGTCACAGAGCATTGGCGTATATCGCGCAAGTGTTGGGCGAATCGGTCACTGAGTCTTCTGCCGGTTTCCCCAATATAGGCCTTGTTGCACCGCTTGCAGATAATGGCATAGATAATATTACGGGACTCGCACGTGATGATCGTAGTCGATTTGCTCTGGAGAATCGGTTGATTTCTTTGTATGGTACCTTGCGACCACGCGGGCTCAACGTATTACATTCTTATGCTTCTTAGTACTTCTCTTCCCATGCTTTGTAATCTATATGGTATATGTTGCATGTATTACATTCTTATGCTTCTTAGTACTTTCTCTTCCCATGCTTTATAATCTATATGGGTATATGTTGCATGTATTCAAGTTATATATTTACTAGATGTTTCATTGTTTCTTTTCTATTTCTAGTTTTATGTGTGTTTTGTGTTACATTTATTTCGTTATTCGTTTTTATTCCAGATTTTCCTTAGCTACGTTGGTATTTGGTCGTCCATTTGTGTTTCATTTTAATTTGTCACTCCTGTTTGTTCGTTTGCTGATAAAGGCCTTGTTGGTCGAAACGTTGCTGTTATCGTCACTGTTTCTGTATTTTGTAAAACTATAGTACTTTGTTTGTACGTGTTTCACTATTTACCAAGTTTTACTGCAGTCTTCCCCCTATTTCGATAAATGTCAAAATAGACGGTCACACAATCATTCGAAAAGCGTCTATGAGCTATCTGGGTATAAAGTTTGATCGCAGTCTATGCTTTAGGGACCACATCGACTTATTGCGAAGGCTCGCAACGCACTATCCGTTCTGAAAATCATGGCCGCCGCTAACATTGAGCAACGCCTTATTGTGCTCCTGTACCAAGGCCTCGTTCTGTCATGTATATAATATGCATGTGCTATCTTAACGATTAGTCCTACGCAGATAGTGAGACTGGAAAGAATTCAGAATGAGGCAATGCGCGTCATTCTGGGATGCACCAAAGATACACCAGGAGTGTCAATTAGATTCCTTCTTGACCTCCCCACTATTGCTCACCGAATTGAGACTTGGAGGGTTCGATCTTATCTTAAAATCAACGCAAACAAATACCATCCCCTCCATGAAGAACTCGGTAAGGAGAAAGGTTGTAGACTCAAGAGAGGCAGATCATGGCTGAGTCAGGCAGAAGGTACCCTTGGGAACATATGTGAACCCTCCGGAATCTAACCAGGATAGGAATGGATTGCTGTGCCACCCCAACTTCAGACTGCTTTTACAGTCATTACATCCATTAAGAAAAACTGTGAACAAAATAATCCATCACTAATCAACGTGGAGGTTGAGGCTCTCTTGAATGACCACGTCAATGAAACAGATGCAGTAACCTACACCGATGGTTCGGTCATTCGCCACCACCGCTGTGCGTCGGCTTTTACTGCACGCTCAGGAGGGGAAATAATAGGAGATGCCAGTGGGGCCTACGCGACAACCACAAGTAGTTTGACGATGGAGGTATGGGCGGTTACAGAGGCGGTGACGTGGTTGGCATCTCATGTTTTCGCGCGTATTTTTATACTCAGTGACTCCATGAGTATGATTCGTAAAGTTAAAACAGGAATGGTGAGACGGAACTGGGTGGAGGTACTGGTACAGACTGAGATCAAAGAAATAACATTCATTTTTTCCCTGGACAAGCAGAAGTCAGGGGTAATAAACGAGCAGAAAGATTGGCTGGCATGGCCAAAGTATCCGAGGGGCTGCAATGGACCGAAATGACATTCTTAACTCACTGAGAGAGTCTTTTCGAACAGAAGAGTTTCAGGGTTGCGAGTTCAACTCGCTGACCAGATTGAGAGAGATGGGTGTCAAGAATGGTGCAGCCCGTAAAGAACGGCATACCAAATATGCAAAGAGACTGATTAATCAACATCGGACTGGCATGTTGGGCCGATGGAAGCTGCTGGATTTGTTGAGGCGGAGATCGGAGCACCTATGGACATGTCCGGAGTGCTATGATGATAGTCCTCTGATAACTGATCAATATTTAGTTTATTTGAAAATAGGTCCACAACATTTTCTTATTTTGAGAAAAGTACTAGCTCGTCACTAAACCCAACTGTGTAAGTCTATTGTCTGTTCCCAGGTGGATAATGGAATTGATTGTCCACTCTTGTCGTTTAGCGTAGGGGTGGGAGCTCTAATTTTCATTCTTGACCAGATGAGTCGCCCTTGTTGTAATATATCCGTGTTTATGTAGTGTGGTCTTGATATGTCTATCCATTTTTTCTTGATCTTTCCTTGACTAGTGCCTGATCTCTTTTTATTGTATGCTGTTATTTGTGGTTGACTATATGAAGATGTTTGTTTAGTAATAATAAGACATTTATTTCCTCAATAAATCTGTCCACTACAATCTCGAACTAAAATAATAACCAATAATAAATTAGAAACATTTGTTAAAAATAAGAGTTTATAATTTATCTGTCAAAGTTAGCAATTAAATGATGTATTTAAATCTCACCTGCAAGAGCATTAGCCAAGCTGAATCCTGCCAGATATGATGTCCACAGAATGAGCAAGCAAATAATAATACCCTCCCGTGCGATGGAACACATATATCCGTGTAGATTTGCACACATCTTGGAAGTCACTCAAGCGAATTTATGAAACAAACCACACAATAGTTTTCACAATACTGCTATATTAAAGACAGCTGTAATATAGGTTTTAGTATTCAATATTTGGTATTGTCAAGCACAGCAGTTTCTATTTTCAACATTAAGTTGATTCTAATATATAATATTAATACCAGTTACAGATCCGTGTAGATTGCACACACTTGGAAGGCACTAAGGCGAATTTATGAAACACACTGCACAATATTTTAATAATTATCAGAATACTGCAATTAAAAAACGGCTTCGATACTAGATTTTCGTATTCAATGCTTCATATTGTCAAGTGCAACAGCATTTACTTTAACATTAATTGTAACAGGTATTATTAACAGCAGTTGTCTGCGGTTTCACACAGTATTCAACAACATCATTTCGTTTTTTACAATTTGTTCAGTATTATATACAACTACATTTGTCTACGTCCTTGTATATTTAAAAAAATAAAACTATTCATCATCATCATCAAGTAGCTTGTCCCTTCCGAAACTTGGCTCCATTTGCAAATGTTGCAGCAGTCCTGAAAAACTCTTTATTCTCTATGAGTTGAGATGAAATAAAAATTATAATTTTCATATAAAAATTGTCCCAAGCTACACTCAGATATGCTCTATTAACACATTTTGACTTCTGAACGAATAAGACTAGCTTGAATAATTTTACTATTTTCTCTAAGATTGATTTACTTATAACAACACATCCAGGGAGTGTGTTATTTTTGTTTGATGTAGAAATAATATTGTTCTAATAAGCGAAGGAGCATCTCCAAACACAAGCTTTGTTCGAAATGAAATCAATAAATAAAGCACATTTAATCTAGCTTTGTTAAATAAACACCTGGAAAGACAACAAAGAAGTTCGTACCTGGACCTTCTTTATTTGTCGGCTCTTAAGGAACTTCACTTTGAGCTCAGTGGGAACTGTTGACAGATGCATCATGGAGTTACGGTGAGTGGGTATTTCATCTCATTGTATGATATAGATGTTTGTATTACGGAACAGAAAATCAGAACTCTGTATAAATCGTGTCTTTGTTTTATCCATGGGATCTAGTTTAAAGATGGTTTATGTGGTCGACATTTTCGTTTTAACTGCGATCAACATTTTTATAATACAATAACAATTTGTTATTTAGTAATGTAGACAAATATCATTATCTTGTGCCATGCCGAGGCATCAAGTAAAACTAGTGAATTTGTTACCTCTCGTTGACGTCAGGATATTTTGATAACCGTGATTTGGTAAAATACAAAATATGACAGCACATAAGAGATAATTTATGGTTACCTTACAGTACTAGACATACAAAAGTAGACATTAGCTTTGCCTTGTATTTCGAAGATCATCGTTTCGAATCCGGACCGAGCTGTTCTGCTCATAAGTGCATCCCCCTCCCCAACAGAACCCTAGGATTATTGCCGGAGATACGCAGTTCGTGCTTTGTGCAATACTCTCGGGTGGTGGCGTGCAACTTCTGTGGCTTGGAACCGAGCTACATAGAGTAAAGCACTGGTGCAATTAAGTCAATACTTTTGCTTTAGATTTTTAGATTAGCGGACCAGTACTTTTGATGGTAAACTTCTTTTAATTAGTTATAGAGCTGGGTATATTTGAATTATCTATGTATCTTATCTTTTCATAGTTGAACAAACAAATCCAAATGAAATACACTTCTGAAGGAATTGATCACAATGTTTCTTAGAAATCAGATTACTTTCAATAAACAGTAACTTTAAATCTCAAAATCATAAATTCCATAAAAATTAATAAACATAAAAAACTTGTTGAAGATCTAACACTATTGTCAGCCATATCTGAATAAATGTAACCACTTACCCGACGTTTAATGATTAAATTATTATCTGTACACAACTTTGTGTTGAAATCTTCTGTTTTTAGACATTACATGATAGTCTTTGCAAGATTAAACATGGTTTGGATATATTTTATTTATCTATTCATCGCAAGTTTAAACATGGTTTGGATACATTTTATTTAGCCATACGTTGCAAATTTAAATATGAGGTGGGTACATTTTATTTAGCCATACGTCGCAAATTTAAATATGAGGTGGATACATTTTATTTAGTTTGACTTCGCGAGATTAAACATAGTTTAAGTAAGTTGTATAGTTAGTACACTGTACTTTACGTAAGTTATTCTATTATTTTTGTTTCTTATCTGAGTGACTTACACGCTGTGATATAATCGAAACAAAAGTAGATCTTAGCTGAAATATCGTGCAACAGCAGATCGTTTGTATTTAATTCATTATGATTTTAATTTCTTAAAAATGTCGACAGAGTTAGAACCTACCTTCTATGAGATGTAACATTGGGACATTGTTAGACACATCCAATCACTAACCACGACCTAGCAGAGTATGATTGTTAGACACATCCAATCACTAACCACGGCCTAGCAGAGTATGATTGTATAAGGTCTTGCTCCTAAACGAAACTTGAACGTATGTAGTTATTGCTATTGGTGTGATTCAAACAATTGTTGTGTAAATCCGAGATGATGTCGTTCATCCCATCGACTATATTGTTCGACTGATGACATCGTGGATAAAACTCTCGATAAACTAAGTACACAGTCTACCAAATTGAATAATACTGACCACCTTCAAAGGGACACCGAATAAAACAAATGTTTTCGTTTCGCCAGAAACGAATACAGAAACATTTTTCTCCTAACTCTACAACAACGTTCCGTGCATCCTGCTGTTAGACAGCCTAATATAAGTCACATTATAGAGTAGTCCGTGGTGAAGGAAAAATCAACATGCATAGATATTCAGGCAGCATCACGTTTTATTTTGTTTGTCGCCTTTTTAAATTTAGTTTTTGGTTTGGTCATTCGCAAATTAAGACTCAGAAAAACCAACAAGAGGAAGTGCCAGACAGTGAGTCAAGAATGTTTTTAAAGACCTTATCCGATTTGGTTATGGGATAGTCGAAATGGTTCATCCGGTTCTGTCTGAAAACAAAATTCTGTCAGGCATGACCAAATAGGTGATGTGTGCCAAATGACATCTAGTGGAGATCCGGTCGCTGGGCTTACTATTACGTATATTTGATCAGAGCGCCTCTGTTCCTAATTGACAAGAATTGTAACACACCATAGGCTCACAATAGCATAATTTACTCTACCTTGTTCATAAAAAAGGGCTGACTGTACGGATACAAGAAGGCCATAAATAGAGGCCACATAATCTGAAAACGTTCGGTGCTTGGGGCTCAGTAGACTGGCGCCAGCTATTTCCGACCACTGAAGAGATCTAATTCAAAATAGAGAAGAAGTAAAAAGGTTGACCCCAGACCTCCGATAACTTATGGCCGGCGGGCTTAGGTAAAAAGTCACGTAAATCAGACCACAATCGTCGCGAGACCTCGAATTCCAGTATTGTTAGATATAGGCAAATTCATTCTAAAAACAACAACACATGCTAAATCAAGATCATATTATGTTACAAATTAAGTTTAACAATAAGGAATATCATCATCATCATCATCATCAAGGTGCGTATCCTTTATAGGACGTTGCTCTCTTTGCAGCACATCTGAAATTTACTCTGTCTCTGGCCTGTTCACCCACTTCGTCGATGGTCATATTCATGGTTTCTTTAATATCTTGTAGCCATCTTCTTCTTGGTCTACCTCTGCGTCCTGGGACCCTGCCCTCTAGTATTGTTCTTTCCAGGCCATCGTGACGCTTGATGTGACCAAAGTATGTAATTTTGCTGTATAGTATGTTGTTTATCAGCCAATTCTCTTTAACATTTAGTTCTTTCAGGACATCAGTGTTCTTTCTTAAGGAATATCAGTATTATTAATATTTTGCTTCAAAACGTAATCATTGACTCGTAGAATTGTGTAAATTTGCAGAAATCCTTACAATTGTCTACCAAATACATATAAAAGCCAGCCCCCATTAAACAATAACTTTAATTTTATTTTTCGTCTGATCTAGTCGGCCTTCTGTTATTGAGGAGGGGGCAGTGGGCACTGTATAAAAAAAATATAATTCGTATTTTGACGATTTGTGACACTTTTGTCATTGAAAGAAATAATAATCGTGGCTGATTGTTCCTCTCAACGGTGGTATGTAATAGGTTAATGAACAATGGAGGGAAACAAGGAATAACATACAATAATAATCGTGGCTGATTGTTCCTCTCAACGGGTGGTATGTAATAGGTTAATGAACAATGGAAGGAAACAAGGAATAACACACAATAAGAATCAAGCAGAAGATGGCTAGTAAGAACCAAATAAAGGACATTTGTGACATCTTCTTTTGATCGTAATATCTTACCAATTCTTCTCGTGATTTTATAACATAACATGTTAGACTGGACAAGAGCTTTTTTTTCATATGACCAGGTATTAAATGTCATCTAAGAAGAAAAACTACAACCAAGCATGTAAAAATCATGACAATAGGCAAAAAAGAGTAACCAACAAAGATCCAAATTGGAAAAAAACCCAGAGCAAGTGTATAACTTCAAATATCTAAGAAATGTAATATCGTCAGTTGGTAACTTAAAAGTGCACTTAAAAAAACAGACATAACACAGTTAACCAACATATTTAGCAGCGGTTTCAAAAACAACCCCAAATGCGCGTCAATAGATATAAAGAAGAATAGTATATAACACATAGATTATCCCAGCTCTGTACTATCAATTAGAGTCATGGAAGATGTCAACAACACACTGACATTTATGACAGAAAAATGATTCTTGAGTAGAATATTCAATGTATCAAGAGGAAAGTACATCAGAAATGATACAATAAAGTCCAAATGGGATATAAAAGCAGCAACAAAATTCACACATATGCAACAGGCCAGGAGATGATGACGATACAAGCACTGGACTGATGAAATAGAAGAGTCACTGAACACCTCTTCTTCTTCCAACGCTCTAGAAAAACCACTTGTTAACGTGTAATATGTATGTGATCTGAGCCTAATAGCGATTGTATATTGTGCCAGTTATGTACCTACAAGTAGGCCAGCACATCCAATTTCTGCGACGCTTTTTATTTACCAGGGTAGCTTTTCTAGGTCCTACATCAGTCGCCTTTTACGAAATGGCTTGTAGATCGTAGTGGTGCTATTCTTTGCTGGCCCCGACACTACACGGGCTCCTGAACATCTCTAAATACGAAGAGTACAAGATACCCATCTCTTATACTTATCTCTTCAACTCTGATTTACTAATCTTATCCTTCCAGGTATACCTAAATATTCTTCTAAAACTTCTCTCATTGATACCCTTTTAACATACTTGTAAAATCATAACGTGCATAAAATAACAAAATGCGTCTTGTATATCAGAAATTTACATAAGGCGGAGCTATCACAACAAAAGATTAGAATCGGGAAAAATTAGGCGCCAGTTTAAGAAAGTATTTAGTTCTTTGTCTACCCGATACAGTGAAACGCTAGATCTATTTTCTACAGTCTATACGGTTGAATTCTTCTGTCAACAAGGAGAGAAATATTTCTTAAAGTGAAATTCAATGCTTATCGATTTGAACAAGTGTACCTACCTACCTGTCTGTGAAGTTTCTTGTCAGAAATAAGTAGTCTACAAGGGAACTAGTGTGTTAACCTGGGATTGCGTATAATCTGTGAGTGAAGAGGTTTAATTTGTAGATATTTAGTGAGATTTAATCTTACAGTGTATGTTAAGTTGTGCTTATTGGAATATCATTGTACATGCAATATGTGCGAGAAAAGTAACAATACATTTTATTTAACAAAGATGATTCCGTCCCAAAGCACGTAAGTGAGTTATTGTGTGGTGTTGTAATAAAGTAGTTAGGAATGTGTGTTGTAGTAAAGTGAGTTTATTGTGTGTGTGTAGTAAATGTGTAATTGTGTATGTGTAGTGGGTGGGTTATTGTGTGTTTGAAGTAAATAGTTATGTGTGTGTTGTAGTAAAGTGAGTTAATGTGTGTGTTGTAGTAAAGTGATTATTGTGTGTGTCTGTAGTAAAGTGAGTTATTGTGTGTGTTGTAGTAAAGTGAGTTATTGTGTGTGTTGTAGTAAAGTGAGTTATTGTGTGTGTTGTAGTAAAGTGAGTTATTGTGTGTGTGTTGCAGTAAAGTGAGTTAATGTGTGTGTTGTAGTAAAGTGAGGTATTGTGTTAAGATGTGCGGGTTTTGTATGGCGTAGGAGTAAGATGCACGCCTCTAGATCCAAATGTACTCGGCTCTTCGTCTGCGTTTAACGATATTGACTATTTTTTAACAAGAAGATCCTTGATCTCAGTGTAGGTGAGATACCAGTTCCTAGTCCTATCGGAGACGGACGTAAAAAGTAGCTCTAGAGTTGAAGATGAGCAAGTAAAAGAGCTCTTGACAGTTGATAATTAATAAGAGTAGAAGAAAAAGAAAACAAATTCACTAAAAAGTTAAACAAATCATTTATGTAAAATTTTTCCACAATTTTCACAATTACAGCGGGGTACTAATCGATACTACGGAGTTCGTGCACTGTCGCTGAAATCTTCTTGTTGAAGAAAGAGATTAGTCACACACACGCTTATTCATCTAAGTGCATTGAAGATGATCTAATCAATCAATAAATTAATGCATCAATAATGAATCAAGTCATATCGATAAATTTATTTTTGTGCCAGGGCATGCAGGTGTAAGGGGAATGAACGTGCGGATAGGCTTGCAGGTATGGCTGCTGTACAAAGCGGGCGAGCAATGGACCAGGCTGATATTACAAATTCCTTAAGGGAGAGAGGACGTGTACATGATTCACGTAATAGCGGTGAATCTACAACACTAACCAGACTGCAAGAACTCAAAGTTAAGTGTGGTGTAGCTCGACAAGAACGCTATGCTAGCAGACAAAGAAGAATTGTAAACCAACAAAGAACCGGTGTCGTTAGTCGCCACACGCTGATGGACATACTGAGGGAGAGATAGGAGCACTTATGGAATAATTTGTTCGACGTGCAGTGATGGTGATCCGACGACTAAACTAAACTAATATCGATAAATAAGAACATGTATGTGAAAACAGTTCAGCTAGATTACCCAACGTAGGGGAGATGCCTAGTTTATACTCAAATAAGTATATAGACTAGTTTATCTACTATTCTAAAGAACATATCGTCTACTATTGAGTATAGTGTGATATGTAAATTATACGTTTGTAAGTAATTTTTTTATTTTCTGATCCAGAAGCACTTGAGCTGAAAGCTCTTCGGCTCGGTGTCATGGACATCGTAACCCTCCGGCTCGGTGCCACGAACACCGTAAATCTGGGGAACCTGTAGCTTTTCTGTCAGTCCGCGGAGTTGAACCCGCACTTACAGAGGACTAGTCACCCGTAGCCCAACGCGCTACGAACACGCTGGGCACGCGGGCGTTTGTAAGTAATAAGGACTTCACATTGTTTGCAAGTATTGTGTAATAAAAATAAATAAACTAACAACATTAGCACAAAACAAATCATCATCTACTATGTGATGACATTGCAATAACAAAATATAACAATAATAATAAAGTACTTCAATAATACAGTAAGCTAAGACGGTGTGAGCTCATGTTCCTGGCAGGGTCACCCAGACCAGATAGGTCCCTGAGAAATGGCTACACTAAATTTATGTTTTCTTCTTTCTCCTTTTCTATAATCCTGTTTTGTCTCACAGCGTCATGATAAAAAGAGATTTATATGGGTGTTATTGTTCTTTTCTCCCCTTGCGAGCCCCAACAAGAAGTTGGCGCCTGGTGTCCGCTAGCATAGCCTGATGATCCCTGATGTTGAATTTTCTAGAACAACCTTGGAATGTTACCGGGCACACTTGTGCACCCGGGCACACCGTTTGAGAACCACTAGCCTAATCTATCCGTAGTATAGCAATTTAATCGATATTTTCACGACATAAAATACACATATGAAATCTTGTTTACAATTGGGTAGTTGTTATATGTCAGTAGGTCAAATGTCACCAGGTCACATCGAATAAATAGCAAATAAGTACTATTAAACTGAAACGACTATTCTTCCAATCTTAAACAAACATTGAATGTCGCAACTTGTTTTGAAGTCAATACATCAATACAAGGAGAAATCGAACCTTCTTTTAGAACGCCATTGACATTATTTGACTTCAAATATCGATTTTATATTTCTGCGTATTATTTATTATAAAAAATAAAATGGTCTTAAATATCCGGTATTACTTGACAAAACGTGCTTTACTGTACATATTCATTGAGGAGAGTTCGATTAGAACAGAGCTATCTAACATATTTATTGAGGAGAGTTCGATTAGAACAGAGCTATCTAACATATTTATTGACTGGAGTTCGATTAGAACAGGGTTATCTAACATATTTATTGAGTGGAGTTCGATTAGAACAGAGCTATCTAACATATTTATTGAGGAGAGTTCGATTAGAACAGAGCTATCTAACATATTTATTGACTGGAGTTCGATTAGAACAGGGTTATCTAACATATTTATTGAGGAGAGTTCGATTAGAACAGAGCTATCTAACATATTTATTGAGTGGAGTTCGATTAGAACAGAGCTATCTAACATATTTATTGAGGAGAGTTCGATTAGAACAGAGCTATCTAACATATTTATTGAGTGGAGTTCGATTAGAACAGAGCTATCTAACATATTTATTGAGGAGAGTTCGATTAGAACAGAGCTATCTAACATATTTATTGAGTGGAGTTCGATTAGAACAGGGTTATCTAACATATTTATTGAGTGGAGTTCGATTAGAACAGAGCTATCTAACATATTTATTGAGGAGAGTTCGATTAGAACAGAGCTATCTAACTATTTTAATAGAAGCTCATTGACAGACTTCAAATATTTTTAATTCGATTAGCAGTGTATTATAATATTTAAAATATAAACAGGTCTAAATATTGGTGATTGACTTGAAGAACGGCTATCTAACATATTCATTGAGGAGAGTTCGATTAGAACAGGGCTATCTAACATATTTATATAATAGAGTACATCTGACGGATGATTGTGGAGGTGTGGGATCATTGTGAGGGTTATTCTACTATTCCATCTATTACTAAAACTGCGACTATTACTGCTACAAATATTACTACTACTACTGTGACTGCTACTGCTACTACTACTACCACTACCTTTACTGCTTCTACCACTACTATTACTTCGACTCACTTTCTACTACTACTACTGGTACTTCGACTACATATTACTGTTATTAGTGATACTACTGCATCGACTACTTACTACTATATTGCTGATACTCTACTTGACTACTTACTGCTACTGTGTTGCTAATTCTACTACTACTACTAACTGCTGCTACTACAACTACAACTATACTACCTACCTACTTACCTACAACCTACCCCTACCTTCTACGTATTTACGTGTCTGTTTGCTTGTCTATAATATATATCTGCATGCTTATCTATCTTACTGATTAATCTGTTCTATTTCTGTCTGTCTGTTCATCTATAGATATCCGTCTATCCATCCATCTATCAATCTATTCATCTACCAATCTGCCCATCCGTCCGATTGTTTGTCTGTCCATCTATCTATCTATTCGCCTGTCTATATGTATGTCTCTATATGTATGTCTGCTTCTCAGTGTGACTGTCTACCTGTCTCTCTTTCTCTCTCTCTATCTATCAAAATCCCAAAATGACTGCCTACCTACGCCCCTTCCAACCATCTACAAATGTATATGCTAGTGTTTATCTACTCTAGTTGTCAATTAATCTGTTTCTAGACATATTTCTTCCTCAATATCGGTTTTTTTCCGATCCAGAAGCAATTTAGCTTTTCAGCTCTTCGGCTCGGTGCCATGGACATCGTAACCCTTCGGTTCGGTGCCACGAACACTGTAAATCTGGGGAATCTGTGGCTTTTTTATGCCATCCCTCGGAATTGAACCCGCACACACAGAGGGATAGTCACCCGTAGTCCAACGCGCTACGAACACGCTGGGCAGATGGGCATCCTCAATATCGCTAGAAACCATAAACCTATATGACATTCTATCTTTCTGTCTATACATACTGTTTATTTCTTCTTCTTCTCCAAACGCTCCATATCGACCAATTGTCAACCACTCTGTGTGATTTGTATGTGATCTGAGCCTAAGAGCGGTTGTACATCACGTTAGTTATGCGCCTACAAGTAGGCCACCACATCCGATTTCTGCTATGCTTTTTATTTACTAGGGTAGCTTCCCTAGGTCCTTCATCAGTCACCTCTTACGACATGCCTTGTAGGTCGCAGTGGTACTATTATTTGTTTCTCTTGTGGGCTCCGGCACCATCACGGGTGATACTTTGTATTTCTATTTCTTCTTCTGCGATCGCCCGCTGTCAATTCAGGTGTTAATCATGACGCCTGTTATTGCGCTTCTGACTGATTTTTGCGTGAGGCCTGCTTACCATTTGAGTGGTATCACTCGCCATAGTGGTTGCCCTTCGCCGACTTCAGAGGTAGCTATGTATTTGAAAATTGGTATAGACTAAATATAACATCTACTGAATTGTAAACAAGATTTCATATGTACAGTTTATAACGTGAAAATAGTGACTATTATACTACAGTTTCAATATGTTTCATTTATGAGAAAAATATTTGTTAGTCTTAAAGTGTCTCATATCTTTATTGATTATTATTTATGTGTGCATATGCCATAGTTGATCGAACTCTCATTTTGTTCTTTCCTTGAGAGTCAATGAATCCGTGTGATTGATTTATTTGTTGACCGGGTGTGACTATTCACTTTTAGTATAAGCACACGCGTGCGTCTGTGGTAGCTAGCTAGATCACAACCCAAGCGTACCTGGTTTAAACCCCGCGGCCGGCAGTTTTGTTCGCGCGGAATTTAATAAACTGTAAAACACAGACCTTAAACTAGAAAAACTCTCACATTAAATGGGTCGGACTATTCATGGGAAAGAAAACAATGATCTTGAGATTAAATTCCAATTCCAGAGACCCGATCATTCTGTGAGAGAGTTACTATTAAAGGAGGTGGATACATTGACATATTTGGAAAGTGTTATCAACATTCGAGGTGGCACATATGAAGATGTTACTACTCTAGTAAATAAAATTCTAGTACTAAATCGGATGTGCTGGCCTAGTCACCATAGGCGAATAACTTGGCACAACGTAAAGTCGCTCTTAGGCTGAGATCACATACAAACCACAAAGAGTGGTTTAAATAGTGGTCATACGGAGCGTTCGCCGAAGAAGAAGAAGAGATATGAATATGTTAGGTTATAATACAAATGACAAGATCAGCATTTGTCATTCTGAAGAACATATGGAGTTCAAGAATGATCAGGAATAAAACTAAGATAATGATATTTAACTCAAATGTCATGGCTGTTCTTCTATATGGAGCAGAGACATGGAGAACAACTAAGGGAACACCAAAAAGTTGCATACATTTATCAGTAGATGCTTGCGCAGGATACTCCATCTGCGATGGTATGACAGGACCACACACATGGAACTGTGGGACAGAGCGGGGCAATGGCAAGTGGAACACGAGATAAGTAGCGGAAGGAGGTGATGAATAGGACAGACACTGAGAAAAGCCCTGACAGTATCACGAGATAGGCTCTCCGATGGAAACCTCTGGGTAATAGAGGTAAGGGAAGATCCAGGAACACCTGGCGACGAGAGTTGGAGACAGAATGCAAACAAATAGGGAGAGAGGAGAAATATCTCCAATAGATGGCCTTGGATAGGCGGGCTTGGAAGGCCTTGGTTGTAGACCTATGCTTCCCTAGGGGCAAAGGGTGAAGAAGAAAAAAACACAGACCTTACCGTTCATAAAGCAATGGAAAACTACTTAACGTATATGTGGTGTCTAGAAAATCGATGACTCGTTTATGGTTGGTGATGTCCATGTCCAGTTTGTCACGAATTTCATTCATAAGCACACGATAGCCACGATTTTGCACATCGTTTGTTTAAATAATAAAAAACATTTATAAAAAAGGTCAGCACATCCGCTTTCTACGACGTTTTTATTTACTAGGTAGCTTCCTAAGACCCTACCTCAGTCGCTTATTACGAAATATCTTGTAGGTCGCAGTGTTACTATTGTTGCTCCTTGAGAGCCCGACAACACATGGGTGCTTCTTCTATCAATTTCATTCCATATTAATGTATTTAACGGTTCAAGTTTATGTTAGGCTACGTTGTCTACTACTATCGTGTATAAAACTCTATAACTTCCTCGTTCAACACAATCTTTCTCCCCACATTATGTTACTAGTGCCAAACCTGGACACTGACAACAAATGATAGAGTAAAACTAGTCACAACAGAGATGAAGTGTCTACGCAGAATGCTGGTGTAACAAGAAGAGACCGGTTGAGAAATGAAGACATCAGGAAAAAGTGGGTACATCATCAGTACTGAACTTCATCAAGAAACAATAAATTAAATGGTTCGGTCACGTAAGCAGATTACCAACACAAAGAGCAATGCTGCCTCGATACAATGGGTACAAAGCAAAAGGCCGGCCACACACAAGATGGACCTCAGAGATAACAGAGGCGACGGAAGAGACTATCTACGAAGCGCATACGAGGACCCGTTTTAGAAATCTCTTCTTGACCTGACGCTGTGAGGCAAACAGGATTCGAGAAAGAAGAAGAAGAAGAACTTCTTCCCTTGTTTATCTGTCTCTATTGATATGGACCAACAACTGAAACCATAGGGACCAGACATATTTGCCATTGAGTTTAACTTATATAGTACTATATATAAAAGTCCACTTGAAAAGTGACTGCCATCTCGTTACTTAAGCTGGATGTATTGGGCAATGAGTGCATATATAGTTTTCTGAAGTGACTGTAAGTACTGTTAACTGGAACGTTGTCATTTTATGGTACATGTACTAGTTCAGATAAGTGGTGGGAAAAATACAACCGCTGTGTTATTGTGTACGTGTGTGTGTTGTAGTATTTATATTGTTTTGTTCGTTTGAAAGAATATGTTTACTACTGATACTACTAAATCTACTACTATTACTACTACTACTACTAGTACTACTATAGTATTACGGATACTACTGCGACTGCTACTACTACTACTATTAGTATTACTACTACTGCTGCTGATACTACTACACCTATTACTACTACTACTACTGTTACTACTGCATCTACTACTACGGCTACGAATATTACTGCTACTATTACTACTACTACTACTACTACTACTACTACTACAACTACTACTACTACTATTACTATTACTACTAATACAAATAATACTACTATTACTACTACTACTACTACAACTACTACTACTACTACTATTACTACTACTACAACTACTTCTACTACTATTACTACTACTACTATTACAACAACTACTACTACTACTGTTACTACTGCATCTACTACTACGGCTACGAATATTACTGCTACTATTACTACTACTACTACTACTACTACTACTACTACTACTACTGATGCTATATACTCTCTAATGTCAACAGAAGCCAATGTCTGTATTATCTAATGCCCACATAAGCTAGTGTCTACATTGTCTAATGCCCACAGAAGCTAATGCCTACATTGTCTAATGCCAACATAAGCTAATGCCTACATTGTCTAATGCCCACAGAAGCTAATACCTGCATTTGATAATACCTACTATGATTTTATACTTGCTATGATCAAAACAAAGTCATGAAGGGTGTAATTTACAAACCAGGAGTATCAATTGACAATGAAGAATTGGTGGTGGCTGATCATTAAAAAAATTAAAATCATGAATAAAGAAAAAGCTGTCATTAAATGAAGAAATAAACATAATATGCAAAATAACAAGAACTTACCAGACAGGCAAACGTTTATAAGAACGTATAACCATATAGCAGGAAAAAAAAACATACTACTAAACACAATAACTGCATAATGCCTCTCTCTCTCTCTCTCTCTCTCTCTCTCTCTCTCTTTCTCTACATCAGTTCTCTGTCCCATTTGTTCACCTGCTGGAAAATTCATCTTTATTTCTCTTACTGTTAAAATCCTTCTAAATTTACGTTAACACATTTTGTTTGTTATCGGTAGTTAATTTTATTCATTCCCCTTCTGTCCGCCTGTGATAAAGATACAATAATGTATCTACCACATCTATTATTTTAACATTTAAAAACAACATGGCATGCATTAAATATTGTTTAAAAATAAAAAAGCTGCAGAGCAAGTTTTACATACAGATAAAGAGTGAAAAAAATGAAAATAATATTAATTTAATCGTACCGTTTTTGTTCCAGTGAGATAATTTAATGTGTTAGCAGTACATGTTATAGTAATAATAAAAACATGACATACCTATAGATAGTTCTCTCCTCTATCTGAGCTACGATTGTGTTGCGAGTGTGTTGATCTTGTTTCCGGATAAGTTGAATGAGAACGCATAAGAAAATGTTTATGCCACGAAGTGAACACTTGTTTATAAGGTTATCGTTTTATTGGTGCATGTGTTGTGTATGTGTTGTTGGTGCGTGTCTCCTGTCTTCACTAACCCATGTTGTGTGTGTGTGTATGTGTGCGTGCGTGCCTGTCTTCACTAAACCGTATTGTGTGTATGTGTGCTGTCTGCCTGTCTTCACTAAACCATGTTGTGTGTTCCCTTCTCACTAAACCGTGTTGTGTGTGTTGTGTGCATGTTTCCCGTCTTCACTAAACCATGTTGTGTGCGTGTCTCCTGTCTTCACTAAATCATGTTGTGTGCGTGTCTCCTGTCTTCTACTAATGCCATGTGTGTGCGTGTCTCCTGTCTTCACTAAATTGTGTGCGTGTCTCCTGTCTCCTAAACCATGTTGTGTGCGTGTCTCTCTGTCTTCACTAAACCATGTTGTGTGTGTGTCTACTCCTGTCTAAAGCATGTTTCGTGTTCTTCTTCACTTGTAAGCTCTTGTTGTATGCGTGTCTTGTGTCTTCACTTAAACCATGTTGTGATGGTTCCTTTTAAAATCTCTTGACGAGATTCAACTCGGACAACAAAATAGTTGGGAGGTAGTGGTTGTTAAACTGACAATAAACAGTATTGTGTGAAGATTTATTTCAGATTAATACAAGGGTTATGTTTGCTTGTTAAACCGTTGCCTGTCGTTCCGATGACCAATGGTCTCGAACCTGGATCGAGTTCTATTTATAAGAATTTTGGACAATTTATCTCTTATAAATAATATTGAATTAGTTATTTATAGTATATAATAGTATATTGAATATAGTATTATATAGTATATAAAGTATATTGTATAGTATATTTATATAAAGATATTGTTATTGTTCGTATTATATATGTATAGTATATTGAATATACTATTTTTAAGATTGTCGTCACAAGTAAACAAAAGTTTTGTGATAAAATGATGTGCCATTAGAGAATTGTGTTAGAACTTGGCATTTCGGGTATGGGAGAGTTAATATTATCTACATGACTAAATAATAGTACTGATGGTTTGATTTGATTTAAGCGTATCCTATCAATTCAGTTTTATGAAGTGTAATATAAAATTGTGTTCTATAAACATGATGACAAGCAGTTGCGGTTAATGGTTCAGAGCTTATTAAGATAATGATGGAGACGGAGAATCGATCGCAGAACGGAAGGCAGAACTGGTAGTTTTACATGTTGTGTGCTGTCTTCTGTCTAGTCTGTTGTTGAAACTTTATGAATCTTAAGTTCTGTTTTACACCAGAGTATGTAGGTTTGATTCAATTTTTCATTCTTCGAGGTTTGATTATTGATTTATTGATTACATGCGTTCATCTCTTTCGATGAGTAAAACCCTGTGTGTCGATCTCTTTCTTACGCAGGAAGATCCGGCTGAGTGCACGAACTTCTGTAGCAACGCGGGGTCTCGATGTAATTTTGATATTTTTAACAATTTTTTTTGGTCTTTTTCTAATGTTTTGCCAGGCAGCGGCTTCTGTTTCTCCTGATTTTGAACTGTCAAAGATTTTTTACGTGATCAACTTGCAACTCTGGCCCTCCTTTTACCATGTTGTCTCGATAGGACTGAACTCGATCTCACTACATTAAATCGGGATTCTTGACAACTAAAAGATGGCTGCACGGGATCACTGAATCTTTGGTGAAACGGCTCCTAACTTTGAGGTATATTGGGTAATACGTGTTAGGTCAGTACTTATCCATTGACCGTCGGAACACGATGGGGATGTGGGCAACATCACCCGATGCCATACCCTTCACTTCCCAATGCTTTTCTGGTATCTTTGGTACGAGAAACGAGCTCCTAACTTTGTGGTATATTGGGTAATACTGTGTTAGGGCAGTATTTTTCATTGACCGTCGGAACACGATGGGGGATGTGGGCAACATGACGCCGGCCACCTTCACTTCCCAATGCTTTTCTGGTATCTTTGGTACGAGAAACGAGCTCCTAATTTTGTGGTATATTGGGTAATACTGTGTTAGGGGAGTATTTTTCATTGACCGTCGGAACACGATGGGGGATGTGGGCAACATCACGCCGGCCACCTTCACTTCCCAATGCTTTTCTGGTATCTTTGGCACGAGAAACGAGCTCCTAACTTTGTGGTATATTGGGTAATACTGTGTTAGGGCAGTATTTTTCATTGACCGTCGGAACACGATGGGGGATGTGGGCAACATCACGCCGGCCACCTTTACTTCCCAATGCTTTTCCTGAGACCCATTTGTGGCTGGGTCGACTTGAGAGGTTTACGTTCGAAAAAATATTCCAAGCCCACTGTTGAATTGAACCCGGACCAAGCTCCAAAGAAATTAGTTTACTAACAACTACGCTACGGCGGCTCTTAAATTTCTACAAAACGTGATGTTCCCAAGCGGTGACTCGTTACTAACACACGATCAGGCGAGAACATGTATTTTCAACGGGTATGGCCGTCGACATGCGCCAGAAGAACCGCAGAGAACTTTGTTAACATATGCTGCAGTAGCTTGTTAATGATATGTGATATTTATATGTGGGCGTCTGTAGCTTAAGCGGTAGTGAGCTTGATCACAGCCAAAGCGTTCCTAGTTCAAATTCGTATCCGTGGATTTTTAGGGACAGTAAAAATAGACCCAACCGTTCAGAAAGCAATGGCAAACTACTGAATGTATAAGTGGTGCCTAGAAAATCGAGGTCTCGTTTAATGTTGTTGATGGATAAGCCCTATAACGAATAAGTCACGATTTTCATTTTATTATTATGTTACTCATTCTTCTGTGTGCTCTCAGTCTACCTCTGTTGTAGATGCAATCTGTAACTTATTCTTCTGTGTGCTCTCAGACTAACTCTGTTGTAGATGCAATCTGTAACTTATTCTTCTGTGTGCTCTCAGACTCTGTTGTAGATGCAATCTGTAACTTATTCTTCTGTGTGCTCTCAGACTAACTCTGTTGTAGATACAATCTGTCATTTTTCTGTGTGCTCTCAGACTAACTCTGTTGTAGATGCAATCTGCTACTTATTCTTCTGTGTGCTCTCAGACTAATTCTGTTGTAGATGCAATCTGCTACGTATTCTTGTGTGTGCTCTCAGACTAACTCTGTTGTAGATGCAATCTGCTACATATTCTTCTGTGAGCTCTCAGACTAACTCTGTTGTAGATACAATCTGTCATTTTTCTGTGTGCTCTCAGACTAACTCTGTTGTAGATGCAATCTGCTACGTATTCTTCTATGTGCTCTCAGACTAACTCTGTTGTAGATGCAATCTGCTACGTATTCTTCTGTGTGCTCTCAGACTAACTCTGTTGTAGATGCAATCTGCTACGTATTCTTCTATGTGCTCTCAGACTAACTCTGTTGTAGATGCAATCTGCAACTTATTCTTCTGTGTGCTCTCAGACTAATTCTGTTGTAGATGCAATCTGCTACGTATTCTTCTGTGTGCTCTCAGTCTAACTCTGTTGTAGATGCAATCTGTCATTTTTCTATGTGCTCTCAGACTAACTCTGTTGCAGATACAAAGTAGTAGTTGATCTTCCTCATTACTACATACAGTGCATTTTGTAGAAAGCAATATAAGCAGACAATTATTGTGCATTTGTAAACTGAAATTTGTTATAGTAGCGCCTGTGTGTTGTCGGGGTTAACATGGGGAACCAAGAATAGTAACACTGTGACCTACAAGGCATGTCGTAAGAAGCGACTGAAGTAGGAACCTAGAGGAGCTGCCCTAGTAATAAAACGCGTTCCAGATATCGGATGTGCTGGCCTACTTGTAGGTGCATAACTGGCACAACATACAATCGCTCTTAGGCTCAGATTACATACAAATCACACAGAGTGATTTAACAAGTGGTCGATTGGAGCGTTCGAAGAAGAAGAAGAATTTATAGTAGGAGTAATTATAGTAGTAGTAGTAGTAGTAGTAGTAGTAGTAGTAGTAGCAACAGTAATAGTGGTAAAATGTATTAGTAATAATATTCAAAGGCATTAACTCTGCTATTGAGGCACAGAAATGTGGATTGAGTCCCCAACTTAAGGGTTAAATCTATGGTTCCTTAAATTTTCTACTTTATTCAGCTTTATACATACCTGACTAGTTTGGTATCTCAGAAAAAGGATATTCATGTCTCGTATTTGGGATTTTTTATCGTGACCTGAATTGGTTGAGGGCCTATGCCACAATCCGGGGTAAAAAGGTAAAGAGATACAGAGAGAGATATCTTTAAGGAAAGTCACAATTATTGACCAGGGCAGAAGGAAACGTTTAACTGTATGGAGTTGAAATATATATATTAGTTCAATACAAGAACAGAATCAGAGATAGTCACAGTATCCACCATAAACAAAATTTACTTTTATTTCCTGTTATTCAGTTCTCTATGTGTGTAATTCTCATGTGTGCAATTGTCTTGTGTGAATTATATATATATATATATATATATATATATATATATATATATATATATATATATATATATATACATATGAAATTGTCATATGTGCAATTGTCATGCGCACTGTTGTCTTGTGTGCGATTGTCATATATGCAAATGTATTTGTGTGCAATTTTCATGCATGTAATTGTCGCATGTGATGCTGTCTTATGTGCAATTGTCATACGTACAGCTGTCGTGTGTAATTATCTACGGCAGCTGTCTTGTGTGCAATTGTTGGTTACCAAAAATAATAAACATACTACAATATAGAATCATTTTGTCAAGGGAGACAACATTAGTATCTAGTTAAGTATTAACAAATATTCAATTAATTCCCTTTAGATAAGTAACACTTTTTTCTCTTCTTGTCTCCAATCCTGTTTTGCCTGACAGCTTCAGGATAAGAAGAGTTTTCTAGAACGGGCTTATGTATGCGCTTCATAAATAGTGTTTTATCGTTGGCTTTCGCGTGGACGGCCTTATGCTTTGTATCCACTGTATCATAGTCACATTTCTCTTTGAGGTACACTGTCTGTTGGTAATCTACTTATGTGACCCAACCATTGAATTTGTTGTATTTTGGTGAAGTTTAGTACTGATATTGTAACTAATTTTTTCCTAGATGTTTTCATTTTAAACCGGTTTATTTTTGATATTCCAAGCATTCTGCGTAGACACTTTATCGCTGTCATGATTAGTTTTCCTTTACAGTTTGATGTCAGCGTCCAGGTTTGTCACTAATAGCTTAATGTTGAGACAAAGACTGAGTTGAAGACTAACATAATAATTCCTCTCATACCGTTATATCTTACATATGACCTGCAAGCAATTTCTCCATACCGCTCTATGCTGGGCAATTCGCTCAATCTCCTCCATAGAACTGAGGCCGATATTTCTTGCCTCTCTCAGCAAAGCTCATTTCATGGTCTCCCTAGGTTGTCCTCTCTTTCTTGAACCCTTTGCATCCCACTTCAATGCCTGCTTTGATATTCGTTGATCATTTCTTCTCAAGGTATGTCCTACATATCTCTATCTTCTCCAATTTAAAACAGTTGTTACTACTGTATGACTAGACATTTCTCTGATTTCATCCCGTCTCATGAATTCATTCCATTTTATATTCATTATTTTTCGCAGACATCTATTTTTAAATGCATTCAACTTGCTTCAAATATAAATATTGAACAATGCTCTTTTATAAATAATCGGCCGTCATCCATCCGATTGAGGTGACCCAGCCACTTTGGGTGACTTTGATAGATGAGGATAACTTTGCTAGCAGCTCCAGCATATTCCAACTTAACTATTATTGGTTAATTTGCCGCTCCAGAAGATCCCGAGTAAACGTCTCAAGCAGCATAGGCTAAGTGTATTAATAGTTTCTCCGACAATGTATGTAGTGACCCACATTCTCTTGCATAGATTAAATTGTTTTATTTTGCAACGCAGTCAGGTCTTCTCGTCGCCAGAGTGGTTACCGGGGCCCAAATTTTGGATGTAAAGAATAGAACCACTCTTACCTGAAACGCATGTCGTAAGAGGCGACTAAGGATGTTCGGCTGAAATCGGATGCACGTGTCCTAAACGTGTAGAATTCTATGCGTTTAGGGCCTACCAAACCAATGTGCAACGTATACACGTTCTCGGCAAAGATCAAATATATTACAAAGAGTGATTAAAATTGGTCGTAAAGAACGAACGCAAAGAAGAAGAAGTAGAAGGTCTTCTCGTCCTAAAGGTGTTCAGTTCGTTCCACACCTGGTGTGTGATTGATATATTTTACCAGTCATCCCAGGTCTCAGTGTAGGTGGAAACATCATTCTATCAATAAATCAATCGGTCAAACAACGTGTGTAGATACCGAGATTATCTGACCTAAAGTATACTGTTTTCTCCAACAACGTGTGTAGTGACTAACTTTCCAGTCTCCTCCTCCGTATGTCTCTCCAAGTGTGGCAACTAGTGACATAAGGTCTATGTTAATATACTATTCTTCTTTCATCATCATCAAGTGGCTTGTCCCTTCCGGAATTTGGCTCCCATGACAGCGGTTCTGAAAAGCTTCCTGTTCTGTGCAAATTGACCGGCGTCAGCAGCAGTCATTCTCAGATCGTCAATGACATCCTGCACCCATCATCTTCTAGGTCTTCCACTCATTCTTCTTCCAGGCACCATTCCCTCCAAAACTATCTTCTCTAGGCACTCGTATCGTTTGATGTGTTCACAATATTTAATTTACCTTGATTGTATGCTCTTTAGTAGTCAACTCCCCCTAATATCAAGCTGTTGCACAACAGAAGCATTTGTTTTTTTCTCTGTCCATGATATCCTAAGTACTCTTCTGTAGCATTTGCATTCAAAAGCATTAATGATCTTCTCCGTCTCTTCGTCAATGGCCCATGTCTCACAACCATATTCTTCTTTGGCTTTCATTACATTGTTCTTGTCTAACTACACTACGCTAGATTTGGTATTCTTGCAGTCTTGTTGGGGTTACATATTCCCCCATTCATCGAAACATTTACACGCCTTCTCTCTCTCTTTAGAATTCAGACTATATCCTGGAACATTGTTCATAGACTTTCTACATTAGTCATACCGCAAGCATTTCCCTTCACGCCTGCTCACTGGTCAAAATCAAATACATATTTGTCAGCCTAGACCTCTTCACAGACAACCATTGTCTTCGAGCCAATCCTGTTTAAATCTTCCAGAGCAGCGGTTCCCAAACTTTGCATTACCGCTGACTCAATTTTAAATACATTTTGCTGTCGTGTAACCCCACAAGTTTCTTTATATGAAAATGGACAGGAATTAATTATTTATGTGTTACAATAGCAAACAGTGTCTGCAATTTAACACTTTAATAAACAAGAAAGAAAATATTAGGCTTATAATTAGTCTTAAAATTTATTTTCCTGTATGAAATGTCAAAGATCATAATATTTCTTCATGTGCTTGAGGACCCCTTGTGAGTACTCTTGAACACCGGGGTTCCATGGACACCAGTTTGGGAAACGCTGTTCCAGAGCATACTTATTGAGTCACTGAGAAAACATGCATTGTTAAAGTATCTGATTCTAGCCAGACTATTGCTTTAGTTAATGCTGTGATTATCATAGTGATACTATTTGTTGTCAAGGCAAAACCACATGTCTTTCCTCACAACATGCCCTCTAACATGAGCAATGAAATCACATGAGCTTTTCATGTGCCGAACCACTGACACATCTTAGTAAATAATTACATCGCTCTTAGACGAGTTTTCAGAAATCGACGCATGAACCTCTGCCTCTACGACCACTGGATTTTAGTGTCTGGCCCTAAACTGATTCATTTTGAGAATGGAATATAGATTTCTGTTGGCACTAGTATCCACTGCTGATCAGGTTAAATGTCCTCAAGTGAACACACCTGTTAAATGCAATTCTTAGTCAGATCAATCCAAGATAGTCCTATTCTTAGCCTGCGTCCCTTTTATTTTCTTATTTCTATGTGCAGTGGGTATTGTGTGTCAGCAATGATTCAGAGGAAGGCCAGTGCACGGTACATCCTTGTTTTGTATTTTATTTCTGTCTTATCTTATCTTATCTTAACCACGTTTGCCGTGAAGCGTCGTGGGAATAGTTCGTTTCTATCTTGTGCAGGTGTGTTGCGCTTGACGTTGTCAGTCCATGCTTTCGCAGAACTCTGAGACGTTATCTATCCATCGGGGTGTTGTGCCTGCGCTCTGCGCCCTGAGTGTCGATTATTGTAGGCACGTGATGGTAGTAAATGTGGTTCCATTCTCATTAGATGGCCGAACCACTTGATTCTTTGCTTCTCGATGTACTGTATGCATGGTATAGTACCAACGATGCTTCTGATATTCTCGTTTCTCACTCTATCTCTCCTTGAACGTTGACAGCTTTTCGTAGACATCTCATTTCACATGTTGTAATCTTTCTTTCTTGTGTCTTTATTTCTGTATTTCTGTATTACGAATCAGCAAGAAAGTAACGCACCACCTGCACGACGTATGTTTTGTGCACCATATTATCATGGCACAACCTCGATGATCATGGAAAATCATGGCTTTGGTTAGGTTATAATTTAATTTATTAAATAATAAATACACGTTACACATTATTTTTTGGTGGGGCCCGGCCCCACTGGCCATTAATGACGAGCCACCACTGATCCTCATCAAGGCCATACCTTCCAAGATTTCAGTATCACATTATCTTTGTATTCTGTAAAAGTAAGACGTCGATCAAACCACAAACCCAAGGTACGTCATTGTCTAAGACCTCTCCAACATATCCGAACATAATGTCACAGTTAGTGTTGCAGCATTGCCAACATGATTGTTCAAAGACATCACTGCATACGTCAGGTTGATCAGTGCTGTTGCTTCCCCGCACCATCTATTTATTCTTTTCCAATTCTGAATTTTCTCCTACAACCTGTAATCGATCCTTTCCTTGGCAATATACCAAAACAACATTTACAGATGACATTGTCCTTCTCTTTCTCGTGACCTGATGGTCTGTGATTCTCACACTGTAGGCGTTGACCAGCACAGTAGATAAGGTAAGCCTTGTGGTAAACAAGGCTGTATTGTTGATTGCACAACAAGGGTGTATTGTTGTTTGCACAGTGTCCTTACTGTTACATTTAAACACCTCCTTTTGCTATTAGAGAGTCGCAGAGATTCAATTAATGAGGAACGAATTGACGCTGCTAGACAATAACAAGTAGAGATACGATTTAAAAGAAGCCCAGACTGTTAGAAACGTGGTAAAGCAACAACAGTGCTAGACCATATTACAAAACAATAAACCAACTGGTTTAGCATTGTAACAAGATTACCAAAAGTTCTCCACAACGAGTATTGCTATTAAACTACAATGATATCAAGTACAAAGGTTGCTCTCGCAAACTAATTTTGCTGACAGTAAAGATTTAAAGACGTAGGAACGAGGCGCAGTCGAGGGAAATTACCAGAAGTATTCACATGTCCTTACGCCGAACGCCATAACAGTAGCAGAGGTAAGAACGAAGAATTATCGCAAAAAAAATATCGATATCGGAAAAAAAGTATTGTACTCAGGATCAACATTTGCAGAGATTAATGGTCGTCAACGTTGACTGAGCTGAAATATAACGACGGTGACGATATTGATGTCTTTCACCCATGTGGTGCCGGAGCCTGCAAGGGGAAGCAAGAATATACAATGCGACCTGCAAGGCATGTCGTAAGAGGCTACTGATGTAGGGCCTAGGAAGCTACCTAGTAAATAAAATACGTCACATAAACCGGATGGGTTTGCCTACTTGTAGGAGCATAACTGGCACGACGTACAATCACTCTTAGGCTCAGAACACATACAAATCACACAGAGTGATTAACAAGTAGTCGATATGAAACGTTCGAAGCAGAAGAAGAAGATGATGTCTTTCATAACTTATACATCAGCATTATTGTGAAGCAGATGTACTCCATTATCTTAGAACATCTAAAGATTTTTCAGCAAATGGAAGAATAACTAATGAAATTCAACACAGATGCAACAAAGCAAATCAAATGATAGGGCAAATGGCGCCAATTTTAAGATGCAAACACGTCACCATGAACACAAAAGAGCAATGTTCAACACAATCTTTCTCCCACATTATGTTACTAGTGCCAAACCTGGACGCTGACAACAAACGATAGAAGAAAACTAGTCACAACAGAGATGAAGTGTCTACGCAGAATGCTGGGTGTAACAAGAAGAGACCGGTTGAGAAATGAAGATATCAGGAAAAAGTGGGTACAACATCAGTACTAGACTTCATCAAGAAACAATAAATTAAATCGTTCGGTCACGTAAGCAGATTACCATCAGACAGTGCACCTCAAAGAGCAATGCTGCTCCGATACAATGGGTACAAAGCAAAAGGCCGGCCACGCAAAAGATGGACCTCAGAGATAATAGAGGCGACGAAAGAGACTATCTACGAAGCGCATACTAGGCCCGTTTTAGAAATCTCTTCCTGACCTGACGCTGTGAGGCATACAGGATTCGAGAAAGAAGAAGAAGAAGAAGATCTAAAGATTATTGTTGATGTTGGATGAAAATCGTGGCATATCCTTTACAACCCTTCGCTATCAATCACAGTAAACGAGTTGCTGATTTTATAGGCACCTCTTATACGCTCAGTAGTTTGCCATTGCTTTTTGGACGGTGAGATCTATTTTTACCATCCGTAAAAATCCACGGCGAACAAATTTGATTCCAAATTGCCGGCCTCCGAGTTTGAACCAGGTACGCTTGGGCTGTGATCGAGCTCACTATCGCTTATGCTACATACACCCACACAACATCAATACAGACACCCACACCACATCAATACAGACACCCACACCACATCAATACAGACACCCACACCACATCAATACATATGTAGCAGTGGATGATGATGATAAAATGTCCTGGCAGAATATCCTGGGCACGGCAACCAATAAACGGCATGTATAGCAGTGGGCGTGATGGTGATGATTGAACTACTCTTTTTTTCTATTTAATTCTATCTGTTTGGCCACGGCACCACCGGTAATTACACCGGACTAAAGATGATTGCAGTTTTCTTGAAAAGTTATCTTTCTGCTGCTGTAAGATCTAGAAAATCACTCTTACCAGAAATCAATTCACAAATGCCAACATCTCAGATGAAAGTTAATCACATTTTAATTACTCTCTGCAAACCTTGCTGAGAACTTCCTCATTCTATTTTTACATGAAATTAAAACACCAAATCAACATATCTCTAGAGATCCCATGGCTCGACCGAAAAATGTACACTGTCTTAACTATCTACGTAGGCCTACCAGAACTAAAATCCCTACTGGTCCATCGAGTCTTCCATGACCACTGGATCTCTATAAAACACAGGGTCCGCTCTGGTCGAGCCCCCTGCAACGACAACTGTCGTTTCAATCCATCTCTGTCTCCTGCCTGTCTCCCTCTCTCTATCTCAATTCCATCCCCGAGTATTTATATCAGTCTGGTATTGCGCAATCTATATCCCCCGAAAGATCTAGTTAGGAGCTGTTGATTTCAAAAATACTACGCACATTAAAACTTTAACCATTTCATTGTGCTGTTTTATTTCAACCTACCAATAATTTGCTTCCCTTGTTTACCAGGCTGCACAGTACAAGCGAGTCATTCTTCTCGAACATGTTTCTATAAAATAGTAAACATGGAATTTTCCTATCGGTCTTAAATTCATCGTCATTTCAAAATTGCGTTGCTACCAAACCTTCAATCTACATCGTTGAATAATACCTCGGATATCACGTGATGTTTACTCCACAATACATTTCCAAATTGCGTCCAATTTTCTTAGGTACACTTTTTTTCTTTCTCCTAGAATTGCTAAGATTTTATTATATAGCCTGGTCATTCCTTCCTTGCTTGCATTTTGCTAGAAATATATCTTTACTTATTATCTCCTGGTATAAATAACCTCACTGCTACACAGACACCCACACCACATCAATACAGACAACCACACCACATCAATACATACACCCACACCACATCAATACAGACACCCACACCACATCAATACATACACCCACACCACATCAATACAGACACCCACACCACATCAATACAAACACCCACACCACATCAATACAGACACCCACACCACATCAATACAGACACCCACACCACATCAATACAGACACCCACACCACATCAATACATACACCCACACCACATCAATACAGACACCCACACCACATCGATACAGACACCCACACCACATCAATACAGACACGCACACCACATCAATACAGACAACCACACCACATCAATACATACACCCACACCACATCAATACATATACCCACACCACATCAATACAGACACCCACACCACATCAATACCTACACCCACACAACATCAATACAGACACCCACACAACATCAATACAGACACCCACACCACATCGATACAGACACACACACCACATCAATACAGACACCCACACCACATCAATACAGACACCCACACCACATCAATACATACACCCACACCACATCAATACATACACCCACACCACATCAATATAGACACCCACACCACATCAATACATACACCAACACCACATCAATACAGACACCCACACCACATCAATACAGACACCCACACCACATCAATACATACACCACACCACATCAATACAGACACCCACACCACATCAATACAGACACACACACCGCATCAATACATACACCCACACCACATCAATACATACACTCACACCCCATCAATACAGACACCACACCACATCAATACATACACTCACACCACATCAATACAGACACCCACACCACATCAATACATACACCCCCACCACATCAATACATACACTCACACCACATCAATACAGACAACCACACCACATCAATACATACACCCACACCACATCAATAAATACACTCACACCAAATCAATACACACCCATACCACATCAATACATACACCCACACCACATCAATACATACACCCACACCACATCAATACATACACTCACACCACATCAATACTGACACCCACACCACATCAATACAGACACCCACACCACATCAATACAGACACCCACACCACATTAATACAGACACCCACACCACATCAATACAGACACCCACACCACATCAATACATACACCCACACCACATCAATACAGACACCCACATCACATCAATACAGACACCCACACCACATCAATACATACACCCACACCACATCAATATATACATTCACACCACATCAATACAGTCACCCACACCACATCAATACAGACACCCACACCACATCAATACAGACACCACACCACATCAATACATACACTCACACCACATCAATACATACACTCACACCACATCAATACAGACACCCACACCACATCAATACAGACACCCACACCACATCAATACATACACTCACACCAGATCAATACAGACACCCACACCACATCAATACATACACTCACACCACATCAATACAGACACCACACCACATCAATACAGACACCCACACCACATCAATACATACACTCACACCACATCAATACAGACACCCACACCACATCAATACAGACACCCACCACATCAATACAGACACCCACACCACATCAATACAGACACCCACACCACATCAATACAGACACTCACACCACATCAATACAGACACCCACACCACATCAATACAGACACCCACACCACATCAATACAGACACCCACACCAAATCAATACAGACACCCACACCACATCAATACATACACCCACACCACATCAATACATACACCCACACCACATCAATACAGACACCCACACCACATCAATACAGACACCCACACCACATCAATACATACATCCACACCACATCAATACATACACCCACACCACATCAATACAGACGCCCACATTATCTCAGTGCAGCAAAATAGTATTCTTGATTCTCCAAACAAAAATATTCAGAGAATTTATATCATTTGATATTGAAAATGCGAGTTTTCATTAATAGCACTCATGTCGAACGTAGTCAACGATAGATAGAGCAAGACATATAACCAGACCTTTACTATGTTCCTTGTTGTAATGGTTAATCGAATTTTATTCACAAAATAATGGTATTGAATACAGCTTAAATAAGATATTCTTTCTCATTTCCATATTTTCTTTACGTCTCCACTCAAGTTTTTATTGCCTCAGTATTGATTACAGTGACGGCTTATTGAGAGAAATAAACCATATTGCTCAATAGGGGGAAAAGGTCATACATGGCGCCAATAGTGATGTGTCACGTCTAAAATATATGTCCCTTTTATATTGAAGAAAGGTATTTCTTGATAGATGAGTCTTAGTTTTGATTAAAATCGTATATGAATACTCCACTCAAAGTAAACTTTAGGAAATTGAAGTGACGTTTGAGAACTTCTTTGAGGTAATTTTACGGATCTGTGAAGAAGTTAACTGTCTCTGAAATGAAATTGTTAGTTCAAACAGCTTAATAGGTTTAATTTTGACATGAAAGAAATCTTAATTATAAAACTGATTGTCTGTGTGTGTGTGTGTTGCAGCATAAACTTGAGAACACCAAATTCTGGAATGGTTTTTTTGAGGTTGTTCTCTAGACAGTTGCAGTCCCCTGTTCACGAGATCTGTCTTACCGGGTGTGTCTGGAGTCGTCCTACTCTAGGTGACTTCAGCCTTCTGTTGCCGGGCTCACCAACCCAGGCTTTTATGTAGGTTGTGCTCCTGGACACTGTAGTTTAATCCCATATACTTAAGGGAAAGTGTTATAGAAGTAGTAGACAAGACAAGAAAAAGGATGTCATTATCAAAGGACAGTGAGGACGACTGCTATTTGTCCCATAGCTGAGAGATGGGTTGGTTGCAGCCAGAGCATTTACCCTCACCGGTGGGTTCTGCGCTATCCCTTATAGAGGCCCCATCCACTCCCGCCTTTTAGTCTGGCCTTTCACCTTCAGTCTGTTCGGCTTTATTAGACCTGCCAGGAGTTAGACTCCCACCGACATAGCCTGAAGGATCGTAAAGGCACACAAACCCTCCAACCACGATCAGGTAGGTTAATCTGGAGAGATTCTGGAATCATTATATTTGATCAGCTTACACCTGCAGAAATGTTTAGTTCAAAGCGATTATTTTCAACTCTTTACGTGCTTTTTTTAAAACCGAGTTCTTCTTCTTTTTTTTTGAACGTTCCATATCGACCACTTGTTAACCACTCTTTGCGATTTGTATGTGATCTGAGCTTAAGAGCGATTGTGTGTTGTGTCAGATATTTCCTACAAGTAGACCAGCACATCCAATTTCTGCGACGCTTTTAATTTATTAGGTAGCTTCCTAGGCTCCTACATGAGAAGCCTCTTACGACATGCGTTGTAGATCGAAGTGTTATTATTCTTTGCTCCCCCTGTGAGCTCCGGAAACACACAGGCGAAACTAAGTTATAGTTGTGTTAAACTGGTTTTAAAATACAGACACTTCATAGTGTAATAATTCAGTATTTATTATATATTTTATTTAATTATTATAGAAGTACACATCAGTTATCAGTTATATGAGGACTATCATCATAGCACTCCGAACATGTATATAGGTGCTCCGATCTCCGCCTCAGCAAATCCAGCAGCGTCCAGCGACCCAACACGCCAGTTCGATGTTGATTAATCAATCTCTTTGCATATTTAGTATGTCGTTCTTTTCGGGCTGCACCGATATTGACACCAATCTAGTTCAATCTGGTCAGCGAGTGAGATTCACAGTCCTGAAACTCCTCTGTTCGGAAAGACTCTCTCAATGCGTGAAGAATGTCATTTCGATCCATGGCAGCTCCCTCTGATATTGTAGCCAAGCCAGCCAATCTATCAGCTAGTTCATTACCCCTAACTCCTGCTGTCCAAGGGACAAAAATGAAGGTGATTTCTCTGATCATTGTCTGTACCTCCACCAGTACCTCCACCCAGTTGCGTCTCACCATTCCTGATTCGACTTTACAAATCATGCTCATGGAGTCACTGAGTATGAAAACACGAGAGTAGTTGTGAGATGCCAACCAGTTCACCGCCTCCATAACCGCCCCAATCTCCATTGTCAAACTACTTGTGGTTGTTGCGTAGGCCCCACTGGCCTCTCTTATTTTTTTCCTCCTGAGCGTTCTGAAAAAGCCCATGCACAGCGTTGTTGGCGAATGACTGAACCATCGGTGTAAATAACCACATCTGTATCAATGATGATGTCATTCAAGAGGGCCTCCACCTCCACGTTAATCAGTGATATATTATTTTCTTCGCAGTTTTTCTTAATAGATGTAATAACGGTGAAAGAAGTCTGAAATTGAGGTGGCACAGCAATCCATTTCTCTCCTGTTTCAATTCCGGAAGGATCACATATTTTCCTAAGCGTATCTTCCGCCTGACTCAGCCATGATCTGTCTCTCTTGAGTCTACACCCTTTCTCTTTAATGAGTTCTTCATGTTGAGGATATTCGTTGTTTGCATTGATTCTTAGATATGACCGAACCCTCCAAGTTTCAATTCTGTAAGCAATAGTTGGGAGGTCAAGAAGAAATCGCATTGACACTCCAGGTGTATCTTTGGTGCATCCCAGAATGATGCGCATAGCCTCATTCTGAATTCTTTCCAGTCTCACTGTTTGCGTAGGACTAATTGTTAGGAGAGCGCATGCATATTCTATACATGACAGAACAATACCATGGTACAAGAGCACAAGAAGGCGATGCTCAATGTTAGCAGCCGCCATGATTCACAGTGCGGATAGTGCGTTGCGAGCCTTGGCAATAACTTGGTCGATATGGTTCCTAAAGCATAGACTGCGATCAAATTTTACACCCAAATAACTCATAGATGCTGTTCGGGTGAGTGTATGTCCATCTAAAGTGACATATGGTGTGTCAGACTTAACGATGTGATTATTTAGGAGAACCATGATAGCACAGCTTTGGTATGGTTTATCGTTGCACCAGAAACATCACACCAGGCTATTATGGGGTTCAGTTCTTCCTGGAGTTTATTAGCAATTTCATCCTGTTTTTCTCCTGTCTGTACACCATGATGTCGTCTGCAAATGACAGTGTTCGCCCCCTGCCAGATAATTGCTGCTTCGTAATCATTATGGTGAATACATTGAATAGTACTGGAGATAGTGGGGACTCCTGGGGTAGGCCCGGTGAAATGTGTGTCTGCACAGAGTACCAATTACCACACCTGAGTGCCACTTTTCTCTCGAACAGGGCTCTTGCAAAGACGCACACAAGAGCAGTGGTAATCAAGAATAACGCATTTTACAATTTGTGAATGAGATATATCAATGAACGAATTGGATCAACATTGTCAGCATGTGAAGTAAAAAACAAATGCATATATACTAAAGATAAAACGTTTATTTATATTTATCTAATGTGTTTGGCCGAGTGACGTTTCAACAGGTCTCTCAGTCCGTAGGTCAAAGCTTGTAAAAGTTGTTTGTCTTTCCTGTTCCTGAGTAAACAGTTGAGACAAATAAACACTCTGTGGAGATGGAGAGTACTAACAGCCTTGAATCCTGAAACAAGAATAGCCTCCTAGGTACTTCTTAAACCTAGGATTGATTGATTGATTGAACTATCACGACCCCCCCACGCTACATTTAATTAGTATAGAGACGAAATGTAATATTGTGATTTTGTCCCCATGTGATATTCGGAGCAACCAAGAATGTAACAACTGTCATCTTTCGCATACAGCCATACGAACCGAAGAAAGTTGTACATTGTGTTCTTTTTCTTTTGTTTTCTTTTGTCCTTCTCTGCTTTTTGCCGTTAGACGTAGCAGGTTTAACTGATGATCGGTCTCCGAGATAGTGCACGCTCGGTCGCTTGATATGATGTAGTTTTGGGTAGTTTTAAGATGTCTGTAACTACTAATCCATCTTTTTCTTGGTCTGTCCCTTCCTCTTGATGACTCCATTTTCAGTTTGTACGCTCTTGCAACTGGTGTATTCGGGTTCAATCTCACATTTGAGTCTCTGTTTTTCAGTGAATCGAATAGCAGGTGTTGTTCTGACTGTAGACAGCAAATAAATTCAGAAACCAATGTAAAAACAAAACAATACTGCTCATGAACTGAGTAGAAACTTCTTGTCTCCATGATATGTACCCTTGGTCGTGATGAGGAAATATGATGATGGTGTATTGATAGACCAGCAGCAGCTACAACATTTGAATAGACCAGCAGCAGCTACAACATTTAGACAGCAGACAAATTGAATAGCCCCGCTAACAGACATTTGAATAGACCAGCAGCAGCTACAACATTTGAATAGACCAGCAGCAGCTACAACATTTGAATAGAACTGAAACAAAATATTAGCGGATCACATAAAAAGAAGAATTTGGAGCAGCCAAATAAAAAGAAAAAGCATCTGATGTCATGATACTTATTGATTGATTTTATTGATCTTGAGAAATCAATAGGAAATTAATCAGCAGTAGATGTTTGCAACAGCAAGTTACGGATATGTAATACTTGCTGTGTATTGCAAGCAATAACTGCTGTTATATAGATGTAATATTTACATTTATGTAGATCTTAGTGCTATTGCTATCTAAACGGTTCTTGTAGATGAGGAGAAATTGACTTCATTGCACCGAATCTTCTTCGTTTTCTTCTTTGAATGCTTCATATCTACCACTTGTTAACCACTCTTTGTGATTTGTACGTGATCTGGGCCTAAGAGCGATTGTATGTTGTGCTAGTTATGCGCCTACAAGTAGGCCATCACATTCGATTTCTGCAGTTCTTTTGTATTTACTAGGGTTTGTTTGTTTAGTAGGATTAAAGACCTTTAGCCGAGGCACGCCCTTTCAACCTTAGGCGAACCTTTTATTGGTTATATCAGAGCGTGTAGGCCAACAAACATAAAAAATAAGAAAACTCCAAGAATTTATTTACTAGGGTAGATTCCTTAGGTCCTACATAAGTAGCCTCTTACGACATGCCTTGCAGGTTGTAGTGGTAATTTTATTTGCTTCCCTTGCGAGTCTTGGCAACTCGCAGGCGTAAGACATGTCTCTAATATTACAGGCAATCTATGTCTAAATGCTATGCTGGCAGACAAAGAAGAATTGTAAACCAACAAAGAACCGGTGTCGTTAGTCGCCACACGCTGATGGACATACTGAGGGAGAGATCGGAGCACTTATGGACTAATTTCTTCGACGTGCAGTGATGGTGATCCGACGACTAAACTAAACTAAACATGCAATCTTTTAATACACTTATTTACTTACTTACACACTTATTCCTTTCCGCTCCTCGTGGAGCATAGGGCCTCAACAGTTGTTCACCACTTTTCCTGGTCTCAGGATGTTTTCTTTATGGTCTCCCATAATAGTCGAGAGCCATTCAGTTTCACAAGAAAACTTCGTCTTCAGGTTTGTTTAGGCGTTCTTTTTTCGTTTTCCTTTCGGGTTCCCTTGAAATCCTTGTCTAGTGACACTCGAATGTGTCTTCCATATTATATGTCCAACCCATCGCCATTGTCTCCTCTTAACGATTCTAATGTATGTTCCTTGTAATTCATTCCTTTTTGTTGACATTATTTACGTAATTATTTCCCTCCTATTTCAAGGGAAACAATTGAGCGGTCAAAAAACAACCGTAATGCAATGCATATAAACACCATTATTGATAAATTATTACAATAGAATAACGCATAACAACATGTTTGACCGCTGACTCTACCAACAAATATTCACAGCCGATTGATTATAAGTAAACCTGTCAACAGACCGTGTTCTCAAAGATCGAATATTGGTAGTATCAATGGAAGAGAATGTAATACAATAATAGAAAACAACAAACATGGCGCATAGTTACTTCTCCGGTTCACTGCAGACAAGCAGCCGTTAAAATTAAGCTGGCAATAAGCCCCTGAATTTATACCGGTCGTATAGTATTTCTGTGAAAGCGTATAGAATCAGATTTATATAGAATGAAGTGTTCTGTGTTAACACTTCATAGATTATTAGTGTTTAAAGAATCTATGTCTAAAACTATATGATATATTGAAGACAGGGTTGTATAGATAAAACATAATACATAGTGTCGTTTTATTACAGGATGTTTTTGTGTGTGTTAGATCTATTACAACGAATACCTAATGGAGAGGGATTGTTTAGCTTGTTCGTTTTACACGTGGAGAACGACATTTGTAACTTTATTTTCAACAAGGAGAATGACTGTTTATTTTTAAAAAGAAGAAACTTGGAATACTGAATAGAATCATAAATTACGGAGCCGAAATATTCCTTTCGTACCATTAAACTAGCTGGAATTATCCACGTTAGATCACTGAAACATTAGCAAAAATGTCGAGTTTTCTCGAACTCGGGAAGTTCGATCGCCCATTTGAAATTTGGTGACTTAAGTGTCGACTATGTTGAAAAGTGAACACAGTTCAGTTTACTTTCACTACACTTTGGTAAGGTTCTAAAATAAAAAAAAAAGAAATATGCAGAACTTATTCATCTTAGGGACAGAACAACAATATTGTGTTGGTAAGCTACAGTAACTGCTAGGATATTATTCACCAAGTTGCAAGTATTGGAAATAGTAATCACTAGGATATATTTCACAGTGTTGCAAATACTTGAAATAGTAAGCACTTTTCAGTGCTGCACAAGTGTACATAACTACACGTTAAACAAATGTAAAAATGTTAAAATACGACAAACTACCCATCATGGCCTAACAGAAAGTCCACGTTGACGTGGATGGTTGAATTTGAAGAAATACGAAAGATAAAAAAAATGGATAAAATATTCAGTGATGATTTCTTATCTAACGGAGACAACCAGAACAAGATTTGTGTTGTCTGGATAACACAGGTAAGTAATGGGTTGGAATTGTATATTCAAATCCGATTAGACATATTTTTCTGTGCAGAAATTTGCGTATTAATCATACAATTCATCGAAATGTGTTAAACACAAAAAAGACATGAAAGTCAAGAAAATTGAAAATTATTGTGCATCGCCAATATACTAAGTTTGGTCGAAGCATGTCAGACTGTTTTTTAAAGTAGTATGTTTTATTTTCAATTCTCGTAACGAATTTAATTGTTCATAATTGACTTACACACATTGATGTAAAGTAAAACGGAACCTGTTCTTTGGTTGAAAGTTCGTGCATTAGCTTAACGAGGATGGATTTATCACATAAAAGCAACCAAGATTTAACCGAAACCGTATTGCTGTACGGACCGAACGAGGTCGGAACATACTCAAGTACTCGGCGCAAACCACACAGATGAGTTAGTTCGCTGATAACGATCGCTAACAACAATCCTAACCAGCAAAAAACAATTTTAAAAGAAATAATTTCACTTTCGATATTTACAACAAAAACTTATAAACACTACAATTTAATAAAACCTTTATATGTCAACTAAAATGGAGGAACTGCTTTCTACAACAAAACATTTAGTTCTATTTACGTCTATTTGTTTTCAGGTCCTATTCTAGTTAAATAAATTTTTGAATACTAAATTCTAGTATTTTGGACTGAATTGTTTACTATTTTTATTTTTATATCAATTTCAACGTCAATTAAATGCAATAAATAATATGGTAAAAGACAACAATAAAAACATAAATATATTTTTTATTATATTATTGTCATGTTTTAAACATAATGTTTCCACGAAAAATTTCATTTGCTGATGTTCTGCAACATTTGAATTAATTTTTGTTCCCACATCAAGCCCCAATCTTTCAAATTTCATTCCACCGTTCTTCTTTATGTTCATAGGGAAATCTAGGTCGTCTTTTATCATTCGCTGTCCATCGGATAACTTTCTTAGCCAGCTGTCTTATGCCCCCTTACTGGTGTTGTTTTATCTCCTTCAGGACTTATGCTAATTTCCCACTCTGATACAAAGTTCACACACTTCAACATCCGGCGTAGCAAATTGGTATTTGGGTGATAAAAGGTTAGCAGTGTGGATGGAAACTTTCTTGTTGGTTTCTCTCTCTTTCGATCGTTCTAGGCTTGTTTTAATCATTCTCTTTGTGATATATGAACAGCCAAACATCAGAACGTAATGTACGTGCACCAAACCTTCAGCACCTATTTGAGCTCAGTTGCTTATCCTTCGATGGGGTGTTCGATTTCAGCCAGCTATTGTGTACGGATTCGCTTCTTCCGCTAGCCTTAGACTGTCCCCAGCCCGACCCACAAGGCAGTGGGCTGCTATTTTTTCAGGGCAGCGACCCTTAGACGGCCTGCACTCCCGGGATTATGGGCGTCATCTTCCCAGCAAACCGGTCGTTTTAATGAGCACCTTGGTTTGCCGCCCGTTCAGGATTGTTTACGGTTTGCTCCGCTAGCCTTTGATTGTCCGCAATCAATCTACAAGGCAGCAGGAGTTCCTGCGATCGGAAACGCGCACTGGTTATGCCTCTGCTGGGCCCAGCATGCTTCTTGTTGGTTTGATGTCACTCGTTCATGAAACCAGTTGCCTGACTGACTTCGCTCCCTTCATCAGATGCAACAACAGAATCTCCTACTTCAGATTTCGTAACACAATACGTTTTATATAACTGGGTTGTCCACCTCTTGTCCACCCAACAACCTGTATGACCAGAAGGTCACATTTTATTTATCTCTTTCCTTCAACCTGTCTGAAATGAGCGTTTCCTATCAGGAACACATCTCTTGTCGGCATATATTTCCGGATCATGAAGGTACGGAACCTCTCCATCAGTACAAGATAGTAACCATGGGGATAGAAAAAAACATATTAGAATATAATTGTCTATTAGAAGAGATTAGAAATTTATTGACGTGATTGCATATATTATATCTGTCACTAAAGAAGTATACATTTCTTCACTTCTCTTGTATCCTTTGCTTAATAAAGGTATTTGGATCGAAAGGTCGCTGTAAATTGTTTTTGTACTTGGTATATTTACCATCGATTCAAGTATCTAGGAACATTCCTAACATCAGATGGAAGATGTACAACAGAGATTAGGAGTAGAATAGCTCAAACGAAAGTAGCTTTTATGAAAATGAAGAACACACTATGCGTGAACTCACTACCAATGACACTGCGAAAACGAGTACTCCAATGCTATATTGAACCAATTCTTATGTATGGCAGCGAATCATGGACACTGAACAAACAATCAATACGATCATTGGAAGCCACCAAGATGTGGTTTTACAGAAGAATGTTGAAAATTCCATGGACATCAAAGAAAACAAACGTGGAGGTTTTAAATCAGGCCTGCACACAAAGAAACGTTATCAAAAGAATAAGAATCCGACAATCAAGGTTCTTCGGGCATATAATGCGAAGAAAAGGTTTAGAACATTTGGTGACTACAGGTAAAATTCAGGGAAGGAGAGATCGGGAAGACAGAGGGAAAGATGTTGGATGGCCTGACATCATGGTTCGACAAAATATCAACGTCAGAAGTGATTACATGCACCAAGCAAAGAGAGTTGTGGAGAGACATGATCGCCTACGCCGGCAGGCATGGCACTTGATTGATTAATATTTACCATACTTTGTTTTTACGTGTTTCGCCATTCTAGCACGCGTAAGTGTTCTTCCACAACCTGTTATCTCTTGTTGTAGCTAGGAATTATATTACAGATTTCACGTCGAGCCATGATGTTAAGCTGGCTAGAAAGTTTACCTTTTGTCGACCTCTATCTTTCTTACCTTATATCTAGTCCGATGTCAGAAGGTATACCTGTTGTCCTTAAAACGTATCCAAGAATGTTGATTGTTTCTTTCGTATTTAATTAGCCATCTGTTTTCTTTAGAACACTATTTGTCATCTTTCTAAGCAATATATTGCCATCGTTCTTCTATGTATCCTCTAATAATTTACCATTTTTGTTAATTTATTATCTATGATTCCCATTCGTATATGCAAACTGGTTCTACATAGCACTGTCATTTTCTTTACTCACTTTCTGTGAGATATTTTATCACTCAGTACGGTTTAATGTCCAGAAATTGTATTGAATTATAATCTTACACTTTTATTTTTCTGTTGAAAATGAAAATCGTGGCATACCATTCACAACATTTTTCTTCCGCAAGCATCTATACCCAGAGAACGTGCTTACATCTGCCATGCATCGGGTTCAGCTAATTGCTCGTCAGGAGGCCCTTTCCAACCAACATAGAACTTCCAATTCTAACAGGGTTAAACTTAACTTTCCACCCTCATAGTTCCCTGGTGAAAAGGTCTTATTCCATCATCTCCCTATTCTTCAGTCTGATCCTGCGACACGTTCAGTCTTCCAACACTATCCTTTGGTGGCGTACAGACGGGACAGTAGTCTTAAGGATATGTTGGTACACAGTCGCCTCAAGCCTAATATCCAGAGTCACTTTGGTACCATCCAGTGTGGCCGTCGACGCTGCTATACGTGCGCATATGTAATACAGACTCGCACTGTTTCTTTTCCAAAAGCCACGTATGTTATTCAAGACAGTTTCACATGTGAGTCCCGCAATATCATCTATGCCATCACCTGTAAACGGTGCAACAAGGCCTATATTGGTGAGAAGGTAAGAGGCTCAGTGACCGATTCGCCCAACACTCGCGCGATATACGTCAATGCTCTGTCACCCTGTAGCCACTCATTTCAATGATACTGCCATTCAGGAGCTTGCGATGTCCAGGTCACAGCCATCCGATCATGTTCCTCTGATGATCGTAGTCGATTTGCTCTGGAGAACCATTTTATTTCGTTGTATGGTACCTTGCGACCTCTTGGACTCAACGCATTACATTCCTATGCTTCTTAGTACTTTCTCATCTCATGCCTTGTAATCTATATGTGTATTTGCTTCATATATATAATTTATATTTTCACTTGATTGTTTATTGTTTCTCTTCTTTTCCGCTTCTGGTTTTGTGTTGCACTCATTTCGTTATTCGTTTTTGTTCCCAGTTTTTCATTAGATAGGTTTGAATGTTTCAATATGTAATCGTCCATTTGTAGTGTTCATCGAAATTCGTTACTCTTGTTGTGTCGTTTGCTTGATAAAGGCCTTTTGGTCGAAACGTTGCTGTATATCGTCACTGTTTCTGCATTTTGTAAGACTATAGTACTTTGTTTGTACGTGTTTAGCTATATCATACCATTCACAGGACGTCATCATCAGCCACATTAAACGAGTCGATTATTTTTCTAGACACCACTTATACGTTCAGTAGTTAGCTACTGCTTTCTTGACGAATTTTGGTATTACATGACGTAATTGTTATTATTGACGTTTGGGGTGACTTCTTTGATGTATGCATCACATTTGTTTGTTTGTTTGTTTGTTTGTTTTTTATAGTCAAACATTCTGTCTTTCTTGTATCATAGTGGTGTCTCTCTCTCTCTCTTGATCCCCTATTATGGCTCTCTCTCTCTCGATCCCTATCATGGGGTCTCTCTCTCTCTCTCTGATCCCTATCATTGTGTCTCTCTCTCTCGATCCCCTATCATTGTGTCTCTCTCTCTCGATCCCCTATCAGTGTGTCTCTCTCTCTCTCGATCCCCTATCATTATGTCTCTCTCTCTCTCGATCCCCTATCATGGTCTCTCTCTCTCTCTCTCGATCCCCTATCATGGTCTCTCTCTCGATCCCTTATCATTGTGTCTCTCCCCTCTCGATCCCTATCATTGGGCTCTCTCTCTCGATCCCTATCATTGTGTCTCTCTCTCCTTTTCGATCCCTATCATTGTGTCTCTCTCTCGATCCCCTATCATTGTGTCTCTCTCTCTCTCTCGATCCCCTATCATTATGTCTCTCTCTCTATCCCCTATCATGGTCTCTCTCTCTCTCTCTCTAGATCCCCTATCATGGTCTCTCTCTCTCGATCCCCTATCATTGTGTCCCTCTCTCTATCCCCTATCATGGTCTCTCTCTCTCTCTCTCTAGATCCCTTATCATTGTCTCTCTCGATCCCCTATCATTGTGTCTCTCTCTCTCGATCCCCTATCATTGTGTTCTCTCTCTGATCCACTATCATTGTGTCTCTCTCTCTCGATCCCCTATCATGTTCTCTCTCTCTCGATCCCCTATCATGGTGCTTCTCTCTCTCTCGATCCCTATCATGGTATCTCTCTCTCTCGATCCCTATCATGGTGTCTCTCTCTCTCGATCCCCTATCATTGTGTCACTCTCTCTCGATCCCTCATCTTTGTGTGGCTCTCTCTCTCTAGATCCCCTATCATGTGGTCTCTCTCTCTTGATCCCCTATCATGGTCTCCTCTCTCCGATCCCCTATCATGGTGTCTCTATCTCTCTCTCTCTCGATCCCTATCATTGTGTGTCTCTCTCTCTCGATCCCTATCATGGTCTTCTCTCTCGATCCCCTATCATTGGTCTCTCTCTCTATATCCCTATCATGTGTCTCTCTAGATCCCTATCATGGTCTCTCTCTCGATCCCTATCATGGTTCTCTCTCTCGATCCCCTATCATGGTGTCTCTCTCTCTAGATCCCCTATCATGGTCTCTCTCTCTAGATCCCTATCATGGTCTCTCTCTCTCTCGATCCCCTATCATGGTCTCTCTCTCTCTCTCTCAATCCCCTATCATGGTCTCTCTCTCTCTCTCGATCCCAAATCACGGTCTCTCTCTCTCGATCCCCTATCATGGTCTCTCTCTCTCTCTCGATCCCCTATCATGGTCTCTCTCTCGATCCTCTATCATGGTCTCTCTCGATCCTCTATCATTGTCTCTCGCCTCTCTCTCGATCCCTATCATGGTGTCTGACAATGCTTGTAGCTTCTTTTCACTTCCAGATAATTAAGACAGTTTCAGTAAGCATGCCACCGTTGCTAAACATAATATTCAAAAACAACCAATATTGTTAAGAGGTACAAGACTGTCAGACGAGAACTTAGGTAAGCTTGTAGGGTCGGTCCTGTTTTAATTATTCACATCAAACAATGAATTTGGTTATTGAAAAATTGAAAGATCCGGTGACATTCTTTCTTCCTTGTTCAAAGTCAGCCAAGCGAGATAATTCTGTCAGGTGCACATGTGTCATGCCGGGTAGTCATTGATTGTTTATGAGTTAATCAGATTACTTCTGTTCTGTATCTTGTATAACTCAACTTCAAGCATGAGCAGATATAGTTCATTAGATTAGAGTAAGTGCTATTTCTAGAGGCATGTAAGTAAAGGAGTTTTAAGAAATCCAGAGAAAGTGCTATTTCTAGAGGCATGTAAGTAAGAAGTTTTAAGAACTCCAGAGAAAGCATCGGAGACAATCAATATGGTAAATACATAAACACTAAACAAGTATTATTGACCTCTGGCAAAAAAAACAATTTACCAAACACATGATTTGAACCACAAACCTTTATTTCTTAGATGGCACTTGCTAGCCTGCATACGAGCTTACGGCACCCATTGCCTAGCCTTGCATACGAGCTTACGGCACCCATTGCCTAGCCTTGCATACGAGCTTACAGGCACCATTGCCTAGCCTTGCATACAGAGCTTACTGGCTCCATTGCCAGCCTTTGCATACGAGCTTACGGCACCCATTGCCTAGCCTACATATCGAGCTTGGCACCCAGTTCAGCTTACATATCGAGCTTTACGGCACCTTGCCAGCCTTACATCGAGCTTACGGCACCGTTGCCTAGCCTTGCATAGAGCTTATGGCACCCATTGCCTAGCTCTTGCATACGAGCTTCGGCACCCATTGCCTAGCCTTTGCATACGAGCTTTACGGCACCCATTGCCAGCCTTGCATATATCCAGCTATCGTGCACCCGTTGCCTAGCCTTGCATACGAGCTTACAGCATCCATTGCCTAGCCTTGCATACGAGCTTACGGCACCCATTGCTAGCCTTTGCATACGAGCTACGGCACCTATTGCTAGCCTTGCATACGAGCTTACGGCACCCATTGCCTAGCCTTGCATACGAGCTACTGGCACCCATTGCCTAGCCTTGCATACGAGCTTACGGCACCGTTGCCTAGCCTTGCATACGAGCTTACGGCACCCATTGCCTAGCCTTGCATACGAGCTTACGGCACCCATTGCCTAGCCTTGCATACGAGCGTTTTACAGAGCACAATCAGATAACGCCCCACAGAAATGCGTTACTTAGTCGTGTATTTTTCAAATAATATCGACTACAGAACACAGAAAAACCAGATCAAATTAGATCGAACATATTGTTCACAAACATATGCAAAAAGATTTCTGAGTGTGTATAAATGAGACGAAACATGAATATACATCATCATCATCATCAAATTGCTTGTCCTGAGCAGAACTTTGCCACCCCAACAGTCTTCCGGGATTTCTGTCTCTCATAGGCCAGATGTCCTGCCTCTGCAGCCGTCATGTTCAAACCATCATTTACATCCTGAATCCATCTTCTCCGTGGTCTTCCTCTTCTTCTCTTTGCCGGTATGCCTCCTTCCATGATGATCTTCTCCAGCCCTTCATGTCTTTTTATATATCCAAAATATCTCAATTTTCTCTTTCTTATTTATAACATCAGCCAGTTTTCTTTGATTTTGAGTTCTTTCTGGATAGATCTATTTGTTCTCTCTGTCCAAGATATACGAAGAACTCTTCTGTAACACTTATATTCAAAAGCACATATGTTTTTCCACTGTTTTATTAACATACATACATACATACATACACACAAGTATACATATATAATATGCATTCCCACATCACTCATAGTAGCTTCATGTGTATTTATAAATAGTTAATACTGAGATTTAAGAATTGCATGGGAAGCACCAGAGCCAAAGAATATTGTAAATAAAAAAACATTAAATAAGTATTTGCTATTGAAAAATGCAAATCCTGGCATATCCTAAAGGACGTAGCCATCAACCACAGTAAACTAGTCGTTGATTTTCTAACACCACTTATAAGTTCAGTAGTTTGCCATTGCTTTCTGAACGGTGAGGTCTATTTTTACCTTTTTGGTATTACATCTATTTATTTAGCACATTTCTACAGGGGCGGATTTCTGCATTGTGTCCCCAACACTTTCTGTCTGTTTCTTGACTTCAATTATCAATCCAGCGGCACTAAAGCTATTGCTCGTTAGTTAAAAATTATGTAGACATATCACTGAAGAACTGGAGTATCTGTGGTTGTCCCACTGAAGAACTGGAGTATCTGTGGTTGTCCCACTGAAGAACTGGAGTATCTGTGGTTGTCCCACTGAAGAACTGGAGTATCTGTGGTTGTCCCACTGAAGAACTGGAGTATCTGTGATTGTCCCACTGAAGAACTGGAGTATCTGTGATTGTCCCACTGAAGAACTGGAGTATCTGTGATTGTCCCACTGAAGAACTAGAGTATCTGTGATTGTCCCACTGAAGAACTGGAGTATCTGTGATTGTCCCACTGAAGAACTGGAGTATCTGTGATTGTCCCACTGAAGAACTAGAGTATCTGTGATTGTCCCACTGAAGAACTGGAGTATCTGTGGTTATCCCACTGAAGAACTGGAGTATCTGTGATTGTCCCACTGAAGAACTGGAGTATCTGTGATTGTCCCACTGAAGAACTGGAGAGTCTGTGGTTGTCTTACATACTCGTTGACTGGAGCCTGAATCTGACTTCTTAAGCGCTAGAGAGTTATGTAGACATATCACTGAAGAACTGGAGTATCTGTGGTTGTCCCACTGAAGAACTGGAGTATCTGTGGTTGTCCCACTGAAGAACTGGAGTATCTGTGGTTGTCCTACATACTCGTTGACTGAAGCCTGAATCTGACTTCTTAAGCGCTAGAGAGTTATGTGTACTCCTCAATGATACAGCAGAGAAAAGGGGTCCAAAGGCGAATGATTAACTTCATTGCAACGGGTTTCCCCATATGGATAAGTCCCTGTAGGCTGAGATGGCATGATACCTGTCCAAGGCATTGCACAATCACTAACTCCGTAGCTTAGCAACAATCCTAGTGATTTCATGAAAAATTCCCAGGTGTCTCGGTCCGAATTCGAACCCACAGTCTTCAGTACAGCAGGCAATGCAGTATTCTATGATTTCATTTCCCAGCCCAACCTACAACCTTCAGTACAGCAGACAATGCAGTATTCAATGATTTCATTTCCCAGCCCAACCTACAACCTTCAGTACAGTAGACAATGCAGTATTCAATGATTTCATTTCCCAGCCCAGATTGCTTATTGGTGATTATACAACGATATGTCATCAACGTTTAATTGATTCATTTATTGACATGATCATCGCCATTGCACTTCAACGAATAACCATGTGTGCTCTGATCTCTTTCTTACACATGAAGATATCTGCGACAGGTCACGCATTCCATAGTACCGACGAAAGTCACCTATATAATTTTGGAGGATAGTAAACATACGTCGGAATTTTATTGTAATACATTTTGCAAAGAACAGAGATACTTAGGTTTCTATCTCGGTCCGTTTCCGTAAAAAAAACACACACACCACTCTGCAACCCGATTCTCTTAACAGAATATTGTACTCACTTAAAACAAGAATTAATTACAATATTCTTGTCATATTTTTTCCAACTCTGCCTCATGAAAATTAAATATTGATGTTGTAAATATAACTGCTCTGTTATTATTAACAGTTCTATGATCACTGGGTGATGCTGCAAAAGTTGAGTATTGAATTATTGATTTTCAATACATTGATGTTGAATGGCCAGCACTGCTTACTAATCGGTTCTTTCAAAGTCAATATTAAAGTACTGATTTGGTAACTGTTGATGAATTACCATTGATGACGTGCTCGTCGGTTCGTGAATAGTCTTTATTTAGTTATTGATTTTAGATCAATCGATCATGATTTACCTCTGTTATTGAAAGATTGTTTTTGTTTTAAACGTCAAAGTTGTCTGACTGAGTGTGAAAGAAGTTGTCCATGTCTGTCTGACTGAGTGTGAAAGAAGTTGCCCATGTCTGTCTGACTGAGTGTGAAAGAAGTTGTCCATGTCTGTCTGACTGAGTGTGAAAGAAGTTGTCCATGTCTGTCTGACTGAGTGTGAAAGAAGCTGTCCATGTCTGTCTGACTGAGTGTGAAAGAAGTTGTCCATGTCTGTCTGACTGAGTGTGAAAGAAGCTGTCCATGTCTGTCTGACTGAGTGTGAAAGAAGTTGTCCATGTCTGTCTGACTGAGTGTGAAAGAAGTTGTCCATGTCTGTCTGACTGAGTGTGAAAGAAGTTGTCCATGTCTGTCTGACTGAGTGTGAAAGAAGTTGTCCATGTCTGTCTGACTGAGTGTGAAAGAAGCTGTCCATGTCTGTCTGACTGAGTGTGAAACAACTAAAATAAACATAGAGAAAAGATAGTTGTCTATAATATAAACCCTCACATTTCAGAATTTTAAACAAAGACAGATTTATCATCAATAATTAGTTTCTAATACCCGGGATTAATTTGTCTATCCATGATTACGGAATCTGTTGCTATTGGTAATCACTGACATCGTACTAGCCACACGTCGGTTCTGTCAGAGCTTAAGATGTATTGTTCAGACATATCTTAATTAGCTTTTCATCGATTTACGTAATAGAATTTAGATTTAACTGAGTTTTTCTTTGTTTTCGGGTTGCATTCACGAAATAATGCATTCTAACTAGAGTTTGAGTGGAAATTATTCCACTTGTCAATGAGAGCTTTTGTTGGACTATTTATGAGACATATTCCTTCCATGTCATACACATACATCTAGCACCCACATTGCTTTCTATTCTAGACTTACACGCATCCTGATTACTGACACATTCTCGTATTACAACAGCCCTCACGGCTGACGCGTTCTCTCCATGACTAACAAACACCGTCACTACTGTTGTATTCTCTCCTTGTATTACAAACACCGTCACTACTGATGTATTCTCTCCTTGTATTACAAACACCGTCACTACTGTTGTATTCTCTCCTTGTATTACAAACACCATCACTACTGTTGTATTCTCTCCTTGTATTACAAACACCATCATTAATGACATATTCACTGCTTGACTTGGAGGTCATGGAGCTACGTGACAGGCTAAGCCATATTGGAATAACCTTTGATCGTAGTCTATCTTCCAAACTTGATGTTTTACAAACGATACATCATTGAAACAGGAGTCTTGCGGCTCTCAGGGTTTGGGTAGGCGCACAACTTGAGAAGAGACTACTTACCCTTGTATTCCATCGGATGTTTATATTACGGATTCTGCACTCTCAGTCGCCTCTTACGACATGCCTTTTAGGCTGCAGTGTTACAATACTTTGTTCCCCTTGCGAGCCAATTCAACACATTAGCGGACATAGCAACTACGCTGTAGTAAACTATTTTTGTTGGAGAGTCTAAATATATTCTTCTGAAAACTGTTCGCAACATCAGTACATTCTTGCATGCAAGAAACCATATAGTATATTTCATTTAACATATCAATCATTGCTGCGACATCTGCAGTCTTTCATTAAGAAAAAACACCTCAACAATCACATGTCTCCAGAGCCATATCTATTTTAAAGATCATCTCTCATTCTGTCATTCTCATTCAAAACTCATCCCGTGAGAATATTCAAATAGTCTAAAGAGAAATATGATTGTAATTATCTTAGAATTTGCGATCTCGGAGGGAATCAGTTCAAACTAGTATTCTAGTTGGTCCGCACGAATTTCATAGTTGAAATTTTCAGTAACAACAGCATGGGAAGCTGATTTATCTACCCTAGTATTCCGTGTTTTATTTCACACAGAAAGTATACTGCGTCATTATGTGCTGAATACTAGAATTGGAATACTGGATGTTCAATGTCTTCACTACTCCCTCAAATGTGCTAGGTATATTGTGTGTTAGTTGAACGTATCAGCCACGTAACACAAACGACATATTTTTATTTGTTATTAAAGTCGTCATTAAAAATATCTTCACCAACTTCAAAATTACATCAGGGACTCTCACCGGTGCTACGGAGTTCGTGCACTGCAGTTGAGATTTTCTTGTGTAAGAAAGAGATCGGAGCACACATGGTTACTCACCGAAGTGCAATGTTGATGATTCTATCTATCAATCAATAAAGACAATTGCAATATATTTCAAAAGTGCAGAAAACTTGATACATATTTTCTTTTAGGTAACTGGAAAAATACTTCACGTTTTAGGTGTATCTGTCGCAAAGTGGTTAAGAGGCTTGCTATGCGATCTAAAGGATCTTGGTTCGAATCGGGATACTGTCGTACAGTTCACATACACATGTTTTCCAGAAATCAATAGAATTGTTGCTGAAGCTACGGAGTTCGAGCTTTGTGTAACACTCTCTACAGTTGGCTTGTCGTTTCTGTCGAGATGGACAGAGTTATACAGGGAAACACAGTGCGGTGATGTTCATCCTTGCATTTAGACTCTTCAAACTTGATGATCTGTGACATTTTTCAAAACGAAAGCAAGTTCTAGAAGCACTACTATACTTATCAATATATGACAAGACTAATCTATACTTAAAGACTATACCGTGAAGTTGTAGAGACAAGATTACAACCTGGATAAATATTGACTTTGCACTAGATCTGTCTAAAGTAATGACAACCTGATATATGTATGACATGAAGTATACATCAGAGATAGATATGGTATTTATGTAAATTAGCAATAATAGGTATTCGATATGTAGTTAAAATACTAGAGAAGAAGAAATTTTGTTTTTTTTATACAGCTGGTATGCTGAACAAGAAGCATTTGTTTGCATTATTTATGCGGCTGATATAAGGGACAATGAACTTTCGTCTGCATTATTTATACGGCTTATATAAGGGACAACCAGGCTGATATTATAAATTCCTTAAGGAGAGAGGACGTGTACATGATTCACGTAATAGCGGTGAATCCACAACACTAACCAGACTGCAAGAACTCAAAGTTAAGTGTGGTGTAGCTCGACAAGAACGCTATGCTGGCAGACAAAGAAGAATTGTAAACCAACAAAGAACCGGTGTCGTTAGTCGCCACAGCTGATGGACATACTGAAGGAGAGATCGGAGCACTTATGGACTAATTTGTTCGACGTGCAGTGATGGTGATCCGACGACTAAACTAAATAAACTATATAAGGGACAATGAACATTCCCTATATCAGTTGCCCAGGCTAGGCACAAATTAAGAGGACAGCAAAGGTGCAGAATCTTTTGAAAAGAGACTAAGGGATTAGCTGAAAGACAAAAGAAACAAGAGAAAACTCAGAGATTGTCACAGTAAAACACTTGCCAATTGATTGTCTGTAAAGAGGCCATATACCAAGAGCTTTAAAATTTCGTAGACAATAACCGTTAGTAAAATTCTTTATAAATGCTAACTCTTTCACTCCGTAATTATATTCTAGCTTTGGACGTATTTGCTCTGTAATGTAAATTAAATTATCCAGTACATTGGCGTTGCGTCCTCTTGAAAAATACTGTGACCAGTAAATCGGACTAGGTGGGGGAAAAGGGTTAAACTGAACAATAGCTGCACAACCGGGCACTGCTAACACAAAATGAAATCAGAAGATTCGGAAGATTATGTCCACAGGGACAATTTTAGGAGCATCTTAGAAGACTTTAGAAGATCTTTGAAAGAGGAATTTGGTGATTCCGTAACAAATTCAGAAGAACAATCAACATTTAATAATAAAGATAATGAAAGTAAAATGACAAATAAAGATGAGAATGTTAGGAAGTGCAACGAGAACACAACATCTTTAATTAAACGTAGGGGATTTAATCATTCGCAAAGTGTTCTCCATGATCTTCGAATCACAAGAGAAAGTATAACTATGCTTAATGATCATCAATGTGAGGACAAGTCACTTGAGTATCAATATATTACCAAGGCAAATGAAGATCATGAAGAAAGTGCAATCCAAGAGATAGCTCGGCAAAATATTACTAAATTAAAGGAAGCTCGTGAACATAGTGATATCACAAAGGTTATTCATGACCAGAGTGATATCACAAAGAAATGTCACGAGAAGAGTGCTATTACAAAGGAAGAAGCTCATGAACAGAACGCTATAAGAAAAGAATCTAATGAGCACAGTGATATCACAAAGGGTATTCATGACCAGAGTGATATCACAAAGAAATCTCACGAGAAGAGTGCTATTACAAAGGAAGAAGCTCATGAACAGAACGCTATAAGAAAAGAATCTAATGAGCACAGTGATATCACAAAGGGTATTCATGAGCAGAGTGATATCACAAAGGGTATTCATGAACACAGTGATATCACAAAGGGTATGCAGAGCAGATGATATCACAAAGGGTATGCATGAGCAGAGTGATATCACAAAGGGTATTCATGAGCAGAGTGATATCACAAAGGACGAAGCTCATGAACAGAGCGCTATAACAAAAGAAACTCAAGAACAGCGTTGTAGTACAAAGGAAGTTCATGACCAGAGTGATGAAACAACGGATGTTAATGAACAGAGTGATAATACAAACGAGGCTCATAAACAGAGTGGTAGTCCAAAGGAGGCTTATGTACAGAGTGGTAGTACAAAGGATGCTCAGGAACCTAATGGTAGTACAAAGGATGCTCATGAACAGAGTGTTATTACAACAAACGCTCATGAACAGAGTCATTTCACAACGGAAGAAGCTCATGAACACATTGCTATCACAAAGAAAGCTAATGAATTCAGTGCTATCGCAAAGAAAGCTAATGAAGTGAATGATAATACAAACGAACCTCGTAAAGAAAGTGATATTGAAACTGAAACTAATGAACAAAGTGAAATCACAAAGGAGGCTCAAGAAGAGAGTGACATAAAACAGACAACAAAGTCACTGAATCTAAATTCAGATGTCACTGATTTTCATAACAAAATCTTAGAAACAAACAAGTCAAACAAAACTGAAGAATCATTCAATAAAATCGCAGTTCCAAATATTCGTACATTGCAAGTTTCATTTCCTCAGGCACACAGTCATGATGCTTGTGAAGAATCGTCAAAAAGCAGCAACAATGAAGAAAAACATGCTACTACTGTTAATAGTACAATAAACGATAATGATCATAATAAATGTTTAAATAGTAAACATTTAAAGCGAACAGATTGCGATACAAATAATACTAATACAAATAATGGAATAAAACCAACAGATAATATACAATCAAGTGAAAGAAATATGACTGAAAATGTAATTTATAAACCAAGACACGACTCACAGAATCATAAATGTACAGATAGTGAAATTAAGGATCCACCCGTTATCACTAAGATGATACCAGTATTTAGTGACAATAATAGTTTAGATGTTATAACTGAATCCGATAAACGCGTAAACATTGTGGAATCGTATAGAACCGAGGTTAGTAACTTGAACATTGAACATAAGTCTCAGGATGTGTTGTCAGTAGTGCAATTATCAAATAGAGAAGTTGATGGTGTAACTGGAATACAACAGTCAGATATCAGAATACAGAATGTTGAACCGTTATATTCAGAAACTGTGGATACAAGTGTTGTACCATATCAAAGCTGTTCTTCACTAGTTGATAATACAAAGCTTTGTGAGGAAAGTAAGGACGAGAATTCTCAATCAAAATATGATAACATTTCATCGACCAAGGCTCAGTTATCGTCGACAAATGATAATATTTCATCAACCAATGCTCATTTATCGTCTGCACGTGATAACATTTCATTGCCTAATGCTCAGTTATCATCGATAAATATTCAGTGTATTAATCACCTCGAAAAATCTGGTCTAAAAGCTTGTGAAACACATCAACAGAAATTTGGTGATTGCGACATGCGGATTCCAGATACATTCTCCGGGATAGACAATCAACGATTTACAACTAAACATCAAAGAAATGGTGAAATAACTCCTTCAACAGAAGTTTTGTATGATGATACGAAACAGTTACATTCTAAAGAAATCGAAGAAAACATGAGCCCACCAGTGTGCTCAGCCACAAATCATTTACAATTTGACACTCAGGGATATCAAGATACAGTCGATGTGTTATTCATCACGCCATGTGTAGTCAACTCAACAACATTCGATATATTAGATTTACAACAGGAGAATTATAATACTAAACTCCAGGACATGATTAAAACACATCGTATGTCATTTATCCTGAACTGAACGTATCAGTAACTGAGAATAATGTGTTAGGTAACAGATGTGAATCCGGTATATTGCAGAACAATAATGTAAGTTCTTAAGGTAGCATTCATTATGTTACATATTCATTGAAGTACGTCACTCTTATTTCAGTCCACTTAAAAAAACTATTGGTTTCTAGCAAGTTCTAACGCCTCCTCCATCGTCATGTTCATTTATTCTTTAATTTATTGTTGTCTCCGTCGTTGTGGTCACCCCTGTCGTGTCGTCAATAACACATACCCTCCAGTAGAGCCTACTGTTCTCTCTAAATCATTATTACGTTTATCGTACAACACAAATTGTTCTGTTTCCCAGTTGGTATATTTATTAGGTAATGTACCTCGATGTTCAGGTCTATTATGATGTCTATATATTTTCTATTCTCTATCCAGGGCTTTCTAAGAATTTGTCTACATAATGTTGCTACAAAATATTTCAATTTGGTCTTAAATGTTTGTTCTGAAAAGTATACAAATGTCTCTACATCAAATTGGAAAAGTATACTAATGTCTCTACATCAAATTGGAAAAGTATACAAATGTCTCTACATCAAATTGGAAAAGTATACTAATGTCTCTACATCAAAAAGTATACAAATGTCTCTACATCAAAAAGTATACAAATGTCTCTACATCAAATTGGAAAAGTATACTAATGTCTCTACATCAAATTGGAAAAGTATACTAATGTCTCTACATCAAATTGGAAAAGTATACTAATGTCTCTACATCAAATTGGAAAAGTATACAAATGTCTCTACATCAAAAAGTATACAAATGTCTCTACATCAAAAAGTATACAAATGTCTCTACATCAAATTGGAAAAGTATACAAATATCACTACATCAAATTGGAAAAGTATACAAATATCACTACATCAAATTGGAAAAGTATACAAATGTCTCTACATCAAATTGGAAAAGTATACAAATATCACTACATCAAATTGGAAAAAGTATACAAATGTCTCTACATCAAATTGGAAAAGTATACAAATATCACTACATCAAATTGGAAAAGTATACAAATGTCTCTACATCAAAAAGTATACAAATGTCTCTACATCAAATTGGAAAAGTATACTAATGTCTCTACATCAAAAAGTATACAAATGTCTCTACATCAAATTGGAAAAGTATACTAATGTCTCTACATCAAAAAGTATACAAATGTCTCTACATCAAATTGGAAAAGTATACTAATGTCTCTACATCAAAAAGTATACAAATGTCTCTACATCAAATTGGAAAAGTATACTAATGTCTCTACATCAAAAAGTATACAAATGTCTCTACATCAAAAAGTATACAAATGTCTCTACATCAAATTGGAAAAGTATACAAATGTCTCTACATCAAATTGGAAAAGTATACAAATGTCTCTACATCAAATTGGAAAAGTATACAAATGTCTCTACATCAAAAAGTATACAAATGTCTCTACATCAAAAAGTATACAAATGTCTCTACATCAAATTGGAAAAGTATACTAATGTCTCTACATCAAAAAGTATACAAATGTCTCTACATCAAAAAGTATACAAATGTCTCTACATCAAATTGGAAAAGTATACAAATGTCACTACATCAAATTGGAAAAGTATACAAATATCACTACATCAAATTGGAAAAGTATACAAATGTCTCTACATCAAATTGGAAAAAGTATACAAATGCATGTGGGCGTCTGTAGCTTAAGCAGTAGTGAGCTCGATCACAACCCAAGCGTATCTGGCTCAAACTCCGCGGTAGGCCCTTTGTAAAAGCAAATTCATTTCCGTGGGATTTTACGAAAGGTAAAAATAGACCATAGAAAAATAGAAAATGATGTATGATTCAGTAGAGCGTCTGGCCGATTGGATAAGAGCGGGGTTCCCGTGCGGGAGACCTGCTTTCAATCCACGGTACGTTCAAGTTTTTTTTCTGTCGGGGGCATATGGAAATATTCGAACCTAAACAGTTTTGCGGGGACTAGACTAGCAATGAGGTCATTCAATTTTAGCGGCACATGTCCACCTGTCCTACATCGCCAAAAAAAAATAAACGGGCATCACAGACAATACTAACCGTTTTATTCAGATAAGGAATTTTAACTCTGAAAATATTGATTGCAAGATCGATATATTGATTTCTAGATCGATATATTGATTTCTAGATCGATATATTGATTGCTAGATCGATATATTGATTGCTAGATCGATAATGATAGAGAGATGTGGGCCAATATAATACATGTATGTGGAATACTTCAATATGATTTAAACTATGAGATTTTGTTTCTTTCTTTAGGCTCAAGCACAAGCTAGAGCTGAGCAAAGAAAGAACTCTGACATCCACATGAAGTTTGACAGTGATGGCTTGCATATTCAAACAGATAACACACATGATAATTCTTCATCTGCCCAGAAGCATATTACACAACCTCAACAGCAGATGCTGATGCCAGCATCTCGACAGTTGACGCTTCTGACTGAAATTAAATATGATTCTTACGATGGAGGAGGTGCGTTGACAGATATGAAAGAAGCAGTTGCGAATCCTTATTTGAGCAGTTACATAACGAATGTGCCTGAATTTTCTAAGAATGCAGTTACAACGGATATCCATGGATATCCTTTACATGGATCTGTTATTGGTGGAAATAGTAGTGGTAGCAATATCAACAATCCTCATGGTATTAACGACAATGTCGGATATAACAGTCCTGGAATGAACTCTGACCTTCACAGTGATTCATCTCATCCAGATCAGGTTAATAGGAGGCGGAGATTAGGTCGAGATCATTCTAATTACGTATTACCTACAAACATTGGCAACTTTAAGGACAAGAAGGGAAAATACGAGAATCAAAATGGGAGTATCATACAGAACGCTGGCCCCCCTGGGTTGCCTTTGTCTGCTAACGAGATGAACTATGGAGAAGATGTAGGTTTGAAACTAGTTGTGTTAGATAAAACAGATGATGAGGACGAGAATAGAAATACAGATGATTACCATGGTGACGAAAGTTCAAAGATATATCAAGCAAATTACACACCTCGTTCAAACAGTGATGTGTTTCCTATTGACAAGAATGCTGTTGATCGAGATCTTTATAAACAAATGTACGACCCCGCCGCAGAAACAGTATCGTCAAACAGAAGACCAAGTTTGCAGACACTTAGTGTTCTTCCTAATGTCGCTGCCACTTTTGGAACAAAAGGTAACAACGACACATCTTCAAGACTAACACAGTACACAGATCAACATGACACTACCTCAAAATCAGGTTTCGTATTCAATGTGACGGACTATGATTCGGAAACTAATACAAATACTGGAAAAACTTCATCTTTTTCTAATAAAAAATTAAACTCAATCCAACAGTTTTATCATTTTGATGGTTCCTCTTTGAACAAAGTAATAGTCTCTGATGATGATCATCATCGATATGGACATCCTCCTTTAGAGCAACCAAGAAGTGTCTCAATAAGCAGTACTTCTCAACAAGTTTATTCAATTTCTCAAATCGACTACGACCGTTTTACCAGCAACGCTTCACAGTTGAGCACTGTAAGAGAAGAGATGATGGACAGACTTATCCCTGACAAACCAGTTGTTCCACTGAAATTTTATCAAAACCAACAGGATATTAATAATAGAACATTTCTAATTGATCCTCCTACTGCCAATCTCAACCATCTGAATAAAATTAAACATAAGGCAGATGCTAAAGTTCATGGACCAGGGTATAAATTTCAAGTAAACAAATATAATGTAGCCAAGAGAGCATCTATATTGAACAGGGCAGAACAACTACTTGATTCAAGACGAGGACAATTTACTGACAGGTTAGTGGATTGCACGATTGATGTAGTGTATAATAATTCCTCTCGTACCGTTATATGTTACATAGTGCCTGCAAGCAATTTCTCCGTACCGCTCTATCCTGGACAACTCAATCTCATCCATGGAACTGAGACCGATATTTCTTGTCTCTCTCAGCAAAGTTCGTTTCATGGTCTCCTCTCTTTCTTGAACCCTTTGCGTCCCACTTCAATACCTGCTTTGATATTCTTTGATCATTACTTCTCAAGGTATGTCCAACATATCTCCATCTTCTCCTTCTTATAACACTTGTCACTAGTGGTTGACCAGATAATTCTCTATTACGTCCCCTATATTGTATAATATGTGATTAATTTCTCGTTGTTCATGTTGTTCCTTGAAGTCGTTGATCATGATCGACAATCACTAACCATTTAATATTAATAATCAATGATTTGGGAAGGGGCGTAGAGTTTAGGGGCTTGCCTCTCGTTCCAAATCTACTCGGTTTTGCTTCCTCTTGGAGCCATAGGCATATTTTTTAAGAGATCTATGATCTCAGTGTAGAGGAGATAGAGTTCCTAGTCCTATCGGAGACGGGCGATAAAATATGTCTCGTGTTCAATTTGATGACTTAGAAGAACTCTTGACAGTTGAAATTAGAGAAGAGAAGACTAGACAGCCACTGCCCTGGCAAAATTTACTAAAAAATAATAAATATAAAATTTCCACAAAATATCTTCACCATCTTCAAAATTACACCGGGACCCTGACCGGTGCTACGGAGTTCGTGCACTGCTGCTGAGATCTTCCTGTGTAAGAAAGAGATCGGAGCACACTTGGTTATCGAAGTGCAATGATGATGGTCCTACCAATCAATCAATCATTCAAACAACCAGGCAAGTATTTATAGTTAGAAAACATTTATTTTTACAATTTGCACAACAATCCTGAAACAAATACATGTAGATATATAATTGTGTTTAGTGTGTAATACATATATCTATATCTTAAATATCAAACTGAAAATATGTACGTTTGTTTGTTTAAATAGTTTAAGTTGTTTTAGTTTAATCGTGGGATATTCATCACTACACATCGAACCAATTCGCGTCCCCACATTGAAAGCGTTGGTTACGTTTTCCTGAAAGGAGATAAATGAATGCTATAGACATATTGTTCTAGTTCATAAAGAACTAAAGGAACACAAAAGAAAAGCATCACAATTTAAATTAAGTTAATTGAAGAATTAAAACATTGAGATAGTTTCTGGAGCGTCAGGTTAATATTATGAGAACCGCTTCAGAAATATTTTATAGGAAACTTTTACATATAGTATTGCAATGTTTGCTCAAGATTTTATTTTATTTTAATGTGAATTGCAACCATTTATAATCAGGTCAGAGTCCAGTGATGAACTTGAAAGAATTGATGAAGATGATGATGAAGACAGTGACCTTGTTGATGACATGAGTGGCCCGAGACACAGGTCATTGAAACATCTTCAGCGACGAATATATGAAGACAGCACGAGTTACAACAGTAGTGATGACGTATTAAACAATCTGAGGTAAGTCACTGCTGTTTGGTAGTTTTAACTATATATTAAATGAAAATCGTGACATATCCTTTACAGGACGTAGCCATCAACAACAGTACACGAGTCGTGGATTTTCTAGGCACCACTTATACGTTCAGTAGTTTGACATTGTTTTCTGAATGGTGAGGTCTACTTTTTACATTTTTGTAAAAATTCAAGGGAACTAATTTGCTTACAGACTTGCCCACCACAGAGTTTGAACCAGGTACGCTTGGTTTGTGATTAAGCTCACTACCGGGCTAAAGACGCTAACTACGTATACAGCTGTCCATTTGCTTGGTGTAGAGAGGGAGACATAAAACGAACAATTGAGGCCAAATACTTAGGAGCAGGTTTCACAGCAGATGGAAGTATCGATAGCGAAATCAGCAATCGTTGCACAAAAGCTAACCAAGTACTGCGAGAGTCAACACCACTGTTGTCACATAAAGAGATACCGCTAACAACTAAAGCAAATCTCATAAGAATGATTTTCTAGCCAACACTATGTTACCAGTGTCAAACATGGCCAATAACAGCAGCTAATGAGCGGGAAATTATAACGACAAAGATGAGGTGTTTTAGAAGAGCTGCAGGTGTGACAATAAGAGACAAAATTAGAAATGAAGAAATCAGAAGGAGACTGGATGTGAAACCAGTTATGCAATTCATAAAAGAACAACAGATTAAATGGTTTGGACAGTTGACCAGAATGCCCTGGTATCGCCTACCACAGAGAGCCACACAGAAAAAGTATAATGAGTAGAAGGCAAGAGGAAGACCACGCAAAAGATGGAGCGACGGCATTAAGAACAGCCTTACGAACATGACTATCAGCTTACAAAGTGCCTTATAAAAAGCACACACAGGATCACTACGTTTCACCCCCAACACTTCTATAAAGAAGTGAATGGTGGAAGAGAAGAAGAAGAAAGGGAGACGAGAAATCTTCATTCTACACAATATAATATATTAGTTTTTATATTTGTTATTTAACATAACATAGTGTATGTAGGGCAAAACATTATATTATTTTGAACAAAACACTGCTTACAAAAGTGGTTTTACTTTGTATATGCTAAACGTTAAGAGCTGGAGAGAGATCATTTTTGCAGAATGTAACAAGAGACAGAGTTATATGTAGCACATCGAAAAAATCTCTGGGGGCCACAGAGATCTTCTTTTACAGAAGAATGATGAGAATCCAATTTACTGCTAAAATGACTAATGTTGAGGTGTTGAATGAGATCAAGACACAGAGTAAGCTTATCATCAATATAAGAAAGAGGCAGTCATAATTTTTCGGGCATGTGATGAGGAGAGGAGTTTGAGAACGCATTGTAACAATCGGTAACATAGAGGGGAGACGAGACAGAGGAGGACAGAAAAAATGTGGAATAGCCTAACGTCATGGCATGGAAGAGCGTCAACATCTGAGATGATAGCAAACACCAGAGATTTGTGGAGATCCATGATCGCCTACGCCAGACGGCACGACACCTGATGATGATGATGATCAAGAGATAAAACTGGGTGGCGGTACTGGTACAGACAGGGATCAGAGAAATCATCTTCATTTTTCCCCCTGGGGCACGCAGGAGTCGAGGATAATGAACGAGATGATAGATTAGCTGGCATGGCTACGATATCGGATGGAGATGCCAAGAACAGACATTGTATTATTAAAACATAGAGATAGTCTTTCATAACAGATGCGTTTCATGGTTGTGAATCCCAATCCCTGACCAGATTGAGAGAGATTGGTGTCAATATTGGTACATCCCGAAAAGAACGACATATCAAATATGCAAAAAGATTGTGTAACCAACATTGCATTGGCGTGTTGGGCCGCTGGATCCTGCTGGGTATGTTGAGGCTCTGACCGGAGCACCTATGGACATCTACCGAGTGCTATGATGATAATCCTCTTATAACTGATAACTGATCAAGAGACAGATAGACCTTGAGATTCACTTCAGCCAATCTTCGATGTGTAGTTAATTATCATCATGAAAATAGCTTACAATCACAGCGTACAATCGCTCTTATGCTCGGATCACATACTAATCATAAAGGTGGTTAACAAGTGATCGATATGGAGCGTTCCAAGAAGAAGAAGAATTTGTTAGTAGTACTTGTATTACATTTCATTGCCGACTGTTATTAGTACTTGTATTACATTTCATTGCCGATTAGTCTATTAGTACTTGTATTACATTGATACTCATCCTATAGGGTCCTGTTACTCAAGCAGCTCGGAGGGCTCGACTGACTTCAGTCAATGCTCGACTAAAAAAGCATAAACGAATTAGGGTATCAAGAAGACAGGTTTGTGTGATCTTATTTCTTTTTGGAAATTGTATCTTAACATTAATGTTGTTACATTTGTATGTCGCAGTAATGTAGTTCTTAGTGAACTTGCTTCTTAGACCGCTAGTGTGATACGGGGCTCGCAAGGGGAGCAAAGGAATAGTAACACTGCGACACACAAATCATATCGTAAGAGGCGACTAAGGCAGGAGCCTAGGAAGCTACCCTAGTAAATAAAAAGCGTCGTAGAAATCGGATACATTTAAAGATATTCTTGGTAAGACATTTTCATAGACCTTTATTTCTTTTATTCCCAAAAGTTTCCCATACGTTTTAGATCTCTCAACAATAACGTATTGATTTGTTGGTTTGTAACAAGATCCGTGTATGAAATACCTAATACTCTTGAATACAATCACTTGCATTGCTCGCATTTTTCTCTCACTTGTACTTAAAGTTAATTGCATATCCTTTACAGGACTTTGCGAATGAACCCCAGCTTTTTAACGCTGTTTGTGATTTTTCTAGGCATTATTACGTTCAGTAGTTTGCCATTGCTTTCTGAACGGGTGGTGCCATCGTCCTAAAATTCACGCGAAACAGTTTGCAACCAAACTGTCCGCAGTATGATTCGAACTCAGAACGTCGGGGTTAATAGACAGAGTCACTATCCTCTAAGCCACAGACGCCACTGAAACAAATATCAATGAGATAGAAATATGGGTTTTTAAATGTGTTGGGCCGCCAGCTATGAATTCTAGCGTAGTCGAGGCGAATACGTTGATACCAATGACATATTTTTGCGTGAAGACTTGCTTTCTTTATCGCCAGTATCGTTCTACTTTCATGCGAGCCTTATTGCGACTTATAAGTTAATTGTAATTTATATCCCCTAAGTAAATGATCAGGGTTTCCTGTATTCTATCAGTGTACAGTGAGCACGTCGATAATATTTTTTGTATGCAAAGCTGGTCTCCAACTCAAGAACTCAAACAAAGCATACAGTCATTAGCGCAGATTGATAGCCTCATGGAGACCAAAGCGTAATCAATATGTCTATGTAAACAAAAAAATGTTATTAAAGCCTATACTACCGATTTTAGGACGGTTTTTAGACGGGTTGTACGAGAGCCTGAAGAATTTAATGGCAGCTTGGCTAGTGCAGTCGCCACGAAGCTGTTCAGGTTAGGACATTTCATTTATCCCTCACAACAGAAAAATGTCCTTACAGTGGATTGAACACGGGTCTCTGGTATGGAAGCCGTGCTCTAATCCATCGGCCAGGCACTCCTTTATGTGTATGTAACAGCTAGAAAGTAAAGATGAAACATTGTGTTTGAAATTCCAGTACGCTACAGTGTAAATAAAGAAGACATTTTCAGTTAAGATGCAAGCACAATATTGGAAGCTGTAAGTGTGTAGAAAATGATTGTTGAATGATTGTTGAATGATTGATCGCCTGTGTGTTACCGGGGACCGTGAACAGAACAACGCGTGCCGGATTCGAACACACGCCCATCAGAACACATGGCAGGGCTTAACCACAGAGACCCACAGTACAGTCATCCCTTGTGTCCATAATATATACAACTTTCAATTTATACAGGCTTTTTTTTTTATTCGATGTTGTTCGTGTGTTGTCCAGGCGCCATAAGGGAACAAAGAATAGTAACACTGAGACCTACAAGGCATGTCGGAAGAGGCGAATGAGGTATGGAGCCTAGGGAAGCTACCCTAGTAAATGAAAAGCATAGCAGAAATATGATGTGCTGGCCTACTTGTAGGCGCATAGCTGACACAACGTTGATATGAAGAGCTCGAAGATTAAGAAAAAGAAAGAAAATTGATTGATAAAGAGGATAATCATCATTACTCTTCTGTGAATAATTATGTTTGTTCCGATCTCTTTCTTGTACAAGAAGACCTCACCGTCAGTGCACGAACTCCGTGTATCGATGTCTTCTTTTTCTTCTTACGCTTCATATCGACCACTTGTTAAACCACTCTTTGTGATTTGTATGTGATCTGAGCATAAGAGCGATAGTACGTTGTGCCAGTTATGTGCCTACAAGTAGACCAGTACGTCCGATTTCTACGTCGCTGTTTATTTAGTAGGGTAACTCTCATAGGCCCCTACCATAGTCGCCTTTACGACTGATTGAAGTGTTACTATTTTTGTTTCCTTGCGGGCCCTGACAACACACGGGCGGTTTCGATACAATTGTCATGATGGTTATATTATAAAGATATGTTATTCAGTAGTATCATGTTAGTTTGTGCAGCGACTTTTCACTTTCCCTTTATCATGTTCTACTGCAGTTCTGCATATGTTCTATTGCAGTTCTACATATCGTTCCTTAATTGTAGTTTGTTGACGGGTAATAAAGCAACAAATGTAATGGTTCGGACATTTAATGAGAATGGAATACAACCAACCATCAATAACAGCATACAATAAAAAGAGATCATGTACTAGAGCCAAAGGAAGATCAAGAAAAAGATGGATAGATAATATCAAGATCATACTAAATAAACATTGATTGATTGATTAATGATGAAACATTGATATCACACAAAAGGAGACTCATCTGGCCTTGGATCACACATTAAGCCCTTCACCATCTCAACCGATATATTGGCACGGTGTTATTTATTTTATAAAGGTTTTAAAGCAGAAGGATTTACTTAATTGCACTGGGTTTTACCCCATATGTCCCGGTCCCTCTCCGCAGAAATGGCAGCCACCTGCCGAGAGTATTGCACAAAGCCAACTTCGTAGCCTGCAACAATCCTAGGAGTCTCTAGAAAAATTGCACTCGTGAACAGAACGGCGCGGTCCGGATTCGAGCCCACGAACTTCGACTCGCAAGACAAAGGACTTAACCATCTTGGCCACATAAACCCCAAGATATTTCAAAGCCGATATACAGTTAATTCAGTATACATTGCAATATGCCTGTGTTTGACGGTAAAAAAATTACTGGGGTGAGAGGGTTAAATGTCCTACCCCTACGATTAACAACAAGAGTGAACAACCAATTCCATCATTTACCTGGGGAAAGACAATAGACAATAGATAATTAATATCATATTCAACTTAATAGCATCACAAAATATAATTTTTTCCAGCTATATGGTATGGTTATGCATCGCAAAATAATAATAATTTTTTCCAGCTATATGATATGGTTATGGATCGCAAAATAATAATTTTTTCCACTATATGATATGGTTATACATCGCAAAAATAATAATTTTTTCAAATGAAATATTTCTCTTCTCTGACAAATCATAGATTCGTCCACCGCCTTCGCTCACTAGTGACCCAGACGAGAGTTCTTCAGAAAGCGAATTTTCAGACATTCCGCTTTCCTACAGACAATCCAACGATCAATCACGGTATGAAGATCCGAAACTTCTAGAGGTGAACAACGATAGCAGCAGAGAAAGTCAACTTCATCAAGTAGAAGCTGCTTCTATTGCTAAGGGAAGACGTGTCTTGTTCTTCAGAAATGGAGATAGCCACTACAAACCAAAGCAGGTGAGATAAAATTGTAGATATAAGTGGGTTTGGAATTACATTCCTCTCGTATTTTATAATTCTGAATCCTTATCTAGAGTACAGGAGGTGGTAGACGTGAGATATGAACTGCCAGACATGAACACTTTGTTAGAGGCATGAGGGATTTCATTGAAAAATGAAAGTCGTGACATACCCTTTACAGGACTTAGCTGTCGGCAATAGTAAACGAGTTGTCGATTTGCCAAGAACCACTTATACGTTCAGTAGTTTGTCATTGCTTCTGAACATTGAGTTATATTTTTACCGTTCGTAAAAGTCCACGCGAACCAATTTCAATGCTTTCAATGGCTACCTCAGAGTTTGAACCAGGTACACTTCGGTTGTGATCTAGCTCACTCCCACTTAACTCTTTGTATACGCATACTAGAGAACCCCAATAACGAAGTGAATAGTGCATTTGCTTCGTAACCCAGAAGTACAAGGTTCAATTCCACAACTGAATCAGGTTCCTCAGGTCCAACAAGTCCTAATTTGATACCACAGAAACATTAGAAAGTTAAGTATATAAATGTTTATTGTTTTGGCTCGTGAAGTGGTTTGTGGAAAAAATTGGTTCTGTCTGAAAGGTTTGTAATGTGGCGTGTCGTAATGTAGAAGTTAAGCTACAGAAGCTCACAGATTTGATTAGTTAATCGACTCAAAACGTGTGTGATAAGTTGGTGTATGCTGGGAAATATACTCAGGAGGAGGAGGAGGTCGGAGCACCTTTGAACCTGTCCGGGGGGGAATGTGATGATGTCTTATAACGATATACGTGACATTTAGTCCCTCTCTCTCTATGTCTTTTAACCCGGATTGGGGCATAGGCCCTCAACCAACTCATGCCAAGTCTTCCTATCTCTAGCTATCTCCTGCACCTGCAATCAATTTATACAAAGAGATTTATCCTAGACGACTCGTTCAATCTGTTTTTCGGAAGTAAGTCCGATATGTATGCTCTCTGTAAGCAAAGTTTATTTCAGGTTTTTCTCCTGTCCGCGTTTCTTTCTTGAACTAGTTATCTTCACTTCAACTCTTTCTTGATGATTCTTTGATCATTTCTTCTCAGAGTATGTCAAATATATACATAAAGTTTGTGCTTCCCTGCTATGACATTCTACTGTTGTTTTCTAGCCAGCACGCACGCAATGTGAGGTCGTTACCCCAGCTGAATCGTACATAGAAGAAGAAAACTGCTCCCAGTGCTAGGATAGTGGTGTAGTGTAGGCTGCTGCTTCTACCAAATAATGGCTCTATGAGACTATATGTCAATATTCAGTATATATATATGGAACTGCAGTCAAACTATTTGATTGGCAAAACACGTATTTCTTTTCCTTTCTATTTCTAGTTTTTATGTGTGTTTTTGTGTTACATTTATTTCGTTATTCGTTTTTATTCCAGATTTTCCTTAGATACGTTTGTATTTGGTCGTCCATTTGTGTTTCATTTTAATTTGTCACTCCTGTTTGTTCGTTTGCTTGATAAAGGCCTTGTTGGTCGAAACGTTGCTGTATTTTGTCATTGTTTTTGTAATTTGTAAAACTACAGTACTTTGTAATTACGTGTTATGTCAATATTCAAAAGCGCTTTGATTAACAGAGAATGTAAAAAGAAATAATGCATAATGCCAGAGTGGTCTTTATAATTCTCTGCCCCTTCTTTTTCAGGAACGCGGCTGTCCATTGTTGCTATCTCTAAACCACTGGAACGTTTACCAGTATAATATATATATATATATATATATATATATATATATATAAATAATTATATCACAAGGAAAATCGTATATTTTATTGGTGATATAATTATTCTCTATTAAATAGCTCACAAAATTTGAAAAATTTACAAACGGTAACAATGATCTCCTAACTTGACATGTTTTAGTGCACACATGACAAGTACTTATATCTAACGTCAATCTTGACACCACCCTCAGGTACTGATCAACAATAAAACATATACAAACTTGGAGAAACTACTGGTAGATTTGAGTTCTATGGTGGAGACGTCAACAGGTGTCAAGTATATCTTTGCGTGGCCAGAAGGGCATGAGATCAAATCTATCACAGAGTTTGAGAACGGCAGATGTTATGTGTGTTCCAGCACAAACAAATTGCAGGTCAGATACTCATGATAGTTGGTAGACATAATAAGGATAGAAACATTCATTATTGTTTATAAAACCAATATTAAGTACATCTCTCTCTCTCTCGTTCTCTCTCTCTGATTCTTTTAGCCCGGATTGAGGCATAGTTCCGCAACCAACTCATGCCAAGTCTTCCTATCTCTAGCTATTTCCTGCAGCTCCCTCCAGCTCTTCTTTATATTGTTCATCTCTGCCTCCAAATCTCATCTCCATGAATTTCTCTGCCTCCCCTTCTTTCGCTATACCTGCGGGTTTCAGGAAATGACTTTTCTTGTTATATTCCCCTCAAGTTTTCTCAAAGTGTGTCCTATCCAGCGCCAGTGTGTTTTTAAACCTCTTGGTTCATTGAAATATGTCTTGTTCTCTCCATAAGTTCCTCATTTGTGACCCTATCATACCATCTTATTCCCTATATTGTGCGCAGACACCAGTTGATGAATGTTTGCAGTTGATGCGTTATTATTTTAGTAGTACACTGTGCAAGAACATTTCAAGCCCGCATCGGGCTCACTGGTCATCTACACACATACAAACACACATAACGCAACTACATTTCCTTGGATGAAAATTGTGTGGTCATCATCACCGTGATGAACGATCATCATCATTTTATTAGTTCTCCATATTTCTGACCCATACACCAGAGTTGATTTAACATTAGAGTTAAGTGACTGAATTTGTGTTCATTAGATTAGGTACACAAATCTATGTATATATATATATATATATATATATATATATATATATATATACACAATATTGAGTATATTAATCTGCCTATATAGAAAGTAAAAAAGTAAAAGCATAAATATGTTATCCTAGAGAGAAGAAAATAATAAATAAAAATATGAGCTGCAAGTCAGAGTGGACAATATGGAATATAAAGATTAGTTTCAATTCAAAGTAAAAACATTGAACAGAAAGATGAGTTATAATCACAAACGGATAATATTGGAAAAAAATGAGATGAGCTCTGGACTAAGATGTTAAGTATGTAACATAAGGAAGATGAGTTTCTAATTTCAAATGAAAAATATTGAACAGAAAGAATATGTGTTGCAGTTAAAAATTGTAAATATTAAATAGAAATATAGATGTCTTTTTTGTTACATCCATTTGTTCGACCGTTGTGAGTTCAAATGAAGTCATGGCGCCTTATATGGTCTGAATGATTTTTGCAAACAACTGTCACTCGACATTTAGGCGAACTTTTCTCCGACTTCAGAGATACTTGTAATTTAAATTATCAATTAAGAGATCAAGGTCTTTTGTAAGTCAATCGCGTACCTTGTGTACTTCGTAAATTTGTGAGGAAAATTGGTCTTGAACAACGGAATATCTGTGGCACGTTGACAAAAGTACAGCGTATAAGCAGCTACGCTATTGTTGATGAAAGATATGTGTCTGATAGATGATATGTTATTGAACATATAATTATGTACATATTTAAGATTACACATTGTTTGCTTGATATTCTAGAGAGTTGATTATGGGAGCAGTAAAGAGAGTCACTGGAAGGGAGGAAAGATCGACAGAAACGACAACTTCTTGTTCCAGAAGGTATCATAGTATATAATATTATTTGATCAAAATTGTGTTTACAACATAACACATTAACTGTATATATATATAAATATAATGTTTGTTCATGTACACGCATATATACAAATCGTCAGTGGCGGCTCGAGATAATTTTTGTTGGTGGGGCCAGACACATATTTTCGAAAAAATCATGGTTCTAGGAGTTCTAGGTTAGATTATATTTCAATATATGAAATAATATATAAATGTTACACATTTTTTTTTGGGGGCCTGGTCCCACTGTCCCATAATGACGAGACGCCACTGCAAATGGTGTTTGTTTATGTAAGGATTAGTGCGATGTGCACGTAGTCTTATTTGAGAACTGCCAGACATGAACACTTTGCTTCACGACTTTGCGCGTCATCGCTTCTCGGCCGTATGGCTAAGATCTTCTTCTTCTTTGCGTTCGTTCTTTATGACCAATTGTAATCACCCTTTGTGATATGTTTGATCTTTGCCAAGAACGTGTATACTTTGCACATTGGTTTGGTAGGCTCAGTGGCGGCTCGTGCTAATTTTTGTTGGTGGGGCCAGACACAAATTTTTGGGAATATCATAGTTTTTGGTTAGGTTATATTTTAATTTATGAAATAGTAAATACACGTTACACATATTTTTGGTAGGGCCCGGCCCCACTGGCCCTTAATGACGAGCCGCCACTGGGTAGGCCCCTAAACGCATAGATTTCTACACGTTTAGGACATGTGCATCTGATTTCAGCTAAACCTCTGCATTCGCCTCTTACGACATGCGTGGCAGGTAACAGTGGTTCTATTCGTTACACCCCAAATTTGGGCCCCGGTAACCTCTCGACCGTATGGCTAATTTGAAAGTGTAATGCCCACTTGATCGTGGCCAAATTGTTGAAGTCTTCATAGAGTCAATGTTTAACTAAATAAAACACATTCAGAGCAGACCTTGTTCCAAAGAATGACGACGATCGGAGTTTGTACACGTTTCAAACGCACCTTGGTCCTCCAGTTGTTCACTTAAGGGTAGGACCATATAATAAAAAAATGAACACTTTGTTAGTTAATCAAGACGTTTGATTAATTAACCAGAATTGGAGTAATCAGTCACATTATAATGCTGGAAATATTGAGGGAAACATATGAGCACTTATAAACATTTCAGATTGAAATGATGGTTATCCTTACTAATTACATATTATTATCTGTGGCTAAGTGGTTTTGTCTTTGACGCGAATCAAGGGTCGTTGGTTCGAATCCTGACGCGATGTTAGTTCACGGACGCATTTTCTTCAAGGGACGGCTAGGATTGTTGCTGGAGCTACGAGGTTCGTGCTTTGTGTAACACTATCGGGCAGGTAGCGGGCTATTTATGTGTAGAGGAACCCAGCCATACAGGGTTAAATTCAGTGCAATGAAGTCAATCCTTTGGCGTTAGACCTTTTAAATCGTATGCTACAAGTGACATTCTTGTCATAGGTATATGCTTGTTCATATGTTCACCAGGGGTCTCTGTGACGTTTCCGTCTCTCGTGCCAAAGGTACCAGGTTGGCTCCCTCGTGGAGCCATCTGGATTTTTTTTAAACTAGAGTATCTTTACTAGGCCTCTACCTCATTCGCCTCTTATGACATGCCGTGCAGGTCGCAGTGATAATTTTCTTTGTTCCCCTTTGCAAAGCCCCTGGAGTACACGAAAAGTTTCCTTCTGTGAGAGCTGACGTAAATTTAGTGTCATGAAGCTGTTTTCTTGACCCAGTGCGTCTTTGATGGTTTCCTGATATAGTCCATTACAGTCACAGAAATTGTCACTGAAGCTTCAGTGCAAGTCCGTCTGGTACTGCCCCATGTCCGTCTGGTACTGCCCCATGTCCGTCTGGTACTGCCCAATTCATCTTCTTCTTTTTCTTCGAGCTCTTCAAATAGACCACTTATTAACCACTTTGTGTGATTTGCATATAATCTGAGCCTAAGAGCGATTGTACGTTGTACCAGCTATGCACCCAAAAGTACGCCATCACATCCGATTTCTGTGCTGCTTTTATTTACTAGGTAGCTTCCAGCTCCTACATATGTCGCCTCTTACGACATGCCTTGCAGGTCACAGTGGTACTATTCTTTGCTTCCTAGCTGATCCCGACACCACACTGGCAACCGTGTTCATGGAATTTAAAGTGAACGTGCACTTATCGGGCATGCTTAGAGTTTTTGTACGTCTGTATTCATTCAAATATATTGTAAGCTTCAATGATATGTCATTGCAGGCAGATAAATTACCATCACCTTTACGTCGCCCACGTGTCCTGACAGTCATCAGCAACCTCTTCAGGGATAGTCGCGAGAAACTAATACTCAACACCAACTCTCAGATGAACTTTGAGGACATCCTTAACGACATCTCCAACATGATTAACATTCCCAACCCACCAGTGAGAGCCTTATATACAGAGAAGAAACCACATGAAAAGGTAGTATATTTGTAGCATGTCCTTGTTTTAGTAGTATAAAAAAAAGGAAAATCCTGGCATATCCCTTACAGGACGTAGCCATCAACTACAGTAAACAAGTCGTTGATTTTTTTCTAAGCACCACTTATACGTTCAGAAGTTTGACATTGCTTTCTGAACTGTGATGTCTATTGTTACCATTCGTAAAAATCCAAGGGAACTAATTTGCTTCCAGACTTACCAGCCGTGGTGTTTGAACCAGGTACGCTTGGGTTGTGATCGAGTTCACTACCGCTTAAGCTACAGACCTAATTACATCCTCAAGAAAATATTAAGTTTAGTAGTACATTACATTCTTCTGGCACAATGTACATTCTTAATGGTATTTCTTACATGGTACATTCTTTGGTACATCTTATGGTACATTCTACAGGGTACATTCTTTACTGGTACATTCTTACATGGTACATTCTTTATGTACATCTTATGTTTATTGTATTGTATTTGATCAAATAACATCTCATCAACATCATGATCCATTTATTCTTGTTCATTTAACTTCTCCTTAACAGTAAATACTAAATATAAGTATTTCTCATCATTTAACATCAATTTAACAGTATTATTCAAGTATTTCCCATACAGAGTAACCATCCATCCCTGAGAAAAGAGCTCAGCAAGATCTCTACCAACAAAAGAGTTACACTTCAGTGGGTACCATCACATTGCGGAGTGCCAGGTAACGAGAAGGCAGACAAACTTGCTAAAAAGGGAGCAGAATGTGAACAAATAGATAATGAAATCACATACTTTTAAAACAAAAGCTATCATGGACATTAGAAAAGAACCTAAACCATCCAACGATGACTACCACACACTTGACAGACAAGGACAGACTATCATCTTCCGACTCAGGATAGGTCATAACAGACTGAACAAACACCTCCACAGGCTGCGATTGTCCCCAACCCCTCTGTGCCCCTGTGGCTCCGCTGAACAAACCACAGAACATGTCCTGCAAGACTGCCCCTGTATGTCCTCCCAAGAAAGGAATGCTGGCCCTACAACACAACACTACATTCAAAACTACATGGCACTAGAGATGAGCTCCAGACAACAGTCGACTTCATCATAAGAACGTGTCTAACGGTATAATCATCAAAAAAGCGATCGCAAAGAAGAAGAAGAAGTAGTATGTCCCATCATTTAACATCAAATTAACAGCATTATTCACGTATTTCATTATTGACGCATCATCACATAACATACATAACATCATCATCTATGCATTATCTAACCAACATCATGTTATATGTTTTCGCGATCATTGAGCATCCCATCAGCATCGTTATCCATGTGTTCTTGATGATGTACGTTCAGGTTGAAAGTTACAGTCAGCTCATCAGAGACTTTGCAGAACACACTAACTTTATTGCTTGTGGTGAAGAACTGGTTCCACTAGAACTGTCCTCACGACGAAAAGGTCAGTCTTCAGACGGATCAGTTCAGTCAAGAAAGACAGCATTCAATAAAAATAATGGCTGTAAGTGTACTTAATTTTCCTATACACTGATTGTGTGTCTCTGTAGTGTAGAGGTTAGGTGCCGCCTCCCGTCCAAATGTAACCGGTTCACTCCCTCGTGGAGTCATTGGGATATTTTTTCAGAGATTGATGATCTCAGTGTAGGGGAGATAGAGTTCGAAATCCTATCGGAGAAGGACGATAACACATAGGTCCCGTGTTCAATCTGAGCAAGTTAAAGAACCCTTGGCAGTTAAAATTAGAGAAGAGCAGGCTGGAAAGCTGCTGCCCGGGCAAAATTAATTAGAAAGAGATTAAAAATAAAATTCATACAAAATATCTTTACCACTTCCAAATTACATTGACGATCCTCGCTGGTGCTACGGGTTCGTGCACTGCAGCTGAGATCGTCATTTGTAAAAAGAGATCGGAGCACACATGGTTACTCACTGAAGTGCAATGATAATGGTCCTATCAATCAATACTTGATTTTCAATGATGTACCGACTCCGTGTTTCGTATGTTCTAATAAGGAAATTATGACTGTATTATGACTGAATTTAAGACTGTGTTATGTTTAGTGTTTATACTGTGATACCGAGACGATTTCGCCAGATTCACAGATGACACATCATTTTAACATTTGCTTCAAAAATCTCTCAATGAAGATCCGTAAAACGCATTATTCTCGCTAAGGAAGTAGTCATTGTTCAACATTATCTGAGTCATTGTGTGGTCACCTGAAGAGATCTAGTTAGTGTTCATGTTGACATGTACTTTACTGTAACGTTGTTAAACTTTTGTTAAACTTTCTGCCTGACTGCTAGGATGTGATCATCTTATTCATCTTCAACACGAACTCGAGTTTGCAAGAGAAAATCAGTAATATCATTACTGTAGTAAGAATGATGCTGAATGATACCATAAAGAAGATAATCCAAGTATTGTGGGCATATAAAAAGAAACGAAGTGTAGGAAAAGACCATTATGGAAGGGGGTATCCCAGCAAAGAGGAGAAGAATAAGACCAAGAAGAAGATGGACTTAGGATGTAACTGATGGTTTGAGCATGACGGCTGCAGAGACCAATATCTGACCTATGAAAGAGCAACATTTTGAAGGACTGTTAGAGTGGCATAATTATGCTCAGAACTAAATTATGATTCCAAACTAATGCGATCTACACATCACTAATTGTTTTAAATATTCTTTTTTGAATTTAATGAAATATCTAAAAGGTATCCAATTCAAACTAGGCTTAACCATTTAGCTACATATACCTCCATGATTAGTAAGAAACAAACTAGTAGTTTGCACTATGAGTGGATGTTCTTTATTCAGGCTTCCAATATTCTGGCTCTTTCGTGGATTTAGTGCTCAGCATAGGCAGATGCTTGTAGTTATCAGAGCGCAAAAAGGATTTCATGCAACTCATTGATTGAAGAAGTATTAAAGATATGTTTTCTGGATATCCTGTACTGTTTAGATACTATCCGTTTAATGAACAGATTGTCTGTGTGTTGTGTATGGAATTAAAGTCGCTTTAAGACGAGGCACGCGCTTTCAACCTGAGATCGAAACGTGTAGGTCATAGATTTCCAAATTTTTTCTGCCCACCGCCCACTTTTCACAACATAAACTTTGTAACCCCCATCCACATTATAACAGTTTGCCAACGCCCCCATATATATATATATATATATATATATATATATATATGCATGCTATATTTTCACTTTGACATAGAACATTGATATACATTTCTGGCATACATGGTCAATTTTCAAATGATTATATACATGAAATAGAAAATTGATGAAAAAATGGATTGTGTAAGACGGGCATAAGAATTATAAATGATTGTTCAATCGCAAAACCACCAAAATAATTTATTATTAATTTCTTATTGAAAGAGCCACCACCCTAATCGCTTGAACACCCCCCAAATTCTTCTGAACCCACTATCGCCCCTAGAACGCTTCAGCGCCACTGGGCAGGCGGTACCGCCCATTGTGGGAAACACTGGTGTAGGTCAACAAACATGACAAAAAAGACTAACTTCTTTCGGAGATTCTAAGTTATGAACAGATCAGATATAGTTGAATATATATGCATTGTTTCAAGGAGTTTGGAATCACACGGTGAACGAATAAGAATGAAAGCATGTAGGACAGAATGAGAAGTATCGGTTATCAGGGAACCACGACACATCAAGAGCTTGCAAAGTCTTCGACATTTACTGGAGAAGACTGAATATCTTGAAGTATACCATGAAAACTACAACGATGGTTCAGTAATAAAAATATGAAATTTAATTTAATTTATTTCTCAACCAATAGATGAAGCAAGTCGTTTTCAAAAAAATTCTAGTCTGCCGTCAACTCGGAGTCCCGACGGTGCCTATTCAACGGTTGCCCATAGCGATCAGGTCAAGTCCAGGAGACGGAAAACGGATTCTGTCAGAGTTGATATCAATGGAAAAGTCAGAGGTAATTGTACACATAGTTCTTCTAGTCTTGCATCATGAGTTATCTATGACGTTAGAAGCCACGTGAGAACAGGTGCTAGGCTCTGCAAACAAAGTGCTGATCAATACCGTAATTTACCTCCAAGTGAAGGCCTTAGTAACAAGTTCTGTGTTTTTAGTTGTTAAGTAGGGAACTAAAGTCCCTTTAAGCCAAGGCACGCCTCCTTTAACCTAAGAACGAACCATGTTTTGGTTATATCAGAGCCTGTAGGCAAACAAACATGAAAATTAAAAATTAACTCCTTCTGAAGAAACCAAGATTATTAAGTTAGTATAAACACGATTCAATATTACAGTTTGACTATACGTGTAGGAATCGGAGAGAAAATGTAAACCCTGTCCCCACACAATAAAACATTGCTTGTATCGGATGACTAATACAGTAGGCTGCTTTACTGCTGTCTAGCAACACTAATGCGAATTTAGCAAGTAAAGTCAATCCGATTATATAAATGTCGTCCTGAACATTGGTGTTTAGAACCAAAAGATGCAGATAACACTCCAACGACGTAATCTGCGATACAATGTAACAATTATACAAAAGGGTCTGAGGGAGAAGGATTGCCCTCATTGCACCATGTTACCACATATATTGCCACAGCAGAAATGACTTAAAACCTGTCAAGATTGTCAATGTTCATGTTGACATGTACTTTATTTCAACATTGTTCAACTTCATTATTTATTCTTTCAATTGCAGCATAATGGCAACAAAAGCCAATATCTGCTGGCTTATTGAAGAAGGAGATTAACAAGCCATGTATTTATTCTTGTATTTATAACTCAGTTCTAACATTATTTTACCATCCTCTATTGTTTCAGAGTTCTTTCCTCCAACTCAAGTTGACCAGAACGACGACGGTCTCAAGCCAGTCAAGAAACTGAAGCTCGATTGGGTGTATCCTTTCATGACAAGAACTGTTTGAAGATGATCGTAACATTCAGTGAAGAGTTCGCTAGTACATGTTGATATAGTCGCCCCCTAGAACTGTTTGAAGATGATCGTAACATTCAGTGAAGAGTTCGCTAGTACATGTTGATATAGTCCCTCACAGAACTTGTTTACAAGAAATCTAACTTTGAGTTCGCAATAATTTTAGTATATCCTCCACGCGCAGAGAACCGTGTTTGAAAGAGAACATCTGTAGATTCGCAATAATTTGATATATCCCCACGCAGACAACCGTATACAATTTGTTAAAGAACATCTTTGATTCGCAATAATTTTAAGTATATCCTCCAGCGCGCAGACAACCGAAGTAGCGAATTTGTTAAAGAACATCTTTGATTCGCAATAATTTTAAGTATATCCTCCAGCGCGCAGACAACCGAAGTAGCGAATTTGTTAAAGAGCTCGATTTCTTCGTTGCGTGGTCTGTGTTCATTTCTAACGTGGCTGTGGAATATTTTCCCACTGTAAAAGCTCTCAGAACGACACAGACTCAACTGGGTACCAGGAAAAGCAATGGGAAGTAAAAGTCGTTCTCGTGATTATGATCGAATGATCCCTCTTGGGACGAGGGTCAATGAAAAATACTAGTCTCACACCGTATTATCCAACGGAACATTGAACGCTACTAAAGAGACGGATTGACACAAAGTTCAGGTGGTGATTTGAAATATGTGTCCATGTAGTGAGTGATAATCGATGCATGAAAAAAGTGAGTTCCGTCACTTGTTATCCTTCAGCACGCGACGACTGACAGTTTCAATCCGATGATGGCTAATGAAACATCATCTACTCACCGTGAGATCAGAATAAGGAGTTTATTGTAAGAACCCCATGGGAAGCAACGGAAGCCAATGAATATGATCAATAAATAGATAGTGTACAAGTATTAGAAGCTCTGAAAAAACAAATTACCAAACACAGGATTCGAACCACTTATTCTTATTTCTTACGGCACCCATAGCCTAGACTCGCAATACGAGGTTTCTTACAAACACAACCATCGAGCCATTCCCCGTATAGTTTTCACATCTAACAACACTACGTTTGACTTCAAGTTTCTTCAGTCCGAACATGGACGTAGATGTCAAGTCACCACATGAGCTCTTTGTCTGACCCGTCTTCCTGGTAGCGTTCAGAGTAACAGTCTCATCTATTGTCTTACCGCTTTTTATTGTTTTTGGATGTACACTGCATACAACTTACTGTCTGTGACTTCTGTGATGTACACTGCATACAACTTACTGTCTGTGACTTCTGTGACTAAATAGTTCAGTCGTTTGCCTTGCTTTCCGAATGTCTTGTAAAACAGTTACCCAGTCTGTACTTCTCTCAAAGAAACACATGAATTAAACTGTTACAATGTATTTACAGCTCCAAATGGAGCATAATATTACAACTAACACTTGATAGTCGTTATTGCTATCTTTGGACAAATATGCGTAGTAAATGTTGATATTCTATCTATGTGATATTTATTTCTTGGCTACTTCCTTTACTTTTACATCACATTTTCCCCTAATATCATTTTGATTTATGGTATCTATTTATGTACACAAATATAACAATGAACAATTTACAATACATAGAGATGGAAATTGATAGATAAGAGACATGGTACGGTATAGCGTTTTACATTAACCCTTTCGCTGCTACATACTTTCCGAAGACGGAAGTAAAATGATCTACTTTTTGTTTCTAGGTCACAAACGGGAATGTATGCTTAAAGCAGTGACAGTAGAAATGTATAACGTGTTAATACGTCTTTAGCCCAAAGAGGAGAGATAATAACAGTCGTGTTCATGCGTCTTTAGCAGTGAATGGTAAAAACGTCTATACACGTCCATAGCAGCTAAAGTTTAAAGAACCAGAACGTTTGTTTTTTAATCTTTCTTTTTACCGTTTTATCTCTCTAACTCATTGTTTAGACGCATACTCTAAAAACTGGAAATCTTGAACTCCAAGCATTCATCAGAAATCCAATAGTGATTAGTCAGTTTAAACTACCTGGTTATATAATGACAGAGCACTTCTAATGCATATCCTGCAACCATTATAAACACAATCTAAGCTCGGGAAATGTGAACACTTTCAGCTAAATAACTTGAATTTATATGAATTTGAAAACAATCTGTTGATGCGCATATCGACCACACTGTCGTAGTGTCACTCCTCCCCAAATCCATCTCAATGTAACGTGTTAACAGTGTAGCTCCAATTCCCATAATAAACTTGCCTGCTATAAAGTCACTCTACTCCCCAAATCCATCTCAATGTAACTCGTTAACAGTGTAGCTCCAATTCCCTAAATCCACTTTCCTGCCAAAGTGTCACTCTACTCCCCAAATCCATCTTAAAAGAACAGTATAATCCTTACTTTCCACATCCATCTCCCCTAAACAATGCCATTCCTATTCCTTAAATCCACCTTCCTGCCATACTGTCAGTCTTACTCCGCAAATCTATCTCAAAGGAACAGTATAATCCTTACTTTCCACATCCATCTCCCCTAAACAATGCCATTCCGATTCCTTAAATCCACCTTCCTGCCATACTGTCAGTCTTACTCCGCAAATCTATCTCAAAGGAACAGTGACACTCCGACTTCTCAAATCTACCTTCCTGTCATCGTGCCATTCCGACATCCCAAAATCATCTTCATGACAGAGTGTAACTTTGTCGGCCCAAATTCACCTAATTGTAACAATCAATTTCCAACTCTCCCCACAACCTCCTCGCTTTCTAAAGAGCTATCATGCAATCTTTTCTATTAAGACATTTAACCCACTTTCTAGTTAACACTTTCATGCATACTTGCCCTTGACACATTTAAGTTATGGATACCGAGGTCGAGATGTCAAACAGAACCTGGCTGTTATTTCCACAACTGGTGAGCTCGTGTACTTTGTTGCAGCAGTTGTGGTTGTTTACAACAAAAAAGTTGCAACACAGAGACATTATTTGGGACACTCTGAAGAAATTACCTGGTACGTGTAATTAATATTTACAAATTGCATACATGTACAGGGTATGGGCAAATTATTAACCTCAGTGTACACCTTGTCAGGAAACTTCAGGAAGAACAAGGAATAAGAAGATTTGTCAGGAAACTTTAGGAAGAACAAGGAATAAGAAGATTTGTCAGGAAACTTTAGGAAGAACAAGGAATAAGAAGATTTGTCAGGAAACTTTAGGAAGAATAAGGAATAATAAGAGTTGTCAGGAAACTTTAGGAAGAAGAAGATTTGTCTGGAAACTTCAGGAAGAACAAGGAAGAAGAAAAATATTTATCTGGAAACCAGAACGAACGAGGTAGAAGAAGAAGATTTGTCAGGAAACTTTAGGAAGAACAAGGAAGAAGAAGAAGATTTTTGAGGAAACTTTAGGAAGAACAAGGAAGAAGAAGAAGATTTGTCAGGAAACTTTAGGAAGAACAATAATGAAGAAGAAGATTTGTCTAGAAACAGAGCGAACGAGGTAGACGAAGAAGATTCGTCAGGAAACTTTAGGAAGAACAATGTAGAAGAAGAAGATTTGTCAGGAAACTTTAGGAAGAACAATGTAGAAGAAGAAGATTTGTCAGGAAACTTTAGGAAGAACAAAGAAGAAGAAGAAGATTTATCAGGAATCTTCAGGAAGAACAAGGTAGAAGAAGAAGATTTGTCAGGAAACTTCAGGAAGAACAAGGAAGAAGTAAAAAGAAATAGCATGTTTGTCAGGAAACAAGATTGCTCAATTCAGCACTATGGGCACATAAATACATAAATATGAAATCGAATCCCTATGGCTCCACGAGGGAGCAAACCGAGTACCTTTAGAACGAGAGGCGAACACCTATTCTCTATACCACAGAAACCCCATTTATACTATCCCGATACAAACAACACGATAACTAGCAGATAAAGGATATGAATAAGATATATCGAATGGGCTAAGGATTGAGCGACGAGATACAAACTGGTACAGTGTATCATCTATATTAAACATATGACAGACACACAAACCTACAAATATATAGCATAATTTATATCAAAATGTGCTTTTATGCAAACATTTTATTTCCATAGTTTGGCTGTGCACCCAAATGGAAGATTTATTGCCACAGGACAGATCTCTGGATCGAAACCGGAAACTGGGGTAACATTATAAATTAGTTACATAACATTTGTTTTTACTTGTTAAGTTACTTTAAGAATACCAAGACCAACACGAGGATAGAGATCATCAGAGAGAAGATCACAAGATACTACAAAAATATATATCTTTTCTCTATGTAGTTTGTAAATCATATGACACTTAGAAAAGAAACACAAGTCAGCTGGTCTTCTCTGTCCTTGGTTGTTCTCTGTATTCTATCTGTGGTTCATTGTCTTCAGCTCCAGTCCTGCTGTTCTCATACAGGTGATTTTGGGTCGTTCAAGTTTTTGTTTACCCTCTAGTGTCTAACTCAGTGCAGTTTTCGGTTACGGAGCTAGTCTCCATCTGTAATGCTTAATGCAGTTTTTCGTGACAGTGTTAGCATTTATGCTTAGCACACGTCCGTCAATCTCCAGCAATGTTATTGTATATTAGTACTCGTACATATATCTATGCTGACATTGTTTAATAAGCTTGTAGTATGTCTGATTTTGTTTACTGAGAGATATGACAAATATTGGACACTTCTATGGAAGAGATTCAGCGAGTTGCTCAGAACAGAGTTGTATGTGGACACTTATTGCAAGCCCTATTTAACGTAAAACAGTATGAGAGAAGAATATATATATAAATCATCCATTGGTGGGGCCAAACAGAAATGTTCGGGAAAATCATGTTTTTAGGTTAGGTTATATTTTAATTTATAAAATAATAAGTACACCTTACACATTATTTTTGGTGGGTCTCAGCCCCACTGGCCCTTAATGACGAGCCGCCACTGATATCAGCGCAAAACATACTACGTGACGCAAAACCTAATGTCTCCTGAGACAAAGAGGCCAATGATGATTATATAAATATAAAGATAGATATTTATAAAGTCTTTCCTTGTCTGATTTCCTTCCCAAGTCTCTGACCTTCATAAAAAGTCCAATGCAGTCTTCCTATCGACTCCTTGATGATCTGGATAAATAACTCCTACCCGATCTTCCATATCATAGACATCGATTGTCTTTCATTCTCTATGCGATCGAAAAATTGTGAATGGAACTGTTTTACTCTGAACTGTACGAGTTGAACTTCGCAAACCTTGAGATATTGTCTAGTTGTACACATTATCGATACTTATTACGATCTCCAAATTTTGAAACTTCCTTTTGTTATAAATCTTATCCATATATCAATACTGGCAGGTGAATCAATATGTCTCCATCTTATCTTTGTCTCTTTGTCAATTTTTCTTTCGCTAAGAAAACGTATGTTTTTTTGAGATTTGTAATTTCGAATAGTATATTGTTCTTCTTCTCTTCCACCATTGACTTCTTTATGGAAGTGTTGGGGTGAAACGTAGTGATCTTGTGTGTGCTTTTTAAGGCACTTTGTAAGCTGATATTCATGTTCGTAAGGCTGTTCTTGATGCCGTCGCTCCATCTTTGCGTGGTCTTCCTCTTGCCTTGTACTCATTATACTTTTTCTGTGTGGCTCTCTGTGGTAGATTATAGTATATTGTTGTTTACAGTAAATGCAGTCTGATCTAATTGTGTATCCATTTTCTTTTTCTATTTATTCAGTGTTTTTACTTTATTAGTTAGATTTTATCAGAGATCGTCGTTTAAGATCCAAAGTCTCCCGAATATGATTAGTTGTGCAAAGCATAATAATTTACCTGTGCAAATTCATAATGAAGTTGTCATGTTAAATAGTTACTAGTAGGGACCTGTGATCAAATAGTAACAATGGTGATGTACCGTGATCAAATAGTTAACAATAGTGAAGTTGTACCTGTGATCAAATAGTTAACCAATAGAGTGAAGTTGTACCTGTGATCAAATAGTTAACCAATAAGGAAGTTGTACTGATCAATAGTTAACCAATTGATTGTATGTGATCAAATAGTTAACCAATAGAGTGAAGTTATACCTGTGATCAAATAGTTAACCAATAGAGTGAAGTTGTACCTGTGATCAAATAGTTAACCAATAGAGTGAAGTTGTACCTGTGATCAAATAGTTAACCAATAGAGTGAAGTTGTACCTGTGATCAAATAGTTAACCAATAGAGTGAAGTTATACCTGTGATCAAATAGTTAACCAATAGAGTGAAGTTGTACCTGTGATCAAATAGTTAACCAATAGAGTGAAGTTGTAACTTATATTTTTCCTTAAAGTTTTCTTGTTGAACTGTTTGGCTCATATAAGCCGCTGGGGTGTCACTATTTATTCCTTCAGAACGATCTACAGGTAAATTCATTTATCTTCAAAATAGTATATTACTCATAAAAATCTGTTGATAATTCAGAAAACTGCAGCTGAATTTGTACATACACCTGCAAATGGGAAAATTAGGACATAAATTTAATTTAGCCACAACCAATTTTTCAATCAGTAGCTAATCAGTTAATATCCTAACTGCTGGCATAGGCGACGTCGTCTTTCAAAAACCTGCCATCCACAGTCCCGTTTACTTGTTATTTCACAGATACAATTTACCCTTGAAAATTGTTTTTGCACATGAACATTTGAAAATGTAGGCTTATATTTGTTCATACAATTTTTTTTAAATTTCTTCATCTGCCCTATTTATTTATTCTTTTTTTTTTTTAGTTTCCATTGTTCTCGGACATGTTCAAATTATATGACTATGTATATTTCTTTTATCTCAGTTTAACTATTCCAGACTTCTATTTTAGCTTCTACAAATTTTCATCTCTCTCTAAATAACATCGGAATGTCTTGCCCGTCCTGTGGAGTTTGTGCATTGCCGATGAGATCTGCATGTGTACAAAACGATATTGGAGCACTCATTGTTGCTGACGGAAGTGTAATGATAATGATTCAATCAATCAATCAATCAACGAATAAATCAATGAAATTATTAATCAACCAATTGATCAATCAATAAAACGTATTTATTATTTAGATACAAATATAAATATCTTATGACTGGTACAAGAAGTACTAAAGTTTAGTCCGATGCGCCTAATAATGAAACTGGTTTTTTTCCAGGCACATGTTCGTATATGGGATAGTAAGTCATTGTCTACCTATGCCGTGGTCGGACTTGGTACCTTTCAGCAAGGGGTGGCCTGTGTTAACTTTTCTGAAAGGAACTTGAACATCATAGGAGAAGCAGAATCGGTATGATTAATTATGAATCGAATCATGTACATCATCATCATTAAGTAGCTTGTCCCTTCTTCAACTTGGCTCCCATGACAGCAGTCATGAAAAACTCTCTGTTCTGTGCAAGTTGGCCGACGTCAGCAGCAGTCATTCTCAGATCGTCAATGACATCCTGCACCCATCGTCTTCTAGGTCTTCCACTCATTCTTCTTCCAGGCACCATTCTCTACAAAATTATCTTCTCTATGCAGTCATGTTGCTTGATGTGTCCGAAATATTTAATTTTCCTTGATTCTTATTTTCTTTAATAGTCAACTCTCTTTAATATCAAACTGTTGCAGAACAGAAGCACTTGCTATTTTCTCTGTCCATGATATTCTAAGTACTCTCCTGTAGCATTTGCGTTCAAAGGTATTAATGATTTTCTCCGTCGCTTTGTCAATGTTCTAAGTCTCACAACCATATGTTGCCAAGGGAAAAACGCAGGCTCATAAACACTTGACTTTATACAGAGTAACAAATACGAACACTTACATTTACAAAATACATACAATCACTCGTAGACATACACCTACACATATATAATAGCACATATGGTTGTTAGCTGTTTTGATTCCACATAAAGTATGTTCCTGCACTATTGTTACCTGTACCAGACTGTAGAGTTTATGCTTTGGAAAAAAAGGTCTTTGTAGCGTAAATGTTAGACGCTCGTCTTACGTGCCATAGGTACCAGGTTCGATCCCTCGTGGATCAATCTGGATATTTTTCCAGAGATCCCTGATCTCAGTGGAGATAGTTCGAGTTCCTATTCATATCGGAGACGGACAATAAAACGTAGATCCCGTGTTCAATTTTAGCACGTAAAAGAACCCTGGGTAGTTCAAAATCAAGAAGACAGACTAGAAAGCCGCCACGCGGACAAAATTCATTAGAATAAGATTAAAAATAAAATTTTTACAAAAATATCTTCACCATCTTCAACATTATATCGATGATTCTCGCCGGTGCTACGAAGTTCGTGCACTGCAGCTAAGATCTTCCTGTGTAAGAAAGAGATCGGAGCACATATGGTTACGCACCGAAGTGCAATGATGGTGGTCCTCTCAAATCAATCAAGCGCTAGTTAACAGTAACAATTAGTAGACAACATAACTAATTCTTTTGCTATATACAGTATCTGAATAACTTATGATGTGTCAATGATACAATCGTTCACTTAATTCCCCAGATACCAGGTGATCTACTGATGGTTATAGAAGACAGTGATCGTCATGTACTCACGGTCTGGGAATGGCAGACGGAAACATTAATTGCTAGAACATCCGTAAGCATGTGAAGCCAGGTTATGTGTATGTGTATATGTGTATAGCTCATTATAACACATACGTCCACATATAGTATTTTGAGATAACTGTTAAATAGACAAACGATTAGATGATATCTATAGGTAGTTAAGTTGAGTTTCCCTGATTGATGGATAAGACTATCATCATTGCACTTTGGTGAATAACCATGTGTACTCCTATCTCTTCCTTACACATGATAGTTTCAGTGGAAGTGTACCAACTATGAAGCACAAACAAGGGTTCTTGACGTAGTAGGGGAGTTTCTGTTGCGTAGAGGTAAGGTATTCGTCTCTGGCTGCAAACACACTCGGGACTTTCCCGCATGAATCGATTGAAATATTTTTAAAGATCGAGATTCTAGTCCTACGGCAAACGGGCGATTAAATGCAGATCCCGTGTTCAGATTGAGTACGTAAACGAACCCTTGGGAATTGTAAGCTGAAAAGTGTGTTCTGCAAAATCACTGCCCGGACAAATATTATTACACAATCTTTCATTAAAATTGATACACAATTGTTACCATCTTTAAGTACTTCATTAAGAAATCACCCTGGAGAAACAGAGTTGAGCACTGCTGCTGAAATATTCATGTGTAAGAAAGAAATTTGAACACACCATGTTATTCACCGAAGTGCAATGATGGTGATCCTATTAATTAAATCAAATCAGAACTGTCAAATCTGTTGAAGATAAATTGCTGTTTTTCTCCAACCCTCAGACGACAAGTGACCCTGTTGTCTCTGGCTGTTTCTACCCATTTGATGAAAGCATTATAGTCACTTATGGAAAAGAGCACATTCACTTCTGGAGAATGTTCTTTGACAAAGATAGAAAAATTATGAGAGATAAACTTAGTGGAAACTTTGAGGTTGGTATGCAGTTTTGACATAAACTTTGAGGTTGGTATGTAGTTTTGACTTAAACTTTGTGGAAACTTTGAGGTTGGTATGTAGTTTTGACATAAACTTAGTAGAAACTTTGAGGTTGGTATGTAGTTTTGACATAAACTTAGTAGAAACTTTGAGGTTGGTATGTAGTTTTGACATAAACTTAGTAGAAACTTTGAGGTTGGTATGTAGTTTTGACATAAACTTAGTAGAAACTTTGAGGTTGGTATGTAGTTTTGACATAAACTTAGTAGAAACTTTGAGGTTGGTATGTAGTTTTGACATAAACTTAGTAGAAACTTTGAGGTTGGTATGTAGTTTTGAAATAAACTTAGTAGAAACTTTGAGGTTGGTATGTAGTTTTGACATAAACTTAGTAGAAACTTTGAGGTTGGTATGTAGTTTTGACATAAACTTAGTAGAAACTTTGAGGTTGGTATGTAGTTTTGACATAAACTTAGTAGAAACTTTGAGGTTGGTATGTAGTTTTGACATAATGTAGTTATTAGATATAGGTGTAGCCCAATCATTTATTACATAAGTATGAACTAAGAAGGTAGCTTGATTGTTGCTGTCCAACAAATGACTCGAGTAGCTTGATTGCTGCTTGATTGTTGCTGTACAGTACTTAAACGTAGATTTTGTGTATTGTTTTTGTATTTTGTAAAACTTCAGTTTCCTTGGAAAGAACAATATTAGAGGGCAGGGTTCCTGGACGCAGAGGCAGACCAAGAAAAGATGGCTACAAGATATTAAAGAAACCATGAATATGACCATCGACGAAGTTGGTGAACTGGCTAGAGACAGAGTGAATTTCAGATGTGCTGCAAAGAGGCAACGTCCTATAAAGGATACGCACCTTGATGATGATGAAAATACTTTGTATTTACGTGTTTTGTCATTGCTACATAGTTTTTCAGCAGTCTTACCTTATATCAATCTTTCTTTGCAAAACTGATTACAAATTATGCTTTTAATCAGGGGCGGCTCGTCATTAAGGGTCAGTGGGGCCGGCTCCACCAAAAACCGATAGGGGAATAACTTCTCGGAATAGACAAATAATAGTAAATACTCAAAAAACCATGATTTTCCGAAAATTTGTGTCTGGCCCCACCAAGAAAAATGACCATGAGCCGCCACTGCTTTTAATGATGTGTTTTAACTGTACACTGTTGTTTTTTTTTATCCAGGATCGCATTCCCAAGTTCGTGACATCTGTTTGCTTTTCTACTAACGGTGACGTAATTTCAGGAGATTCCTCAGGCGCTATTTTAGTATGGACACGGGATAGCAACAGTGTGTTTTCTGTGAATGGGAAAATATCCGCTCAAACTAGGAAAGCCCACAAGGTAGGAGTAGATTTAGCTTGATCCGTAGATTTAACTCGAGTAGCTTGATTGCTGCTTGATTGTTGCTGTACAGTACTTAAACGTAGATTTTGTGTATTGTTTTTGTATTTTGTAAAACTATGCGCCAATCACGCCATTGACCATGACATTAGCTTTTCGCATAAAGCACTTTCTTCGCCCATATTAATTTCCTATGTTTGTGTTTCACAGAAGAGTGTATCAGCTTTGTGTATGCTTGGAGACGGTACACTACTATCTGGTGGTGGCAATGTTGTCAAGGCCTGGGATTCTATAAACAATTACACATTGGTGAAGGAAAGAGTTGTAAGTGATTTGAACGTTCTCATCATCACCAACATCATCATCACCAACATCATCATCACCACCATCATCATCATCACCAACATCATCATCACCAACATCATCATCACCAACATCATCATCACCAACATCATCACCAACATAATCATCCGTCATCGTCATCATCCAGCATCATCATACCATCCCTCGCTGTCATCATTCATCATTATCAGGAATGGCATAGTCAAATTATGTGAAAAAGAACAAAATAACTATCACCTAAGCCACTAGAGAAGCGTAAAGACAATAATAGAAAAATACAAAGACACTGGGCAACAATCAGGTAACACTGGGCAACAATCCGCTAACACTGGGCAACAATCCGCTAACACTGGGCAACAATCCGGTAACACTGGGCAACAATCCGGTAACACTGGGCAACAATCCGGTAACACTGGGCAACAATCCGGTAACACTGGGCAACAATCCGGTAACACTGGGCAACAATCCGGTAACACTGGGCAACAATCCGGTAACACTGGGCAACAATCCGGTAACATTTGTAACTTCAAAAGAAGAAAAAGAAGAAAATAACGTTAGACTGCCTTGAGGAAATATAGCAATACACAAAGTCAACGTTTTATAAAAACTAAAATACCTTGATCATGCACCAGACATGCATAGACCAACTCGTATATAAATACTCAGTGAGTGTATGTGTTGAAAATTATACATCAGATATTTAATTCCTAATATATAAATAATAGATTGTAAACAGATATTTGGGACAGATTAGCGTATTGCATAATGCGTTCGCTTATCTATTCAGCATTAAGAAAGTTGTGTTTCAAACATGATAACAGGAATCGACCCTCATAGCTTCTGCAAATATGGACCTAGAAATGTAAAGTAACACCTGTCTGAAAAGGCTACAGAGATTTTTAAAAATTATTAAACATGTTTTTTAGTACTTCTAAAAAAAAAAAAAAAAAAAAAAAAAAATTGCCGAGTACTGTAATCGAACCTGAAACACGCTGGTTGAAACCGAACACACCACCGAAGAATAAGCGCCAGAGCTCCAATTGGTACTGAAGGTTGTGAATGTATACCCGTTCTTGATATTAAAGCTGTTTATATATGTGAATGTATACCCGTTCTTGGTATTAAAGCTGTTTATATATGTGAATGTATACCCGTTCTTGATATTAAAGCTGTTTATATATGTGAATGTATACCTGTTCTTGGTATTAAAGCTGTTTATATATGTGAATGTATACCCGTTCTTGGTATTAAAGCTGTTTATATATGTGAATGTATACCCGTTCTTGGTATTAAAGCTGTTTATATATGTGAATGTATACCCGTTCTTGATATTAAAGCTGTTTATATATGTGAATGTATACCCGTTCTTGGTATTAAAGCTGTTTATATATGTGAATGTATACCCGTTCTTGGTATTAAAGCTGTTTATATATGTGAATGTATACCCGTTCTTGATATTAAAGCTGTTTATATATGTGAATGTATACCTGTTCTTGGTATTAAAGCTGTTTATATATCACATTTGAATTATAAAAACGGCCTTAAGAACGATCGCGAAAGAGAGGGAGAGAGAACCTCTAATGTTATTTCTCTAAGTGTCCATTGCATAGTGGGTCTCATTTTCCCACTTACATAAGGTAGATAATCGAATTTACAAAATATGAAAAGCTGATGCACTATTTTCTAGATTATCTCCCTATACATGTCATATTTGCCACTCATCTGTCTCTGGAATGCAAATTAAAGCTCCTACCCCTACGCGCAATGGCAAGAGTGGACAACCAGCTCCATCATTCACCTGGGGAAAGACAATACACTTGTCATATTGCATGTAACATTTCATTTGAAGATCAATCCCAGCATATCTGCAAAACTATCAATCTCTAGCTATTTCTGACACCTTATTCAATGTCATGTTGAAATTATTTAAATGGCGCTCTGTCACCGTCCTATGCCTAGTTTTACAGGATCTACATTGTTCTTATCCGCATTTCTTGAGGATATTTCTCAAATTAAAATGTGATTCTTGGTGCTTCAGCAATATTTTTTGATCTGATATATGTCTATGTTTATATTCCAGCTTCCTGAGAGCGCAGGTCACGTGAGAACTATATTACCAATGAATATGAAAGGATTGGACGGATCGATTTATGTCGCAACAACCAAAAACACAGTTCTAGAGGGAAGCTTACAACTTAAGTTTAAATTTATTATACAGGTACTTAACTGATGGCATGCATAATTTTAGATTTAATTCTTCTTCACTTTTTGTTTCCAGGGAGGCATAGGGACGAAACTAAGGTTTTTCAAGCCCTATATATTATCCAAGGCCATCTTTTTCAGATCTCTCCTGTCTCTGCTCATTTTCTCGAATTATGTTTCCAACTCCCGACTCCAGGTGTTCATGGGTCTTTCTTTACTTCTATTACCCTGGGGGTTCCATTAAAGAGACTGTCTCGTGATGCTGTGAGGAGGTCTCCTCGGTGTGTATCCTATCCATCGCTCCCTCTCTGTCCCTTATCTCTTGTTTCCCTTGCCGTTGTTATGCTCTCTCCCATATTTCCCTGTTTGTGACCCTGTCATACCATCGTAGATGAAGTATCCTGCGTAGGGATCTATTGATGAATGTCTGCATCTTCTTGATGTTCCCTTAGTTCTTCTCCATGTCTACGCTGCATACAGAAGGACAACCTTGACATTTGAGTTAAATATCATTATCTTAGTTTTATTCCTGATCATTCTTGAGCTCCATATGTGCTTCAGAATGGCAAATGCTGATCCTGTATTCTAATTTTAACAACCTGGTATGTGCCAACTTGAATATTGATAACACTTCCCAGATAACCTTTATTGGTGCTCTTCAATATATGATCGTCTCTCTGGAATTAGCTTGACGTTTAATGCTCAAGTAAAACAAATAAGAAGGTTTGTTATCAAAATGTTGGCCTCATGTCACTGGTCATGATAGCTTGTCAGAACTGTTATCAGAACGAATTCCAGTTGCAGTATAGAACGAGGCATATGTCTCATAAATGTCTTGTATCTTTTCTCCATGGTGATATCTGGTAGATACTGATGCGTGTATATTGAAGGGTTCCTAGTACATGCTCAGCAGAGTTCAGACAAGGCCAGTACACAAACAGTGGGAGATGTAGAGACAGTATTAGATTGTAGTTGGTTTGCTACGTCGGTAATTAAATCATCTTTAAGCAGAGCCACACATTCTAAACAAAAAGTATAAATAGAAGAGATTGCCTTGATTTTACTGACATAACTTAGAGATTCTCCACAGGTAGTTAAATCTGTCTTTTCATATCTGTTGGCATACACGCTCTGATATCATTTTAAAAAGGCTCGTTCTTCGATTGATATATTGATTGATTGATAGAACCATCATCATTGCACTTCAGTGAGTAACTATGTGTATTCTGATATCTTTCTTACATAGGAAGAGCTCAGCGGCAGTACACGAACTCCGTAGCATCGGCGAGAGTCCGGCTTAAAAGGGCTTTAATATCCTATATAACAAACAAATAAACCATTTTTACCTGTTTTTCCTTATGGCTCCGCCTCATCACAATTAGCTCTAGAAAGAATCCTAAGGTTCTCCAGAAAATATGCACATGTAAATTGAACAATGCGATCCCAATTCGAATCCACATCATTCAGACCACAATGTAAATATCTGAACCACTTTGTCATAGAGACACCAAGATAACATTGATATAAATGGTTTAATTAGTAAGTACCAACAAATCAATTTCTCACTAAGCAGGAACTTTACTGTTTAGCATCTTGGTTTCACTGTAGTAACAAAAAACCAGATACATGGTACATTACATTTTGACGTACGTTAATGGCAAAGTTCTGCCCAGGACAAGCTTTTTCATGAACATTACATTTAAACGTCGTTGTACAGGTAGAACTGGATGCCTGAGGGGCAGAGTGAGAAGTGTGTTTAATCAGCGAGCCACTGGAATCATCAGTATGCACACTATTCGATATATGTTGTGGGGAGAGTAGGCACTTATCGGTCTGCCCGGAAGGCAATGACGTCAGTTTAGTAACCAATAACCAATATATTTAAACGTTCCAGCTTCACAGAATGCATGAGAAGGATTAAACAAATTCATCATCATCATCATCATCAAGTAGCTTGCCCCTTTCGGAACTTGGCTCCCATGACAGCAGCCGTCAAAAAATCGCTGTTCTGTACATGTTGACCGGCATCAGACGCAGTCATTCTTAGATCGTCAATGACATCTTTCATCCATCGTCTTCTAGGTCTTCCTCTCATTCTTCTTCCAGACACCATTTCCTCCACAATTAACTTCTCTAGGCATTCATGTCGTTTGATGTGTCCGAAATATTTAATTTCTTTGTTTTCATGCTCTTTAATAGCTAACTCTTCAATATGAAGCTGATGCAGAGCAGAAGCATTTGTTCTTTTCTCTGTCCATGATATTCTACCACAACAAATTCATATTACGTTCTAAGAAAAAAGGTTAAGATATAGATAAACTACAAGATCTGATCATTTAACATTGTTTGCTCACAAACATACCACGCCACAAAATTGAAATATGTTGGTCATTTTAAAAGTCATTGGATGTGATAAAATATGATTGTGGCAGTGGCGGCTCGTCATTAAGGGCCAGTGGGGCCGGGCCCCATCAAAAATAATGTATAATGTGTATTTATTATTTTCTAAATTAAAATATAACAACCCAAAATCATGATTTTTATGGCCCCACCAACAAAAAGGATCAGGAGCCGCCACTAGGTTTTGGCGGCTGGTCGTGTGGGCGGCTATTCCAACATGTTAAATAAAGCAACTTCCAAGTTACAGCGGTTTAGGATAAACAATAATGTATGGCATTGTTTCTGAAAGATGAGGCAGGGGAAAACCAAAACGAAGATGGCAAGAGTAAATAAAAGAAATCTTAAACTACCACTGAGTAAGTGTGAGGACTGACTAGAGATTGAGGTTTTTTCAAACAGGCTATGCTGATGAGAGAGATGATCTGTAAAAGAACATGCTACGAGAAGAGAGCTCAGTAAAGTATCAAAGAAATCTAAAACATATGAGGTTTCCGTGGTTAAGGCTGTTGTCTTGCGTTACGAAGGTGTGGAGTTCTAATTCGGACCGTGTCGCTCTATTGAGGGATGCATTTGTTCCCATAGGTCCCTTGGATTATTGTCAACACTACGGAGTACGTACTTTGTGTTTAATCCCAAACAGGTGGCGTGTTATTTCTGCGAGGGGTATCAAGCCATATGGAGTCAATCCAGGTGTAATGAAGTTAAGCATCTCATTTATACCATATTATCTCAAACGTCAAGGCAAGAGGAAGACCACGGAAAAGATGGTTAGATGGCGTAGCAGAATCATGTGAAAGAGCAAAGATAACAATCACACAAGACACCAGAACAGCACAAGAAAAAAACAGAAAACCACGACACTGGGCAACAACCAGGTAGCAGTGTGACGACAAAAGAAGAAGAAGAAGAAGAATCTCAAACGTCTATATATTTAACGGAATGTTTGCTTTTTTCTTGAAAAAGGTAATTGAGTGTTAGGTTCGTATTTTATATTGACTGTCAGCACACGATGGATGATGTGGTCAAACATCATACTGGCCGCTTTTAGTTGCTAGTGCATTTTCTGGTACCCAAATGAAGCTGGGTCGAACTGTGAGCGGTTAATGTCGGAAGTATTCCACACCAACTGTGGAAGTCAACCCGGACCATTAGCATAAGAAGCAAGTTCACTAACAACTGCAAGAAATTAACCAGGCTCACAATATTTGTTATAATATTTGCTTGTTATGATTTACTGTTTGTCTCCCTTTCAGGGTCACGTCGAGGAATTGTGGGCCGTAGAATGTCACCCTTTGGAAGATACATTCATTTCTGCAGGACACGACCAGACTGTTGTCAAATGGTCAACAGTATCACACACAGCAGTTTGGAGAGTCAACGTTGAGGTTTGGCTGACCACTATATTTCTTTTATTGCCCGATTTGTATGTTTCCTTCCGTTGTTTAAATGTGATAACTGTTTCTGCAGAAACATCTTTTGTCTTCTCTGCACATTTTCTTTAGCCATTATTAAATGTGGCTAAAATGTTTTCCATTCATACATTTAGGACAACGATCTTATAACAAGTACATTCTTTGCCTAGCTAGTTCAATATTAATTGATCGATAATACAATTTGTTGTACTTACTAGTTGCAACAATATTTTAGTTTAATCTCATTTAATGTCCGTGTAGTGCTGGGGCTCACATACGAGCAAATAATAGTACCACTGCGACTTACAAGGCATGTCGTAAGAGGCAACTAATGTAGGGGCCTAGGAAGCTCCCCTAGTAAATCAAAGCGTCGCATAAAACGGATGTGCTGGCCTACTTGTAGGCGCACAACTGTCACAACGTACTATCGCTCTTAACCACAGATCACATAGAAATCACAAATAGTGGTTTCACCAGTGCTCGATATGGAGCGTTTGAAGAAGGGGTAAAGAAAGACATTTCATTTAAAGACTTTTCCGATTACATTAAAAAAAATATAATTTCTAAATCAATATTGTTTACGATCAATGGTTGTAAACATAGAAAATATGTTGTTATATTGAAGAAACAGATGATACAAATATTTTTTTACCAGCAGTTTCTGTTTCAGTTTGGAATATCTTCATTGCACTCCTGACATGTCCATATGTGCTCCGATCTCCTTTGCAATATCTCCAACAGCGTCCAGCGACTGACTGTACCAGTTCGATTTTGATTGATGAGCCTACTCAGTACCTGTTATGCTGTTCTTTTCTTGCTACCTCAATCTTCAAACCCAGCTCCTGCAATCTAGTAGTTGACGTGGATTGCTTTAAATGAAACTCTTCTTTGCGGCCACACTCTATGAGGGCGTTCAAAATATCAAGCTCTATCCATTGGCTGGCCTTCTGATTCTACCAACACTTTGTTACCAGTGCCAAACTTGATGGCTGACTTGCGCGTTTTATGACAGAGCAATTTTTGTTAAAGACAGAGGGAGAGAAATTGAGGGAAAGAGAAAGCGAGAAAAGAATGAAGAGCTCTAAAAACCTCAGAAGAAGCAGGAGGCAATGAATATGATCAATAAATAGACAGGGAGTAAATATTAAAGGCTTACTAAATACTAATACTTTTATATTTGCTTCAGGATTTCTAAAGGTGTGCCCAACCCAGCGACACTTTTTTTACTTTTCTTCTTGGTTCAGTGGGATCTGTCTTTGTTGTGTCTATACGTTCCTAGATTGTGACACTATTATAACATTTCAGTTCTTCATTTCTGCGTACAGGAAGATGTAGTAGTAGTATTAGTTTCTCGGATAAAGGCACACAAATTGACAATAAACATGTCCAGTTATTTAAGACTTATTGATTGATACGTTGTGTGATTGATTGATTGCTAGGACCATTATTATTGCACTTCTGTGAACAACCATGTGCGCTCCGTACTCTTTCTTACACTTGATGTTTCCTGCGGAAGTGAACGAAATCTGTATCGCCATTGAGTTCCCACAATAAAGTGTACAAGATCACATTCCCTTCTTGGGAAACGCCTAAGATTTTCGGAATTTCTGAGTTGTGTAATAAGAAGTACGTTTAACAGGCAAGCTACATGAACGATAAGTATGTATACAATCTAAATATGTACGGCTAGCTGATTCCCTATAAGTCTTTTAAAGTATGGTGACATCAGTTCAATAACTAATATAGAGAAAAAATAATTAATTACCTATCTATACAATTATTTTTAATCATTTTGTGCATCCCCAGAACCCTTGTACCAGCATCAGTATTGATCCCCTTGGTCGTCTGATCGCCCTTGGTACTACTGCTGGTAAAGTTGTGATTCTGAATTCAGCTAGTGGTGTTCAGATGACCCTTTTGATGTCCGGCACAATTCAGATAAATGCCCTTAGTTTTTCTCCAGGTAAGACACCTTCTGATAAATGATCTCACCTGTTCTCTAGGTAACACACCTTCAAATACATGCTCTCACCTGTTCTCGAGGTAACACACCTTCAGATACATGCTCTCACCTGTTCTCGAGGTAACACACCTTCAGATACATGCTCTCACCTGTTCTCCAGGTAAGATACCTTCTGATAAATGATCTCACTTGTTCTCCAGGCAACACACCTTCAGATAAATAATCTCATCAGTTCTCTTGGTAACACACCTTCAGATGCATGCTCTCACCTGTTCTCTAGGTAAGACAAATTCGTGTTACTCATGACACGAAGTCGCAAATACATTTTATGCTATAATTACCATAAATACTCAGCAGTGGACGATTAAGATGGTTGGGGCATGTGAGAAGAATGGAAACTTGTCGCATACCAAAACAAATGTTGTTCTGTGAATTTTCGGAGGTGAAGACCACTGCTCAGATATAAAGTTGTATGCAAGGCCTCACTGAAGAACTTTTCTATAGGTCCCAGCACATGGGAAAAACTAACTGCTGACAGAGTTCTGTGAAAAGCGATTGGTTTAATTTCAAGACTTCTGAACATAGTTCATCAAAGATTGGTTTACTTTTAAGACGTCAGAGATTGATTGGACAATGACTTTACGTCTCCTTCTTCTTTTCTTTGCGTTCGTTCTTTACAACCAATTTTAATCACTCGTTGTGATATGTTTGAACTTTGCCAAGAACGTGTAAACGTTGCACATTGGTTTGGTAGGCCCCTAAACGCATAGACTTCTACACGTTTAGGACATGTACATCCGATTTCAGCCAAACCTCATTAGGCGCCTCTTACGACATGCGTGGCAGGTAACAGTTGTTCTATTCTTTACACCCCAAATTTGGGTCCCGGTAACCACTCGGGCGGACTTTAATTCTGATTGAAAAGCGATTTACATTTAACCCTTTCGCTGCTACATACTTTCCGAAGGCTGAGCTAAAAATAGCTACTCTTTGTTTCTAGGTCACAACGTGAATGTACACCTCAAGCAGTGACAGTAGCAATGTATAACGTGTTAACACGTCTTTAGCCCACAGAGGAGAGATAGTAACAGATGTGTTAATGCGCCTTTAGCAGTGAATTGGAAAAACGTATATATACGTCCTTAGCAGTTAAATGGTTTACGGCAGTGAGACTTGATAGAGCAACGATTGATTTACCTTTAAGAGATCATGAGCGATTGAGGAACGATTGCTTGTACTTTAGGCGTCAATATTACAGACTGATTTAATATAACTGATTTAACAATATTACAGACAGTAGCAACTGATTTAACAATATTACAGACAGTAGCAACTGATTTAACAATATTAACAGCAGTGACGTTTGTTCTAGAAACTATCTTCATTTTGTTGTAAAACTTCTGTTCAGACGGCAAGCAGCTGGCAGTTGGAACTTTTGATGGATTAATTCAGATCTTCTACGTCCAGGATGATGGACACAATTTCTTCAAACCTCAGACATCGGCACTAAAGGTATTAAACTTTTGATAGGGTGTTTGCCAGCGTACGTATTCTGTGAAAATGATATGGGGTCATCATCATCAGGTAGGGTCATCACCTCGCATTGAAGATTGACTTAAATCTACTTTCACTATCCCTAACTCTTTTCTTTAAGTTACACTTTCACAGGCTGTAACTTCTTCATCTCTTGAAGTTTTCATCCTATGTGTGTCTCGGTTTTCTTATGGCTCTTCGATTTTCTTCTCTAATTATTTTTTTTATTCGGTGTGTCATGTCTCTTTATGTGTCCAAAATATTATTATTTTGTTTATTTTCTGTAGTAAAAATATACGACGGTAGTATTTCCGTAGTACGGCTTTTAGGCAGGTTTAGGGCAGGTGGGACGATACCCTGTGGAATCTAATAGCCGTATGGCTAGCGCAGTCGCGGTCAAGCTGTTCAGGTTACGATTTCTCATGTATGCCCACAACAAAAATAAACATGGCCTTACCGTGAGTTGAACACAGGTCTCAGCATGGGAGCAGCGGTCTAATTCATCCGGCGAGACCTCCTCTGCAATACGATTAAGTAATTCTGTAATAATATATCTAAGATACTAGTTTGCTTTTTCAGAAAGTCTTCACTTGTTTGTTTTCTTTCCCTGAAATACAAAATCAGAGACTAGTATTCATAACCACTTTGCAGAGACAGATAGTGATATATAGAAGAATTAGCTGTATGCCATAGAGTCAAAAATCAATAAATTAAGAAATGCTGAACAACCCTACCAAACGAAATATATTTTTGTAGGGATAACAATAAAATAACACACAATATATTTCTATAGTAAATAGTTTTAAATGGCTCTAAAGTCAAAGGATTTACATCATTGCACCTGGTTTTATTCCATATGTTACATCATTGCACCTGGTTTTATTCATATGTTACATCATTGCACCTGGTTTATTCCATATGTTACATCATTGCACCTGGTTTATTCATATGTTACATCATTGACTGGTTTTATTCCATATGTTCATCATTACCTGGTTTATTCATATGTTACATCTTGCACCTGGTTTATTCATATGTTACATCATTGCCTGGTTTATTCATATGTTCATCATTGCACCTGGTTTTATTCCATATGTTACATCATTGCACCTGGTTTTATTCCATATGTTACATCATTGCACCTGGTTTTATTCCATATGTTACATCATTGCACCTGATTTTATTCCATATGTTACATCATTGCACCTGGTTTTATTCCATATGTTAGCATCATTGACTGGTTTATTCCATATGTACATCATTACTGATTTTTGTCATAGTTACATCATTCACCTGGTTTTATTCATATGTTAATCATCACTGGTTTATTCAATGTTACATCATTGCCCTGGTTTTATTCCATATTTACATCATTGCACCTGGTTTTATTCCATATGGCTCGGTCCTTGACAGAAATTGTTCTCCATCTGCCATGATTATTGCACAAAGCACGAACTTTGTAGAACCGGTAGCAATATTAGGGTCTCTGAGAAAAGACACTCGTGAACAGAACGCCGCTGTCCACATTTGAGTGCACGACCATCGGAACACGAGGCGAGGGTTCAACTATTTGGTCACAGAGACCCCCTATTCTGAGTCTGAGATTGAAGTATGAGTCATAATAGACAATAATATACCATATGTAAATATCAACAAACGCTACACATTTATAAGAAATATCGCCCGCGTGCCCAGCGTGTTCGTAGCGCGTTGGACTGTGGGTGACTAGCCCTCTGAGGTCGAGGTTCAATTCGTGGGCAGGCAGAAAGCCAAGATTCCCCAGATTCGGTTCTGACGAACCGAAGGTAGATGTCCATGCACGAGCCGAAAAGCTGAAGTAGGCTCTGGATCGGAAAAAAAAAAACAATAAGAAATATCAAATTGTGAGCACAATCAGTTTTGGAAAATGGCACATTATGTAACACATCCTTTACAGGAAGTCCGTCCAATCCGAGCAATCCCACAGCGCCCCCTCCCCTCCCCAAAAGCTCTCGGTCTGTAAATAATTCTCACACCTTCTACATCGGTTAATATTATGGTATGCGATCGACGTCATGACACATTGGGCATTCCTATGCGTGCTCCGTCCTCCGCTGCAGCAGCCATCTCAAAGTTCATTTACTCACCGTACCCATGTGAAGTTGACTAGTATACCTTCTCTCTCTACCACGAAGACGACACTGTCTGGCATGTACAAACTTAATTTCTAATTCTCGAACTCGTTCCAGTGTTTCTGAGACTCACCCATATCATATAAATGATAGCGTACCACATTGATGACAATCCATCGATTAATGTTTGTGTTATGTCCATGATTCACATCAATAGGCTTTAATCGGAAAAATGCATATTTTAAGAAGATCTACATTTGTTTCTTTGTTTTTGTTCTGCCACATTTGTTGTCATACTTTAACTGAAGTATACTGAAGTATAAATTAAGTTGTCCTGTTAAAAACCGTTCTTCAATGTTAAGATATGATACATTTTGTAATATTAAAAAAATGTTCATTGAGGAAAACATAAGCCAGACATTGTTGACGGATCTTGTCGTTGTAGGTGAGATCAAGTTACTAGTCATATATGAGAGGGACAATAAAAGCGTAGGTCTCGTGTTTAAATTGAGCATGAGAATCAATCAGAGTAGACGGAAATAACAGTTCCTGACACTGAGGCGGAGATCGGAGCACCTATGGACATGTCCGGAGTGCCGTGATGATAGTCCTCATATAACCTTCAGCACTTATTTCAAAATTTAAAAAATTTAAAATACTTATTATTTAAAAAAAAAACATCATCATCAAGGTGCATATCCTTTATATTTCAACATTTCAACATTTCAACATTTCTCTCTTTGCAGCACATCTGAAATTCACTGTCTCTTGCCAGTTAAGAAAGAACATTTCACAAACATTGCAACTTCTTCCAAATGACATTAGAAACCATCAGAGTTGCTGCGGAGTTCATGTACTGCTGTTCAGGCATTGCTGTTCAAGCACTGCTGTTCAAGCACTGATGTTCCGGCACTGCAGGCATGTGATATTCATGCGTACAAAGAGAATGAATAATCATAGAAACGTAATGTGGATGGTCTTATCAAAGCACAACTCAATTCTCACATCCTCATATGAAGTGGAAGATATAAATTGAAAGCTCTATTATGTATGATATTATATGTAATTATATAAATATTATATGACAATAGTATGTGTACGTATATAATGTATGGTCCTATCAATCGATATTACTTGATTGCTTTTTATAACGACTTTGTGTATCTTGATCTGTTTCAGTACAACACCATGTTTATTATGCATATGGACTGGTCTCAAGACTGTAAGCTAATACAGGCTGTTATGGGAGACTATGAATTAGTGTATTGTAAGTACTGCATACTAGTTGGTATATATATGTATATGTGATGAGTATGAGACAACTCTACCAGCATACTATATGACCAATGTTTTCTGATAATATCATACTTCTTCAGCAATCTCCTTCTTCAGCGATCTCTGGTCATGCGCTTAATTTACTGTGGACCACAAACTGGACAGTCAGCTTCAGGTCTGTCAGGTTTCCCCAAAGCTTAGTTAAGTCGACTGGGTGTGGTCACATGTTTCTTCTCAGTTCACACATGAGAGGGCAGTCTTGCAGGACGTCTGTTCTGCCTGCTGACACTGGCAGAAAGCTGTTTGACTTATTCCTAGTATATGTAAGTGTTTGTTGAGTCTGCAGTGTCCGGTGCGTAGTCGAAATATAATGACCTTTTCCATTCTGCTTAGGTCTTTGGGGAGTCTTTTCCATAATCATATCCAGTGTTTGTCTTCCAGTATATTACAGATTTTCTCTGTATGAGAGTTTTCACCTCATTGAAAGACAGTTGTTGGTAAATGTGTTCTTTGGCACTGCCCTCCTTAGCTAAGACATCGGCACTCTCATTGCCTGCAATGCTACAGTGTCTGAGTATGTTAGCAACAATACTTGTAATAGTAATAATAATTCACCTTCATCTCCCTCTGGAGCACAGGTCCTCAAAGTGCATTCATTCTTATTTTCTATCCTTTGACATCCTTTTTAAAGTGTGACGCAACACGTAAAAACAAAGTACTGTAGTTTTACAAAATACAAAAACAATAGACAGCAACGTTTCGACCAAAATGCCTTTATCAAGCAAAGGATACAACAGAAGTGAAGAGATTCACTTCTGACACGGCACAAAGAACATATAGAATCAGACAATAAATTTCTAACGGCCCTAAAATTTCATTGTTCTTCTATATTGTTATTGGTTTTTTTTTGTATTTTGTAAAACTACAGTAGTTTGTTTGTACGTGTATCCCCATTGCTACATAGTTCTACTGCAGTCTTCCCTTATATCGATAATTTTAAAGTGTGTGAGCTTTGCAATGCACCAAAGAAATTTTGAGGTGGAGAGAATGGCAAAACAGGTAATAACAAAGTACTAAAGTAATAAAGGTATAAAGAAAGGTGCTGCACGAAAGGATAGAGGGATGGACATCTATTTTATTTTAGTTCAGAAGAGAAGTTTGTGAACAGGAATGATGCAGCATAGCCATCTTTAAACTATTCAGATTTGTTACACAACATAAATACATACAGTACATCGAGAAGCAAAGAATCAAGTGGTTCGGCCATCTAATGAGAATGGAACCACATTTACTACCATCACGTGCCTACAATAATCGACGCTCAGGGCGCAGATCACGAGGCAGGCCAAGAACACGATGGATAGATAACATTTCCAGAGTCCTGCGAAAGCATGGACTGACAACGTCAACCCAACACACCTGGCACAAGATAGAAAACTAACTCTCCCACGCCTCTTCACGGCAAATGTGGTTAAGATAAGATAAGACACAACATAAATGAAGCTGTTGTCTCCTTTCAAGTTTCTAACCTCCAAAGACTTACGTGAATCTACTGACCTGGTCATGCAAGTGTTTACAGTAATGAGAGAGCGGACAGACTTGCATCAGCATCATTGATTCTCAGAGAGTTGAAGAAGGATAAGGGAATGTTCTTCGGTCTCTTCACGACTGTCTGTTGGATAAGGACACTAAAATAAATGTTGAATCGATTCAGCGATTAAAGGAGATTTGAGTTGCCCGTTGTACAAGTAGAATTGGATGTCTGATGAGCAGAGTGAGGAGCTTGTTTTACCAATGAGCCACGGGAATCATCAGTATACATACTCATCGACATCGTTAGGAGAGATTGAACACATGTGGGTCTGCCCGTAGTGTATTTACCAATAACCAATTAGTTGCCAATAAATTTGTATAAATTTGCCAAGTAATTTATATATATACAGTGACGGCTCGTCATTAAGGGCCAGTGGGGTCGAGCCCACCAAAATAATGTATAACTTGTATAAGTTAAATTATAACCTAACCCAAAAATATGTCTGGCCCCACCAACAAAACTTAGCATGAGTCGCCACTATATATATATATATATATATATAACTATGCAAGGGATTCAATTGCATTGGAAACTCAAGAAGGTACTCTAAATGAAATTGTTAAATAATATACTATTGACATGTCCCAATAACTTGTTAACAAGTACTTCACGTTCTTTGTTTACGGAAATTGTAATGGTCCATTTGAAATTCTATGCTCAATTTGTTTTTCTGAGAAAGAATAATACAATGCATGTCAAGTGTCGTCTCTGACGTCATACCTAGGATTAATCATAAGCAACTATAAACTCATAGGGCCTGCGGAAAATTATGGTAAATCAGACCACAGCCGGTCACGTGACCTCGCTTTCCATTATTGTTGTATATAGACGAATTCATTTTAAAATCAATACAAAATGCTAAATCAATACAAAATGCTAAATCGAAGTTATATTTTGCAATAAGTTCAGTTTAATAATAAGAAATATCAATATTATGAATATTATTCACCAATAAATAACCATAAATTCACAGAATTAAGTAAAATTGAAAAAAAAAGCTTGCAGTGTTCTTTCAACATATATATATATATATATATATATATATATATATATATATATATATATATTCCAGTCCCCAACTGAAACTAGGTCAGGGGTAGAGTTGACTGTGGATCAATCAGACCTGATACCATGCTACAGTATAACTCCAGATGTGGTACTTCAAAGAAGGGTTTTTGTTTGTAAATTCTTATAGTTACCCGTGTATAGAATCGTGTGTCTAGTTGGATAATACGCATCAAATTTGTCCGAAACTCGGATGTATCTATCCTACATTTCGGTAATGGCCTAACGAGGACGTGAAGTCCTCGAGTTCTCGCTGCAAACCAGACATAATCACAAAATGTGTTTAACTTAGTTGTTGAGAACAAACACAAATAAACAAACACGTCACGTGATGTCATTATTGTGCTGTCTTCCAGGGAACGTCACAACGATGCAAAGAATCAAATCAAGTCGAGGCCTGAGAGACGTGAAATGGGCCACACAAAACTGCCCCATTGGTCACTCTGTAATAGGTATAACTGACATTTGTATCGTCAATATTTGCATTGTCGTCACTATTATTAGTAGCATTGCCACAAACATCATTCTAATTGTCTATTGTATATTCCGATGTAGAATATGTAGTTGACTGTCCACTCTTGCGTTAAGCGTAGGGGTGGGAACTTCAATTTGCGTTCTAGGGCCAGATGAGTCTCCCTTGTTGCGTCATATCCGTGTTTATGTAGTGTCTTGATATTGTCTCTCTATCTTTTTCTTGGTCTTCCCTTCGCTCTAGTACCCGATCTCTTTTTATTGTATGCTGTTATTGGTGGTTGGTTGTACAGGGTGTTCAAGATAATTGCAGCCCCATTGACAAATCAAAAGTTGCCAGATAACCTATCGCGTTGTGTCTATTTACTATTTAAACCGGTTCTAACTAGCTCGTCCTACGTCACATTTGTTCATCGCCCTTCCCGCACTACAATTACATACCGTCACACAACCTTGACCTATACTACGTCATTGCTGAACCTTCTCATTTTCATACATATATGCCAGATTAGCTCCATTCACATACCGCTTTTATCTTGAACACCCTGTATAATTGCCATCATGGTTAAATAAACATTATAACAATCGTCCTCATCACCACTAACACTAATATCTCCACCATTAATAGCAAAATCTTTACTGTCATCGTCATTACTATTATTGCGATCATCAACAAGAAATTTGATGTAACCAACATCAACCAATTTCAGTACGTTAGCTGGTGTTCTTTTTTCTTCTTTATTTTCTAAACGATTCATACTGATTGTTGTTGTTGTTGTCATCTCCAGAAATTATTGAATTGTAACATTTTTTTTTATATTTGACCGTCCCATTGACTAGTCCTAGAAAGGTTGTTAATGTTCCTACCCAGTCAGAAAAACTTGCAATGTAGTAAATGCTCTTTGGCGTAGATCGAAGCCAAACAATACATCGTTAAAAAGATCATTAAAGAGTGTGTATCATACAATGCAACAAAGGAACACCGCGCTTAGTCAAAAAAGTCTGGAAAGTACAAAAGGCTCTTTGGGGTAGATCCAAGCCCAAATATACGGATATAAATAGATCATTAAAGAGAAATGTACTTACGATGTCTGGAAAGTGTTCGACTGTCGGCAGGACAGACTCGAATATTTCCGAAGGCCGAAAACTCGGTTTCAGAAGCGCCTGTTCTACACTATGAGGAGATTAAGTGGGGCGCAACGTTATATTCGTACTTGGCAAAGGCTGTTTATATATCACAATAACAATGATCAAAATGGCTGAGAAGAATACACGCACGAAACAAGCAACAAATTTTAAAAAAAACAATTTTAAAATTGTATGCGTTGCACTATTCAGGCCTACAAGAGAACATATGCATTGATGTACACGTTCGCCCATGTGGTACCGGTGCCTGATACCGGGAAGCAAAGAATAGTAGCACTGCGACCGACAAGTCATGTCGTAAGAGGCGACTGACGTTGGAGCTAGATAAGCTACCCTAGTAAATAAAAATCATCGCAGAAATAGGATGTTGTTGTAGGTTCATAACTGGCACAACGTACAATCGCTCTAAGGCTCAGATCACATACAACTCACTCAGAGCGGTTAACAAGTGGTCGATATGGAGCGTACGAAGAAGAAGAAGATGGACATATTATCATTAATATAAAATGTTGATTTGAACTTTGTTGTCTAATCTCTTCCAGGTCCATGGCAGAACGTAGGCCATGGAGATGTCATCAACGTTGTTAGCCGATCTCACAATAGAGACATGCAATTAATCGGGGACACTAAAGGCAGACTGAGGTTATATAAGTGGCCTTGCTCTGCATCTAAGGTTTGTATAATAAACGCTTGCACGTGAAACATTCAATATATATATATATATATACAGTGGCGGCTCGTGATCATTTTTGTTGGTGGGGAAAAATATAAATTTTCGGAAATATCATGGTTTCAGTTAGGTTATATTTTAATGTATAAAATAATAAATACACGTTACACCTTATTTTGTGTGGGGACTGGCTCCACTGGCTCTTAATGACGAGCCGCCACTGCATATATATATATATATAGATACAGGGTAGAACAAAATGTCTTCATCTGCCATTCTCTAATATTGGGTTGTCTTAGAGAGTAAGAATATTAACGAGGTCTCTGTGACGTAAAGGTCAGGTACTCGTCTCTCGTGTCAAAGGTCACTGTAGTATATGTAACTGAATGTCAAAGTGAAAAAGTTCAACCAAGCGCGGGTAAACATCGCGAGAAAATATGACTTTCTTAAGGTAGCTAAATGCCTCCTCATCTAATTAGTGACGCACATGAATGGATTAACGAGATTTCCACTGTCCTTATCTACTATCTAGCGAAACCACAGCCGATGGAACGGACCGTAGTTATTGGTTACTAAACTGACGTCATTGCACTCCGGATAGACCAATAGGTTCTCAGTCCCCCAACATATATCAAAGAGTATGCCTACTGATGGTTCCCGTGAATCGCTGATTAAACACACCTCTCACTCTGCCTCTCAGGCATCCAGTTCGACTTGTACAACGGGTAACTCCAAACTGCGTAAATCGCTTGATCGACTCAACATCGATTTTAGTGTCCTCATCCAACAGACAGTCGCAACGGAACGTAGTATATATAGTAAATGATTAAAAAAAATTATCCAAACAACAATCATTAAAAACTCAGCATTAATGTGAAAAATGAAGTTAGTGAACAAGATTGAAACATAATGTAAAAATAAAATAAGGTCGTAGACAAATGTAAACTTGACTGGGAATCTTACAAAAATAAGAGAACACAACTAACAAGGGGAACAATTGAATGTAACTAGGGATACGTAAGGGGAGATACAAACACAAAAGTATACTAGAATGAAAAGTTGGTCATGGTTTATGTTTTTTTTAGCTGTCTCTTTTTAAAGTTTGAATTCGCCTTCCCAATCCTCCCTTAATTTCCTTTTACGGAAAGGGAGAGGGGACATGGTTTCTATTTATCGCAGAAAACCGATAATCGTGGCATATTCTTTACATGATGTAGCCATCAACCACAGTAAACGAGTCGTTGATTTTCTAAGCAGAACTTATACGTTCAGTAGTTTGTCATTGATTTCTGAACGGTGATGTCTATTTTTTACCTTTCGCAAAAATCCTTCGGAAACGAATTTGCTTCCAAACTTGCCCGACGCAGGGGGTTTGAACCAGGTACGCTTAGGTTGTGAATCAAGCTCCTACCGCTTATGCTACAGACGCCCACATCACTACCTAGAAATAACACGGATGTCTTGTATAATGAATTATAACAAAACAATTATATTACTAAACTGTATTATTATTCCCAGGCAAGCTATCACCAGACCAAAGTCTACTCATCAAATGTCACGTGTGCAAGCTTCACGTGTGGGGACAATTACCTGATTGCGTCTGGCGGAAACGATGCTGCTCTAATGCAGTTTTCCATCTTGGACACTGTCAATACAAGATAGGAATCACACATGAAGATGTGCTCATCACAGATAGACATCTTCTTAGATTAACTTCATGGGGTATGATACTCTCTGTCTTCAGCTCATTCAACGATGCTGGGACAATGCTGGCTAACCTATAACACTATATACAAGTACTCCCAGAAATGTTACATATATTATTGTTAGTTAAATGAAAATTGTCAATGGTTTCTACTCGAAAGATGATGCATATGTACAGGAACAAACTAGCATGCCTTGTATTGAAGACACTCTTGAAACTAACGTGTCTTGTATTCAAGACCATTGATACTCGTATATCTTTGTATTGCAGACACACGCTTGACTAACATGTTGTGTACTAAAGACATCATTTGACATCAATATGTATTTTTATTGAAGACATCTTTTAAAATATCACGACATGTACTGAAGACACTCTTGAATCTATCATGTCTTGTATTTAAGACACCTTTGATACTAACGTGACTTGAATTGAAGACACATTTACTAACATGTTTTATGCCAAGACACTCTTGGTACTAACACATGTCTTGTATTGAAAACACATATTTGACGCTTACATGTCTTATATCGAAGACGTTTCTGATAATAACGTTTTTAATATCCAGACGTCTAGGTCAAAATTCGTTTTTTCATCTCTTCTTCGTCTTCAAAAACTTTCCAGACCTCCCTCAACCCAGAGCACAGAAATGTGTCTTTTCAAACAAACTTCTTCCAGCTCTTTCTCTCTCCCTCTTCTGGGGGCATCCCTTCTCCATTCTTTCCATGTTTTATCTATCTTTTTAATATCAGCCTCCAGCTCTCTTCTCCAGGTATCATTGAGAAGACCGACCGGAAGCATTGCAGGATAGGCAGTGTTTTGGAACCGGCAGGGAAAGAAGAGTAAGGGAAGGCCTAGACTTTTCGCTTGTGTTTTTATACTCAGTGACTCCATGAGTATGATTCGTAAAGTTGAAACAGGAATGGTGAGACGGAACTGGGTGGAGGTACTGGTACAGACTGGGATCAAAGAAATAACTTCATTTTGTCCCTGGACACGCAGGTCAGGAACGAGCTGACAGATTGGCTGGTATGGCCACAGGATCCGAGGGTGCTGCAATGGACCGAAATGACATTCTTAACGCACTGCGAGAGTCTTTTCGAACAGAAGAGTTTCAGGGTTACGAGTCCCACTCGCTGACCAGATTGAGAGTTCGTCTCTGCTAGCTCTAGTAACTCACTTTAACCTACTTTGAGATCAGCGACAAACTACTGAACTAACGGAAATAATGCCTAGAAGTCTCTTAGGGTCTCTGTGGCTAAGTGGTTAAGCCCTTTGCCTTGTGAGTCTACGGTCGTGGGTTCGAGTCCGGACCGTGCCATTCTGTTCACGACTGCAGTTTTTCCAGAGAGCCCTAGGATTGTTGCTGGAGCTACGGAGTTCGTGCTTTGTGCAATACTCTCGGCAGGTGGCGTGCCATTTCCGCGGAGAGGGACAGAGCCGTATGGGGTAAAACCCCATGCAATGAAGTCAATCCTTCGGCTTTTAAACCCTTTTAAATGCCAAGAAAAATCAGAAACAGCTTTAAAATAACTGAGGTTGGTCCTGTAAAGGATTTGCAATGAACTTATTTTATGCCTTATCATTTGTCTCTGCTAGCACTAGTAACTCACTTTAACCTACTTTGATATCAGAGATCCATGCAAAAATAGCCGCATCACTTCACGCTAGAAACAAAACTAAAATGTTTAGAACGAAAGGTAACTCCGTAGCTCCGTGCAACAAAGACTCACCTATTGCTCCTAATTATTATGCAATTAACTCATAATTGAAAGCACAAGAAGCGTTACTGTTATCTTGAATTATTTAATGTATTATAACAAACATATGTACAACATATTCTTCACTTTTTCTATTTATCATCATATATTTTCTTGCATATTGTGATAATCTATGCACTGATTTTTTCTCTCTCAATACAATGAATTTACCTGATTACTTGTATGTTTGTTTTTCTTTATTATATTGTCCATGTTTACTTCAAATTGTATATGTCAGTCTAAACATTAGGATTACTCGAATATGTTTCTTTGATTTTATAAATCATCTACATGAAAAATATTACTTGAAAGAAGTACGACGAATGAGATGAAGACCTAGAAGACGATGGGTGCAAGATGTCATTGACGATCTGAGAAAGACTGCTGCTAACGCCGGTCAACTTGCATAGAACAGTGAGTTTTTCAGGACTGCTGTCATGGGAGCCAAGTTCCGGAAGGGTCCAGTTACTTGATGATGGTGAATTCTATTGAAATCAGGAAGAGAGTTTTACGGTGTGTATAGAACAAGATGTCTTCAGTGCTATTTAGAATGTTCTTCATGGCTTCATCGAAAGTGAGCTCAAGGTTATAAAGAAAGAGAATTCTTCATAGCTATATAGAGAGTCTTCTCTTACTGCCACTTTTCAAACACTTCACACTATTGTCGTTATCCGTTTGCAAACTTACATATTACTGACGCAGCTCAGATTGTGGTACCATCACTACATAGAAAGTTGAATACTGTATAACAAACTGCAACACTTTCAACTTGTTGCTCTTAGCATTTAAAAAAATGTAGTAAAGGAACCCTTTTTATGCCCCTAGGTATATTGAATAATATGGTGTTGGCTTTGTATATGTCTTTGACTGTCGGCACAAGAGGGGTGATGTGCTCAACATCATGTCTGCGCCTTCACTTCTCAGTACCTAACTTAGGTCGACCTGAGCGCCGTTCTGGTCGGAAACAAAGTATTCGCCTCACTGTGAATGTGATCCCGGACCATGTGTTTAAGAACTGAGTGCACTAACAACTATACTACTGCAGCTCTCTCTGGGCATATACCCAGCCAAGTAAGTCCATTTCTCTAAATTACCAAACCATTATTTGTCCGTCTCCAATATGACTAGGAACTAGATCTCGTCAGCATTGCCATCATTGACCCCTGTAAAAATATCCTGATCTCACCATACGGGAAACTAATCGGATACATTTTGAACTCGAGGCGAGCACCTTGTTTCCAGGCAACAAAGACTCACTAATTTGCATCATCTTCAAATTAAAACTAGGACGCCCGTCGGTAACAAGGTCTTAATTGTGTGTGTTCATTATACTCCTATACGTTTGTATATTACGTCGATATCATTGTTAAAGAGACTCATTAGCAGTCATTGAAATATGTTAACTAATGTTAATTAGTTGACACGGTTTACCAACGAACCGTACCATTTAGCTGCTTTTGTTACCTGATGGTTAAGTTGACTACCTGTAGATTTTCTCCCTCTTGGGCGTCTTGAAAATGTTTGTAATAATACATGCTCAATTTTCCTTCTTTATTCTTGTTATTTCATTTGCTTATGTTCTCTAGCTCTTTCTGTCGTCTTTGTTCATACTACACACTTTTTTGTTACTTTTATTTCTCTACTAGAATAAGTTAAGGTAAATGAGCATGTTTCTATATTAGATGATTGGGGACATGATGTTAGGTCTGTATTTGTCTTTGACTATCGGCACACAATGGGTGATGTGATCAACATTACACCGATCTCATTTACTTTTCAGTGTTCCTTTGGGTATCCAATTGAGGCTGGGACGACCAGAGAACTGTTATAGCCTGCACAACTTCACAGCCTCCCGTTCTTGTGGAATTGAACCTCTGACCGCGAGCCGACAAGGCAAAATCACTAACCTCTACGATATATCGACTATCGCTTTCCTACTTCTTATTCCAAAGATCTTAGTATGTGTTATTTGTGGTACCCCAGAGTTTCACATATTTGCGAAACATTTGTTTCCTCTTTTGTCATCCAGGCATTTCATAATTCTGCGTGGGGAACATCAAGTCTGAATTGAACCCACAACTAACTTGTATCCGAGCCGATAGTCGAACGTTTAAGCATTACGTTAATCCACCTCATTTATATATATATATATATATATATATATATATATATATATGACCTTTTATGGCCTTTTCCGTCCTTAAAGACGGTCAATTGGCAAGTCTTTTACTGTGACAACTTCTGAGTTTTGGCTTTTCTCTCTTGTCTTTCAGCTCATACGTAAGACTCTTCTTAAAAGACTTTGCATCCTTGCGCAATATCTGTCATCAGCTACTTTTCCCATGTGCTGCATTGAGACCTTGCATACATCTTTATATCTGAGCAGTGGTCTGCCCTGGTGCCTCTTCTCCGAAAGTTCACAGAACAACATTTGTTTTGTATGCGACAAGTTTCCATTCTTCTCACATGCCCCAACTATCATAGTCGTCTACTGCTGAGCATGCAGATGTGCACGTTGCAGTATTTCAGATTTGGTTACCTTGTCGTATCACCTGATGTTCATAATCTTGCGGAGACATCGAAGGTGAAAGATGTTTCTGAGTCGTATAGTAAAGAACTAATTACACAGGCTCGATATATTTGAATCTTCGTCTGCAATGTTAGTTTGTAGTGTCCCCGCTTTGATAGTTTGCCGAATGTAGTAGCCGCACTCCCTATTCGAGCGTTGATGTCTTCATCAAGGCTAGCAGTGACCGTGGACCCACGATAGCAACATTTTTGAACTGACGTTACATGATTACCATTGAAATAAATAAATGTAATGAAATAGAATATGACATAGAGAAATGTTTCTAAGAAAAGAAACACATTACTGTAGATGGGAGAAACATAGCTGCAACATGTTGATTGATTGATATATCATCATTGCGCTTCAGTCAGTTACCCTATATGCTCTGATTTATTTCTTACACAGGTAGATTTCAACGACAGTGCACGAACTCCGTAGCACAAACGAGGGTCCCCAATGTAATTTAGAAGATGGTGAAGATATTTTTGTAGGAATTTTCTTTCAAATTTTTTTTCTAATAAATTTTACCCAGGCAGCGTTTTTTAGCCCGTTCTACTCGATTTTGAACTGCCCATGATTGTTGTTACGTGCTCAAATTGAACATGGGACCTACGTTTTATCGTCTCTCTCCGATAGGACTAGGAGCTCGATCGCATCTATACTGAATTCAGAGATCTCTGGACAAATATCTCGATGCATCAGATTAAGAAGCTTGAAAGTTCATGTGAAATAAACATTGAAATAATCAGTTTCATAAGTAACAATAAAGTAATAATTCTTCATGTTAAATTGTTAAGTTGGTTAGTAATACGGAATATCAAATTTAAGCACATTGTCAAACCCATCCTTGCAGCTGTGAATGGTTAAATAAAGCAACAAGAAACATCGGCTACAACAATGACCTTTCACTGACCAACGAAATATTGGAACCATGTGATACTAATTGCCCTATTATCATCCGAACAGTTTAAAGGAGGGGAATTTTCTTTAAGTGGTCGGTTTTTGACCAATGGCCAGTGGTCCTCTGTTTGTGAATAAAAGTGATAGGGTACTGATTTTGGTTTATTTAAACATTTTAGTGACGGATTTATTTGAAGATCAGTCAACTGGTTAACATGGAAATGTCACAATAACTATATATTTGATGAACTGCAAGACTCGGATACATTTGTATGCGCATTAGGTATGTTTTTATTTTGTTTATTTTTCGCTACTAAAATTCTTGTCTTCATTCTTTACTTTAATGATATTATCTTTTTTTTACATACATTTTTTTCCTTAGTTTTATTACATATTGTTATTTAATGAAAACTGTATTCATCATTATTTTTTGTTAGTAGTTTTGATTGATGATTTCGAATATTCTTCTACAAGTAACAAGTGACACATATAATCTTGAACTTATTTTAAAATATTTAACAAATCGTAAGTTATTGGTTTGTTGAATTTTAAAAATAAAAATGTTACAGAATTTCCGTCTGTGTACATCGCAATTGAAAATAAATGAAACAATATTTGTCTGCTAAGAGTGTGATCTTCTTTTAGTATTTATAATCTACAATTTCTTTATCTACAATACAATATCATCATCATCAAATAGCTTGTCCTGAGCACAACTTTGCCACCCCAACAGTCCTCTGGAATTTCTCTCTCTCTTAGGCCTCTGCAGCCGTCATGTTCAAACCATCAGTTACATCCCGAATCCATCTTCTACGTGGTCTTCCTCTTCTCTCTTTGCCGGTATGCCTCCTTCATGATGGTCTCCAAGCCCGTTCATGTCTTTTTATATGTCAAAATATCTCAATTTTCTCTTTCTTATTTGTAGCATCAGACAGTTTTCTTTTATTTTGAATTCTTTCTGGATAGGTCTATTTATTCTTCTCTGTCCAAAATATACAAGGGCTTTTCAAAACTGTTAACATTTATATTTAAAAGATATATATGTTCTTCCACTGCCTTATTAAATGTCCATGTTCACACCCATGTTGCCATGAAAATATGCATGCTCTACATTTAACCTTGTTTTCTATCAAATTCCGTTCCATACTGTTTCATATTTAAGTCTTTAATTTTTGTAAAACCATGTTCCATTTCCTTTTTACATTTCCTTTCATCCATTTCCATATGTTGTTAGCAGTGATCCAAGATATTCAAACTGTTCACATTTCCATATGTTGTTAGCAGTGATCCAAGATATTCAAAACTGTTCCCATTTCCATATGTTGTTAGCAGTGATCCAAGATATTCAAAACTGTTCACATTTCCATCTGTTGTTAGCAGTGATCCAAGATATTCAAACTGTTCACATTTCCATCTGTTGTTAGCAGTGATCCAAGATATTCAAAACTGTTCACATGTTGACAGCCATGGAGTAAACCTGAGAGATGGGCAAAGATAGAGACTCTTGTAGAAGGTTTTTTTTTATTTGGAACGGATTTCTACAAAGAGTTTCACATATTTATATATATATATTTATACATAACTAAACAAATAGAGATAGGCAGATACAATTAAAATTGTTACTATATCCCTATCTCGTACTGCATGCTGTTTTCTTCATCCTCTCTATCCTGAGGTTTTAACTCATGCAGATACAATTAAAATTGTTACTATATCCCTATCTCGTACTGCATGCTGTTTCTTCATACCTCTCTATCTTGGGCAACTCGCAGATACAATTAAAATTGTTACTATATCCCTATCTCGTACTGCATGCTGTTTCTTCATACCTCTCTATCCTGGGCAACTCACAGATACAATTAAAATTGTTACTATATCCCTATCTCGTACTGCATGCTGTTTCTTCCATACCATCTATCCTAAGGTGTCAACCTCACAGATACAATTAAAATTGTTACTATATCCCTATCTCGTACTGCATGCTGTTTCTTCATACCTATCTATCCTGGGCAACTCGCAGATACAATTAAAATTGTTACTATATCCCTATCTCGTACTGCATGCTGTTTCTTCATACCTCTCTATCCTGGGCAACTCGCAGATACAATTAAAATTGTTACTATATCCCTATCTCGTACTGCATGCTGTTTCTTCATACCTCTATCCTGGCAACTCGCAGATACAATTAAAATTGTTACTATATCCCTATCTCTGTACTGCATGCCTGTTTCTTCATACCTCTCTATCCTGGGCAACTCGCAGATACAATTAAAATTGTTACTATATCCCTATCTCGTACTGCATGCTGTTTCTTCATACCTCTCTATCCTGGGCAACTCGCAGATACAATTAAAATTGTTACTATATCCCTATCTCGTACTGCATGCTGTTTCTTCATACCTCTCTATCCTGGGCAACTCGTTCAACGTTTTCTATGGAAGTGAGTGCGATTTTTCTGGCACTATAAATAAAAAAGAAGATTGAGAGGACTACAGCTATTTTGATTTAAAAGTATATACGTTTAATATAATTATACCAATTGTTTTCTTTCACAGTTTGATTTGCGCAGCAAGTTTTACGGTAATATTGTCTTGATGAATACTATTTCACCAGAGGAGAATTCATCTTCAACAACAATTATAACATCACTTGGAAACAGCATAACAATGGGAGATGAGAAGCAATGCTCACCAACAGGCGATACTGAATTGACACGATACAAGTTGGAAAACAAAGATGCAGAAGTCATACAGTCAGATTCCAGTATCGAAGCTGTTCCCGCATCGATTTTACTAAACTCTGATTTTAATAATTCCCCGACTGTCGGTAGATCAGAAGTAAGAACTGATAAAATATTTCGCCCGTTTGAGAGTCTTCCTACAAGGCGTAGCTCATAAAGATATAGTGGAATCTTTAACACATTCTTCACAGAATATAACCCAATCTTCACAGAATATAACCCAATCTTCACAGAATATAACCCAATCTTCACAGAATATAACCCAATCTTCACAGAATATAACCCAATCTTCACAGAATATAACCCAATCTTCACAGAATATAACCCAATCTTCACAGAATATAACCCAATCTTCACAGAATATAACCCAATCTTCACAGAATATAACCCATTCTTCACAGAATATAACCCAATGTGCACAGAATATAACCCAATCTTCACAGAATATAACCCAATCTTCACAGAATATAACCCAATCTTCACAGAATATAACCCATCCAACGAGTATTCAGATGCTAGACACGCATCTTTTCAATGCTGACCTTAAAGCTACATGTTCTGAAATTGTCACAAAAAACAACAACAATGTCAGTAGCAGGGAATTCCTATCTCACAGTAATGAGAATGTTCAAAATTATCATTGTGGTTTCTTGAATCTGCCAACTGTTGGAACTCAAAGACAAAGAATATTGCAGTCGTGTGATGTTGGTGAAGATAGTTGTGACACTACTTCTACTTCTTCAAGCGGTGTTTTTACTGGATTAGGAGACCAGTACACTTCTCAACTTTCTGGGATTAATAATGTATATCAGCAGATTAATGACAATACAAATGATATGGCCGATACGTATATACCTACCGACAATGATGTGATAAGTTTGTGTCATATTGAATGCAAATGTTGCGCAAACCGATGTCGCGATTTCCAAGAAACAAGGGGAAGTAACAGAGAAACATCATGGTGCCATACCAGATTATCCCGCTCTGAAAAATATTCCAAAGATAGAAATAGGAAAATCCTAAAAAAGGCAGTTTGAAATCGGAAACATTTCAAACAATGTATAAACAACATGAACACACAAACAAACAGTTAACAAGAACTTCAAATACAGCGTACATCAGACAAGAAATTGATACACACCTTCCACCAAATTTTGAAGCAAATAATAGCAAAAGAAAGCCTAGAGAAGGGTTCTACCACACATCTGAAAATAATAGATCTAATTATAGTTCATTCAACACCAACAAAGAAAATGGACAATTTGATGCCTCGCACAATAATACATATTTAACGAGAGATGGTAAAACAACTTACAATAATACAGACGACGCTTCAAGTTCGTCATTGCGGACAAATTACAATAGCCTCTTTAGTCCATATTCTACACTACCAAACAAAGATGAAGAATATAATCACACTGACATTCTTCATTCACCTCACAATGTTAATTGTACGGACGACGTTGCTAGTTCGCCACCGCACAACAATGAAAGCAATTCACCAGTGTCGACATTTACAACTTACAATAGTGAAGGCAACACCGGTCATAAAGTAAATGACAATGTTGAAGAAGAACAAGAAGGATCTATCTCTGATGAAGATACTGACGGACTTGGGGATGAATTTGATGCAGGTAAAGTATTATAACTTAAATACTGTCAATCATTTCGGAACAAGCTATTCACTGTGTTTAGGTTTTCAAATTTTTAAAAAAATATATGATTTGCTTTAAAAATATATACCCTTAGAGGGTCTCTGTGACGTAGAGGTCATGCGTCCACCTCTCGTTTCATAGGCACTCGATCGAGATATTTTTCCAAAAATCCCTGATCTCAGTGTATGTGAGATCAAGTTCGCAGTCATATCGGAGACGGGCGATAAAACGTAGGTCCCGTGTTCTAGTTAAACATGTAAAAGAATTTATGTCAGTTTAAAATCCAGAAAAGTTGGCTGGAAAGCCGATGTTCGCTCAAAATTCATTACAAAGATTTCATAATTCAATTTGTGCTAAATATTTTCAGCATCTTCTAAATTACATTGTGAACCCTCGCCGGTGCTTAGCAATTTGTATAATCCCGCTGCGATCTCCCTGTGTAAGAAAGTGATCAAAGCACAAATGGTTACTCACTGACGTACAGTGATGTCATTAAATTAATCAAACCATCTAAACAGCTGTTCGGGTAGTACTCATATTACCACAACAAACTTAACTGCAAACTTGTATTATTCAAATCTTATTTAGATTATCCATTTCATGTTATTTGTGTATACGTCTAATCATGTACACCATGTGACGTTTTATTACCTAAAGTTTTCATTACTTAGTTAATTTGTTCCTTTCGTGTCAAAAGCGGCACATAGAGCTGAGGTTTTAGATCTCCATGTGATGTGGTTCGTTGCAAGAAGTTGGGGATCTTATATGCAGGGGTGGCTCGTGATCATTTTTGTTGGTGGGGCTGGACAAAAATTGTCGGAAACATTATGGGTTTGGGGTAGGCTATTTATCAGTATTCATGATTTTTGGTGGGCCCGGTCCCACTGGCCTAATTACGAGCCGTTACTGCTGTATGGTTTTACATCCCAATAGTTTACTTTCTTGTAGGATTGTTCTTCGAAGAGTGGTCTTAGGTCTTCCACGTTTTCTTTTCGCAACTGGTGACCACATAAGGACTTGTCGATTTAGTCTTTTTCGTCTGATCTAAGAACATGACCTAAATATTTCCACTTTCGTTTTCTATATTATTTGATACTGGTTATTGCTGTGTTCTATCTCTCACTGTGTTGTTCATTACTGGTTAGTCTGATATATGAACTAGCGTTCTGGTCCTGAATATAACCAAAAATATAGTCAGTAAATCAACGTCTTAGGGGATAGTGAACTCTGTCTATTAACACCGACGTTCTTAGTTCGAATCACGCTGTGGACAGTTTGGTTGCAAGTTGTTTCGCGTGAACTTTACAAAAGGAGGATAGCACCCCCGTTCAGAAAGCAATGGCAAACTACTGAACGTAATAATGTCTAGCAAAAATCACAAACAGCGATAATAAGCTGGGGTTGATTCACAAAGTCCTGTTAAGGATATGTAATTAACTACACGGGGACGGGGTCAACAAGCCAGCGATGGTCTTTACTCCCCAGTGCTTGTGTTGTAACCCATAGACGTTGGTACGACCATAGAGTCGTTCCACTGAAAAAAAACAACACATCCAACAGTGGAATTTAGCCTGGATCACACGCCAAAGATACGAGTTCAACAACTACGCTACTGCGGCTCCCAATTGTCTTGTTACTTTGAGAAATTGAAACGAAATGTAAAATGTTAGATCTAGTACTGTGAGACAAGAGACTCAAGGATGAGTTGAAAGACAAGAGAGACAAGCGCAACTTGTAAGTTGTCACATTAAAGCACTTGTCAATTAACTGTATGCAGGGACAGAGAAGGTCATGTTAGTAATGTGATATATATATATAGTGACAACTGTTATAAGAAAGAGAAGATGGAGATATGTTGGGCAGACCTTGAGGAGAAATGTTCAACGAATATCAAAGCAGGCATTGAAGTGGGGTGCAAAGGGTTCAAGAAAGAGATGACGACCTAAGGAGACCCTGTAACGAACTTTACTGAGAGAGAAAAGAAATATCGGTCTCAGTTTCATGGAGGAGATTGAGCGAGTTGCCCAGAATAGAGCGATATGGAGAAATTACTTGCAAGCCCTATGTAAAGTATATCGGTGCGAGTGGAATTATTATTATTATTATTATATATATATATTACTTCAGAAACCTTAACAAATGAGATTTTATCCTATGAAATTTCAATTACTATTGCAGAAAACATGGAGTATAAAAAACAGAGAAGAAACAGGACAACATTTAGTCCTGAACAGTTGCTTGAGTTAGAGAATATGTTTCTAGGGGAAAATGTATCCAGACTGTACCACTAGAGAAGAGATTGCTAAGAGAATTGGACTTCTAGAGGCCAGAGTTCAGGTAAGCTTTCCAGACAAGAACACTAGGTTTCTAAATAGATAAATAAAAACGAATCTATATTTATTTATTCATGTGTTGCTTTACAGCGCCAGGATATGAAGAGGTTGTTTTGTGGTTTTTCCGATCCAGAAGCACTTGAGCTTTCAGCTCTTCGGCTCGGTGCCATGGACATTGTAACCCTTCGGTTCACTGCCTCGAACACCGTAAATCTGGAGAACCTGGGGTTTTTCTACCAGCCCGTGAAATTGAACTGCACTCAAAGGGGGCTTGTCACCCGATGTCCAACTTACTACGAACACGCTGGTCAAGCGGGCATATTAAGAGGTTTATATCATGTGTTACTGTTTCTTTTCGTAAATGGTGTCTTTCATTCATACATATATATATATATATATAGCAGACAAGCATTAAGTTCCTGCGGAAAAAAATCAAAATTTACAAAGCACAGGATTCAAACCTCATCCTTACTTCTTACAACACCAATTGCAAAGCTCTGCAGGAGAGCGTAATTAGAGCACAATCAGCTAGCTCTCCCAAACACAAGACGTTCAATTAGTCATGTCTTTTTCTAATAGCATCGATTACAGAACACAGAATAGTATATGGGAAGGTTGTTTTGGAAGAATATATGTCTTGTACACCAACTCCTAAAAGTATCTTCTCCCTAAGATGTCTAGAAATTTTGGATGTCACTGAAGAACATAAATGCAGTTAATGATAAGCCTCACTTCGCTCTCAATGAACAACCACACGACATTAAAACTCAAGGGATTCACAGAAACCCTCCTGCAGCGGATTAAAACTCCTAATCTAGAACAAAAAGCTGCGTAGACAAAAACACCATTGTTTGATGAGAGACTGGTCAGTTGTGAACTGTGCTAACTCAGGACTAGAAGAATGCTATTTGGGGAATTTCCGCTAGTCATATAATGAAGCTATGGGCTTGGTTAGGCTTCCAACGCGTCTGCTTGAGAACACATCTTAAGTGATTTAAGTATGATCACATACACTGGACAACTTCAAGAACATCAAGTATTAGGGCACACGTTTTTCTGCCTCATATTATATATATGGGTGTCATTTAACACTAGGTTGATTGTCTATTGAACCGTATTTAGACATGAGAAAATCCTAAACTATTATTTATACAAAAGGTTGTCTATTGGTATTGGCAGTGGCGGCTCGTGATCATTTTTGTTGGTTGGGCCAGTTGGTTGGAAAATCCTGATTTTGGGTTAGTTTATATTTTCAGTCATAAAATAAATACACGTTACACATTATTTTTGGTGGAGCCGGCCCACGGGCTCCTAATGACGAGCCGCCACTGGGTATTGGAATATCGGAATTAAACTGATGTGTGTGCGTATATATTTATATATGTATCTATGTGTATATTGCATATATGTATATATTATCCTTTGTGTATATACATATATACAATATATATTCCATATTATTGTTAGGGTTTTCTAGGCATTGTCTTGGAAGATAGTCTGGCATTGCTTTTCTTCCTGGCAGTGACCATACTGGTTCATGACCGTAGACAAAAAGACATGAAGGGCTGGAGAAGACCATCATGGAAGGAGGTATGCTGGCAAAGAGAAGAAGAGGAAGACCACGGAGAAGATAGATTCAGAATGTATCTGATAGTTTGAACACGGCAGCTGCAGAGGCAGGACTTCTGGCCTTTGAGAGCGAGAAATTCCGGAGAACTGTTGGGGTGGTAAAGTTCTGCTCAGGACAAGCTATTTCATGATAATGATGTCTATATACGAGGCGTGTTCAAATGAAAACGGGACTTGTGGATTTATTTAAAAGTATCATTCGCAAATTAACAGTTTCAACGGAATTAAACAAAGCAACCACTTGTGAATAAGAATGCACCTGGGTTCATCAGAAAAATCTCCGCATGCATTTAGGCAAGCATCCCTCTGTTTAAGTAGACGTCGAATGCCGTCCGAGAAAAAGGTGCGTGGCTGCTCACTGAACCATGTGGTCACCGCTGTCTTCACGTCTGCGTCGCTGTTCAATCGCTGTCCCTTTAGTGCTTCTTCAACGGTCCGAACAAATGGAAATCACACGGGGACAAATCGGGACTATAGGTTGGGGGATGAAGAACTTCCCAATTCTTCTTTGCCAATGTTTCCTGCACAATTTTGCGACGTGCGGACGAGCGTTGTCAGCAGATCTTGCACGGCCAAGTCAGGCGCATATTGTTGCAACAGAAGAAGCCATAGCCTTGCTTGATAAAGCAGTACTGACTGACCGTCGTCGGAGCATTCGTTCGCTTACAGAAGAATTCCATATGTCAATTGGGACAGCCCACATGGTTGTTCGGAAGAAATTGAACTATCGGAAGGTGTGTTCACAGTGGGTCCCACGGATGTTGACTGACCACCATAAGGAAGAACGGATGGGGGGGAGTTTGAACCACTTGATGCGTTACAGGACAGAGGGTGATGCATTTCTGTTGAGCATTGTGGCAGGTGATGAATCGTGGTGCCACCACTATGAACCGAGCAGCAAAATTGACAGCATGCAATGGAAACATCCAGGTTCACCAAAACCCAAAACATTCAAGACACAGGTTTCTGCTGGGAAGGTTATGGTGAACGAATTTTTTACCATGAAGGGCTTTTGTTGGCCGATTTTAGGAACCTGGTGTCAACATCAATGCCGCCCATTATAAAGACACTTTAGACAAGCTGCATTAGGCCATCAAGGCTAAGCGACCAGGCAAGTTTTCTCAAGGTGTAATTCTTCTCCACGACAACGCTCGTCCGCACGTCGCAAAATTGTGCAGGAAACATTGGCAAAGAAGAATTGGGAAGTTCTTCATCACCCAGTCTATAGTTCCGATTTGTCCCTGTGTGATTTCCATTTGTTCGGACCGTTGAAGAAAACACTAAAGGGACAGCGATTCAACAGCGACGCAGACGTGAAGAGAGCGGTGACCACATGGTTCAGTGAGCAGCCACGCACCTTTTTCTTGGACGGCATTCGACGTCTACCTAAACAGCGGGATGCTTGCCTAAATGCATACGGAGATTTTTTCTGATGAACCCAGGTGCATTCTTATTCACAAGTGGTTGCTTTGTTTAATTCCGTTGAAACTGTTAATTTGCGAATGATACTTTTTAAATAAATCCACAAGTCCCGTTTTCATTTGAACACTCCTCGTATATAGATATAATTCCTCTCGTACCGTCATATGCTACATGAGGCCTGCAAGCAATTTCTCCATACCGCTCTATCCTGCGTAACTCGCTCAATCTCCTCCATGGAACTGAGACCGATATTTCTTGCCTCTCTCAGCAAAGTTCGTGTCATGGTCTTCTTAGATCGTTCTATTTTTCTTGAACCCTTTGCATCCCACTTCAATGCCTGCTTTGATATTCTTTGATCACTTATTCTCAAGGTGTATCCAACATATCTCCTTCTTATAACAGTTGTTACTAGTGGTTGACCAGACATTTCTCTGATTTTATCACGTCTCCTGAATTCGTTCTATTTCATGTTCATTATTTTTTGCAGACATATTTTCAATTGCATTCAACTTGATTTATATGTGTATGTATACACAGGCTAATTTAGTCTGCACTTATTTTGAATTTTCTCTATGACTAAGTAGTTCAGCCGTTTGCTTTACGTTACAAAGGTACTGTGTTCGAATCTAGACTGCGTCGTTCTGTTCAAGAGTGTACAAACACCGTAAACTCTATAATAGAAGGGTATAAATTAAGGATTGATTTCATTGCACCGGATTTTACCCCTTAATAGGTATGTCCATCGTCGCTTAAATAACACACCACTTCTAGAAGCTGTTGCACGAAGCACCTACTCCGTAGCTCCTTTAGATTATTGTAAAAAATGCTCTCGTAAACAGAATGGTGTGGTCTTCCAGGATCGAAACCTCGCTCGTCTGAACGCAAGACAACAGCTTAACCCCGACAGAAGCAACAGAGAGAGAGCCTGATTCTGTATATCTTTATATCATTATATATATATATATATATATATATAATTAATTGATTGCAAACAATTATTTCTTTCTTCATATCATTAAATTAGTATACAGTTATAACACATCATCTAACATGCAAAACTCGTAGCTTTAGGAGTTGTTTCAAGTTACTACCACGAACGTCTTGTTTTGTACAAGCTGGTACATTATATATATGTTACATGCACGCAGTGGCGGCTCGTCATTAAGGGTCAGTGGGGTCGGGCCCTACCAAAATAATGTGTAACGTGTATTTATCATTTTATAAATTAAAATATCACAATCCAAAATCATGATTTTTCCGAAAAATTGTGTCTGGCCCCACCAACAAAAATGATCACGAGCCGCCACTGGATGCACGCAATACTAAATGCAGGCATTGTAAATAATTGAAATATTTGCTAGCAGCTCATGAAATAATTTTCTTTGAAGCTTTTGACAAACTTGTCTTAGACATTTATCCTTCTTATTAGGTTGTGTTTGTTTATGTAAGGGAATAAAACCACATGTACCGTAGGTCATCACCATCACATAGCTTGTCCTAAGCAGAACGTTGTCACCCCTACAGTCCTTCGCAATTTCTCTCTCTCTCATAGGTCAGATGCTCTGCAGCCGTCATGTTCAATGAGAGGGTCTTTGTGGCTAATCCTTTTGCCTTGTGAGTCGTAGGTCGTGGGTTCGAGTCCGGACTGCGCCATTCTGTTCCCAAGTGCAGTTTTTTTCCAGAGACCCTTAGGATTGTTGCTGGAGCTACGGAGTTCGTGCTTTTTGCAATATTCTCGGCAGGTGGCATGCCATTTCTGCGGAGGGGACCGAGAATATGGGTAAAACCCGGTGCAGTGAAGTCAATCCTTCGGCTTTTAAACCCTTTTATGTTCAATCCATCAGCTACGTCCTAAATCCATCTTCGCTGTGGTCTTCCTCTTCTCTTTGCCGGTATGCCTCCTTCCATGATGGTCTTCTCTAGCCCTTCATGTCTTTATATTTCCAAAATATCTCCATTTTCTCTTTTTTATTTGTAGCATCAGACAGTTTTATTTTATTTTGAGTTCTTTCTGGATGGATCTATTTGTTCTCTGCTCTGCCCATTTACCCTAGGTACGCTCTTTCAAACTCTTAAATGACGAGCTTTTATTGGTTATATCCGAGTGTGAAATTCAACAAAAATGAAAAATAAGAATTAATTTCTTTCGGAGAGTCCAAGTTATTAATTAATTTAACCATGTTTCCGTTCAACCGTATCCATATATTCATTGGCGTATATTTCAGCATTCCCCCACCTGTCATATAAAAACCCACCTGTCATCAGCTTCCACCTAACCCCATTTTTGTCCCTTTTTAGTAAAACCACTCATTGAAAGCTTAGCTACACTCTGTAGTTGTGAACCAAAGCAGACTGGACCACTTTAACCACGCCCCCCCTGCCAATCTGAATTTCATTGCCCACAACATTTTGTCCACCATGAAACTGATTTGCCTAATTATCATTGAAACTTGGAAGGAAATCCTATATCTTTTCCCGTACAGGTGTCTTGTACCTAACGGCGTTTGACGGAATTATACTCTCCACATTTTCTGCCTGTTGGCCACAGTGAACTGCATATAATATACTTAAATGATTATAGGGTCAAGTTGAATACCATCTTAATATTCAATAACGGAATAATATGGCTCAAATTGCTGTTTATAAAATAGAGTGAATACAACAGGGAAGGGAAGCTGGTATAACAGTCACAGAATGAGGAACATGAAACAGATACAAGGGAAGGCAAATTAATACAAATATAGCACAATAAAAGAGAGGAAACAGTGACAGATTTGGAAAGATTAAGGAAAGAAAGGGGGAAAAACATTTGACAGACTAGTTTGAATCGACATCTTAAGAGGTTGCCAATGGGTGGAAATGATGTATGTGTTATCAGTGTTTACCCAGTGGTTTTTATTGTATTGTTTATTTTGACAGTGTTTCAGTAGTTGTCGTGAGCATATTAGTTTTTATTGTTTCCCCACTGTTGCAGTTGACATTTATCTACTTATGTTTTATCATAGGTTGGTAGCGATATTTCAATTCTCATGGTTTACCATTAATTGGTATCGATATCTCAATTCTCATGTTTTATCATAGGTTGGTATCGATATTTCAATTCTCATGGTTTACCATTAGTTGGTATCGATATCTCAATTTTCAAGGTTGACCATAGATTAGTATCGATATCTACATTCTCAGTTTACCAGTTTTTTTTAATCGATATCTCAATTCTTAGTTTATCATAGGTTGGTAGCGATATTTCAATTCTCATGGTTTATCATAGGTTGGTATCGATATTTCAATTCTCATGGTTTATCATAGGTTGGTATCGATATCTCAATTTTCAAGGTTGACCATAGATTAGTATCGATATCTACATTCTCAGTTTACCAGGTTTTTTTTAATCGATATCTCAATTCTTAGTTTATCATAGGTTGGTAGCGATATTTCAATTCTCATGGTTTATCATAGGTTGGTATCGATATTTCAATTCTCATGGTTTATCATAGGTTGGTATCGATATCTCAATTTTCAAGGTTGACCATAGATTAGTATCGATATCTACATTCTCAGTTTACCAGGTTTTTTTTATCGATATCTAAATTCTTAGTTTATCATAGGTTGGTATCGATATATTCATTCTCAAGGCTTATCATAGGTTGGTATCAATATCTCCATTCTCATGGTTTCCTGGTGTTAGAATTGTCACTTTTATATTCATGGTTACGCAGTGATTGGAGTTGAATTTTATAATATCAGTGTTTCCATATGGTTGGAATTAATATGTACATTCTTAAGATTTCCAATTAAGGTTTCCATATAGTTGAAATTAATATCTCCATTCTTAAGATTTCCAATTAAGGTTTCCATATAGTTGAAATTAATATTTACATTCTTAAGATTTCCAATTAAGGTTTCCATATGGTTGGAATTAATATTTACATTCTTAAGATTTCCAATTAAGGTTTCCAAATGGTTGAAATTAATATCTCCATTTTTAAGATTTCCAATTAAGGTTTCCATATGTTGGAAATTAATATCTCCATTCTTAAGGTTTCCAAATGTTGGAAATTAATATTCATTCTTAAGGTTTCCAATTTTTGAAATTAATATTCCATTCTTAAGGTTTCCAAATGTTGGAAATTAATATTTCGATTCTTAAGGTTTTCATATGTTTGAAATTGATATTTCCATTTTTAAGGTTTTCAAATGGTTGGACATTATATATCTATTATCTTAGTAATTGAGTTGCTAATTTGCAGTTTATCTAGTACCAGATCAATCACTTAACAAATTAGACGAAAATTTAGAATGCTGCTCAGAAAGTATAGTAAGCAAGTTTTATCTATGTGGATGAGAGACTTAAACTAGTATATATTTATGCATATAACTAAAGATTTAGAATGTTTCTGCTGCTCAGAAAATCTAGAACCAACGTTTGATCTATGAGGACGAGGGAATTAAAATAATATATATTTATGACTATGACTAAAGATTTAGAAGCAAGTTGAATGCATTTGAAAATAGATGTCTGCGAAAAATAATGAATATTAAATGGAACGAATTCAGGAGAAGTGATGAAATCAGAGAAATGTCTGGTCAACCACTAGTGACAACTGTTATAAGAAGGTGAAGATGGAGATATGTTGGATACACCTTGATGAGAAATTATCAAAGAATATCAAAGCAGGCATTGAAGTGGGATGCTAAGGGTTCAAGAAAGAGAGGACGACCTAAGGAGACCCTGACACAAACTTTGCTGAGAGGCAAGAAATATCATTTAGTGTCACGGAGGAGACTGAGCGAGTTCGCCAAGATAGAGCGGTATGGAGAAATTGCTTGCAGGTCCTATGTAACTAATTACAGTGCCAGAAGAATTATTATTATCTTATGATATTTGTGCTTGAATTCGTAGAACTATTACTACACTATGTCACATACAACCGAAAAAATGTCAATTGTAATTATCAAGCAAAGACGGTAATAAAGATGCGATTCTGTAACAAGACAAGAGAAACTAGGATAGCTGTAAATCGTCGTACTGTTGAAACATTGGGAACGCGACGTAAACCAAAAATGACAGAACACACAACTCCACCATGGTCAACCTTGATCATGTATGCTCCACCTGTGATAGGGTATTGTGCTTAAGGATTGAACTCTACAGTCACCTCCGCACACACCAGATAGGTACAAAATCACACTCTGAGGCTGTGTCATCTTCGCTTGCAAAGAACTCTATTATGTTGGGCTGTTAAGAAGACGAGCTGCGCCTGGCAGAATTGATTAGAGCCGCATCCCCATGCCGGAGACCCGTGTTCAATCCACGGTATGGCCAAGAATTGTTTTCTGCTGTGAGCATAAACGAAATTCTTAACTTGCACATTTCGCGACGACTGCACTAGCCATGTGGCCATTACATTCCTCAGTCTCTCAACCCACCTGTCTTACGCAGTCATAAAAAGCGGCGCTACAGGTAGTAACAACAGTTTATAGTTTGTTAAGAAGAAAATGAGACACATAAATAATGAATTATTAGCAGATAAGTAAAGAAGAAAACACATAAAAGAAGAACTTAGTAGCATGAAGTGGAGAAGAAAACAAATAAAAGAAGAACTAGAGTAGTAAGTAGAAGGAGGAAAAAAAAAAAAAAATACATTCTAATAAGTAGAGTAAGAAAACAAATAAAAATGTTTAACTAAACATGAGTAGAGAAAGACGAATACATTAACAAAGAATTACTCTTCAATATGAGGGGATCAATAGAAAGAACAGCAAACAGGAAAGAGGTAAGGAAACGTTGAGAAAAGTAGAACTGAATTGCACATTAGGCATCAAAATCCAATTAAGGAGTACAGACAACAAAAGTTCACTAGAGAGTAAGAAAGATTAGTATTCATAGTAGGAGAATTCATCAAATATATTCACACTTGGAGTCATGGCCAAGTGAGGTCCAAACCAACCTAGATACTAGAGCCATTGGAGGAATTCAAAAAACAACCTACGTCAGTCTGTAGAAAGAAATATAAGAAGACTAGTAGTAAGGTAGAGAGAAAACAAATAAAAAAGAACTTAGTACAAAGAAGTAACGAAGAACTGTAAAGACAGATTAGTCTTGTGTTAATAGGAGAATAACATTCAAAGGAATCTAGTAGTACATGAAGTAGGCAAAGAAAACAAATAAAAGATGACTAGTAGTACATGAAGAGGAGAAATAACATAAAGAAGAACTAGTAGTACATGAAGTAGAGAAGGGAAACAAATAAAAGAGAACTAGTAAGAAAACAAATAAAAGAAGAACTAGTAGTACATGAAGTAGGAGAAGAAAACAAATAAAAGAAGAACTAGTAGCACATGAAGTAGGAGAAGAAAACAAATAAAAGAAGAACTAGTAGTACATGAAGTAGAAGAAGAAAACAAATAAAAGAACAACTAGTAGCACATGAAGTAGGAGAAGAAAACAAATAAAAGAAGAACTAGTAGTACATGAAGTAGGAGAAGAAAACACAAAAAAGAAGAACTAGTAGCACATGAAGTAGGATAAGAAAACAAATAAAAGAAGAACTAGTAGCACATGAAGTAGGAGAAGAGAACAAATAAAAGAAAAACTAGAAGTACATGAAGTAGGAGAAGAAAACAAATAAAAGAAGAACTAGTAGCACATGAAGTAGGAGAAGAAAACAAATAAAAGAAGAACTAGTAGCACATGAAGTAGGAGAAGAAAACAAATAAAAGAAGAACTAGTAGCAGATGAAGTAGGAGAAGAAAACAAATAAAAGAAGAACTAGAAGTACATGAAGTAGGAGAGGGAAAAAAAATAAAAGAAGAACTAGTAGTACATGAAGTAGGAGAAGAAAAACAAATAAAAGAAGAACTAGTAGTACATGAAGTAGGAGAAGAAAACAAATAAAAGAAAAACTAGTAGCACATGAAGTAGGAGAAGAAAACAAATAAAAGAAGAACTAGTAGCACATGAAGTAGGAGAAGAAAACAAATAAAAGAAGAACTAGTAGTACATGAAGTAGGAGAAGAAAACAAATAAAAGAAGAACTAGTAGTACATGAAGTAGGAGAAGAAAACAAATAAAAGAAGAACTAGTAGCACATGAAGTAGGAGAGGAAAACAAATAAAAGAAGAACTAGTAGTACATGAAGTAGGAGAAGAAAAACAAATAAAAGAAGAACTAGTAGTACATGAAGTAGGAGAAGAAAAACAAATAAAAGAAGAACTAGTAGTACATGAAGTAGGAGAAGAAAACAAATAAAAGAAGAACTAGTAGTACATGAAGTAGGAGAAGAAAACAAATAAAAGATGAACTAGTAGCACATGAAGTAGGAGAGGAGGAAAAGAAGAAAAAATTAAAGCAACATTATAAACTACAAGTGTGACGATAAAATACCAAAATGTAGTCTCATTGTTTCAGTCAAATATTTTCGTTTCGTATCAATGACGGAGATACATTTTAACAAAAGATATTTACTCTCTTTCAATATTTCAGGTTTGGTTTCAGAACCGGCGCGCCAAACAGCGAAAGCAGGTCAAGGTTGTTGGAGAACGTTTGCTGCCCTTATCTGCATCATTAGGGCATCTAAGATATCCTATTGATTCAGGAGTCACAGACACACAAACAGTCTTCCCTAGGATGTATCCAGGAATCAGTTCCTTACCTTTCATACCGACGCCATTCTTCAACATTCCATTCTACACTTCTGGGTCGCATGGCCTCCAAGTTCGAGGTCCAGTACTCAACCCTGATCTACGTTACATGGCGTCCTTTGGAGCTGGATTTTCAACAAACAACCCTCACAGTCCATGTAAGTTTCTCTGTCGAATATGTATATATCACTAGCGCTGTTGTTGGGGGCTTGAAACAACTAAAGGTTAGGTAAGTAAGCCTTGATAAAAAAAAAATCCTAACTGGAGTGTCTGTGTCTAGCCATTGCCTTCTAAGGTCTTGTGTTTAAATCCTGACCGCATCGTTCTGTTCAGGAGTGCATTTTTCCAGATATATAAGACTTTTGCCAGAGCTACATATTTCATGCTTTGTGCTATACTCCCTGTAGAAAGCGTAGCATTTTTTGCATAGATAGACCGAGATATATGGGATAAAAAATGGGTACACTGAAATCAATCTTTTTATTGTGACCCTTTAGACTAGTGTAGACTAATGCTATCCAATGTTTTTATATATTGAAATCCATGTGACTAGTGTCTGTGGAGAAGCAGGGGGCGCATGTAGCAAATCCAATATCAAATAATACTAAAAATACTAATAAGAAAGTACTATTAATATTGATCATGGAACATTACACAAACAACGAGAAAGAAAGTCCAGTCCATCGAAACGAAATGCTATAGAAAGATCCTACGAATACTATGGACAGAAAAAAGGAACAACACTGATGTCCTGAAAGAAATGAATGTTAAAGACAATTGACTGATAAACAACAAGCTATACAGACAAATTAGATACTTTGGTCACATCAAGCGTCACGATGCCCTGGAGAGAAGAATATTATAGGGCAGTACAATAGAGCAAGTACAGGAATTCAAGTACCTAGGAAGCATATTTACAGAGGATGGAAGACTCGACAGAGAGATAGAAACTAGAGTCCTGAAAGCAAATGCAATAACCTACCAATTAGCGCCACTACTTAGACATCCAAACATCTCACTGACAGCTAAACAACAGCTAATCAACATCACCTTCATACCCACTCTATGTTAGCAATGTCAAACATGAACAATGAATAAGAAACATACACAGAAAATAGCAACATACGAAATGAGATGTCTCCGCAAAGTCACCAACAACACAAGAATCGACAGAGTAACGAATACCAGCATCAGAGAAAAGGTTGGAACAAGACCGTACTTGAACTATATAGCTTGGCTGAAATCGGATGTACATGTCCTAAACGTGTAGAAGTCTATGCTTTTATGGGCCTACCAAACCAATGTGCAACGTATCACAAAGTGATTAAAATTGGTCGTAAAGAACGAACGCAATGAAGAAGAAGAACTATATAACGAAACAGAGAATGAAGTGGTTTGGCCACTTAGTAAGAATGCGAACAGATCAAACTGCCTATGACGCTTTCCACAACAGAATATCCGGAAGGAAGGCGAAAGGAAGACCGAGGAAAAGGTGGATATATAACGGAGTTGAATACTGCCATGGGACTAAGAAAACCATCACACAAGTCATCAGAGAAGCACAAGACAAATATATATTTTTTTACCGATCAAGAAGCACTTGAGCTTTCAGCTCTTCGGCTCGGTGCCGTGGACATCGTAACCCTTCGGTTCGGTGCCACGAACACCGTGAATCTGGTTAACCTGTGGCTTTTCTGCCAGCCCGAGGAATTGAACCCGCACTCACAGAGAGCTTGTCACCCATAATCTAACGCGCTACGAACACGCTGGGCAGACGGGCAAGACAAATATATAAAACCCACGACACTGGGTTAACAACCCGGTAAAAGTCTGCTGACTGACATAATAGTAAGAAGTAATACTAATGAAATGTTTATTGTTTTTAAAAGTATTTTACTTACGCAAGAACTGAACCACAATGTTGTTATTTTGAAATACTTTCTTTGATTAAAATTCTAATCCGAGACAAAAGTGGCGAAGTAAAGTAGGGTGCCAATGGTGTATCTCAAGGGCTCCAATACGCCCACGGGACCATGTTGAAAATCGCTACTTGAGACTATTACTGTTGTTTTAGTACTTCTACTTCTTCTTCTGCGAGCGTTCCATATCTACCACTTGTTAACCACTCTCTGTGATCTGTGCATAAGAGGAGTGTACATTGTGCCATTTATGCGCTTACAAATAGACCATCACATCTGATTTCTGCGACGCTTTTTATTTACTAGGTAGGTTCCTAGAACCCTACATGCCTCTTACAACATGCCTTCTAGGTCGCAGTGTTACTGTACTTTGCTCCTTTTACAAGCCCCGACAAAACACCGGCGGCTGTCTTAGATAAATAAAAACAACTTACAACAATGTCAGTATATAACAACCGATATACAACACAACCTAACACAGAATAATATTTGTATGTTTTCTCCAGATAGTCTCGAACTCAGTTCACACAGACCATCACTGCCCATCTCATCTGCAGATATGAACTCACAAGAAGTTGACAGAGCTGGAGATATATTTAGAGGAGCAAGGGAGAAACTCCATCATATGTCCAAAGTTATCCGAGAGAAACAGTCTATCAACGATTGAACTTGTAAATGTGAAAACAAAAATTGTTAGAAATTAGATACACAGAAAAGTATAAGCAAGAGACTCGTTTTCTTCTTCTTTTTCAGCGATCTAGCTAATGTTGGTGTATGTTAATCTATCCATTACAACACAGTGTCCTCTGGGGAGTGGTAAAGGTCACTCTCTTCTTCTTCTTCAGTGATCCAGCAATTTTCGTGTCTTCTTTGTCTTCTTCGAATGCTCTACATCGACCACACGTTAACTACTCGATTTGTATGTGATCTGAGCCTAAGAGCGATTGTACGTTGTAACAAGTATGCGTCAACAAGTAAGCCAGCACATCCGATTTTTGCGGTGCTTTTTATTTACTATGGTAGCTTCCCTAGGTCTTATATCAGTCGTCTCTTACGACATGCTTGTAGGTCGCAGTGGTACTATTCTTTGCTTCCCTTGCTGGCTCCGGCACCACACGGGCGTGTGTCTTCTAATTTATTAATTACAACACAGTGTCATCTTGAGAGTGGTGGTGGTCACTGTAGTAATGCGGTTAAGTAACTTGCCTTCTGGATATCTTGGAATCTCTACGGCATCGTACTGGTCACTAGTGCATCGGGAAAATATTATGATTCTTGCTGGAGTTACGGAGCTAAGGTTGTGTGCAATACTCTATCAAGTGGTGTGTCATTTATGCCTAGAGTCTACTTCTTCTTCTACTTCATCTTTCAACTTTAAACGGAGCATAGGTCTTCAACAAACTTCTTCCAGTTCTTCCTCTCTCATCCCTTCCACATCTTTCTTTGTTTTACCTATCCTTTTAATATCGCCTCAAACTCTCTTCTCCGGGTAGTCTAGGCCTTGCCTATCTTTTCTTTCCTGCGGGTTCCAAAACAGTGTCTGTCTTGCAATGCTTCCGGTCGGACGCCAGTGTCTCCTCCTTATCTCTTTCTCCACTGGAATCTGCTTAGTTTTACTTAGCTTTCTTGAGTTACGGAGCTGTGGAAATGTACAATACGCTAAAACGGTGGCGTGTCATTTCTACTTACAGTAAATAACCAATATGGTGCAACTCGCTGCAAAAAAAGTCAAACACTTTGCCTTGAGACTTGCTATTTAAAAATGTTATCTGCATGTGTTAGTAGCAGTTACTTTGTTCCATTTTCCTAATCTGGTAGACAAATAACTTTGCTATCATCATCTATAGACTGACAGTGGAGTTGGAAAGGAAACTTACTTGACTTATTCCTCTCTGTTCCCGGTGGAGCACAGTGCATCTTCAGTAGTTGCAATTTTTCATCAAAAACTAAACTAATACTATGAGTATAGTATAGATATATAACTAAACAGACAATATAGAGAGATTAAATATATATATATATATCTATGTATGTATATACAAACATTTAAAGCTGAAGGATTGACATCGTTGCACTGGGTTTTACTCCATATGGCTCGATCCCTCTCCACATAAATGGTACACCTCCTGCCGATAGTATTGTACAAAGCACGAGCTCCGTAGCTCTGGCAACAATCCTAGAGGCCTCTGGACAAAACGGCGAAGTCCAAATTCAAAACCACGACCTTCGACTCGCATGGCAAGGGCTTAACCACAGAGACCTATATATATAAACATAGACAGATAGACAGACAGATAGACAGATAGATAGATAGATAGATAGATAGATAGATAGATAGAAGATAGATAGATAGATAGATAGAATACAGAATAAAAAGATAGATAGATAGATATGATAGATAGATAGATAGATAGATAGATAGATAGATAGATAGATAGATAGATAGATAGATAGATAGATAGATATATAGATAGATATATATATAGATATATAGATAGACAGAAGACTTACAGACAGACATAGACAGACAAACAGACAGATAAAAGACAGACAGATAATAGATAGATAGATAGATAGATAGATAGATAGATAGATAGATAGATAGATAGATAGATAGACAGATAGATAGATAGATAGATAGATAGATAGAGAGATAGATAGATAGATAGATAGATAGATAGACAGACAGACAGACAGACAGACAGACATACAGACAGACAGACAGACAGACAGACAGACAGACAATATAGACATATATAGACAGATAGATAGACAGACAGACAGATAGATAGATAGATAGATAGATAGATAGATAGATAGATAGATAGATAGATAGATAGATAGATAGATAGATAGATAGATGATAGATAGATAGATAGATAGTAGATAGAAGTAGATAGATAGATAGATAGATAGATAGATAGATAGATAGATAGATAGATAGATAGATAGATAGATAGATAGATAGATTATTTAGAAACACATGGTCGTCTGTGACACATTACAATACAAAAGATTGCAAGAAAGACACGATTTCTCGAGATGCTCTATTTGTTCAAGAACAAACCAATTCCATCTCTATCCATTACCGACATTGGATGACGCTATCCACCGCACCATGACATCCTATTCTCTTGACCACAATATTAGAATGTACGCACGTTGTGCAAACACTAAGTGTGATAGTTGTGATTTGGATATCAGGATACAATGATAAATTAATACACATCAGAATCAAATTTTTTGTTTCCAATACACAAAGTGTTTATCGATGATTCTCAAAATATGTAATGTGGAACCTCATTGTAAGGAGATTCTGCTTCATCGTTTCTATAATCCTGTTTTGATTCACAACGTCAGGATAAGAAGAGATTTCTAGAACGGGTTTTTGTGTGCGCTTTATTAACAGTTTTTTTCACCGCCTCTGTTATTTCTGAAGTCAATATTTTTACGTAGGCGACCTTTTGCTTTGTATCCACCTCGTCGGAGTTGAACTGCTCTTTGAAGCACACTGTCTGTTTTGGTAATCTACTTAAAGGGTTTTACAGCCGAAGGTTTACTTCACTGCACCGGTTTTACCACATATAGCTCGTCCTCTCGCAGAAATGGCATGCCATCTGCCGAGAGTATTGCACAAAACACGAACTCCGTAGCTCCAGCAATAACCCCCTATTTAATTTGTTGTTCAGTATTGATGTTGTACCTACTTTTCCTGATGTCTTCATCTTAAGCCGCCCTTTTCTTGATACTTCCAGCATTCTGCGTAGACTCTTCATCTCTGTCGTGACTAGTCTTTTTTCCACCGTTTGATGTCAGTGTCCAGGTTTGCACTGAGAGAAAGATTGTATTGCAAAATACTCTTGTAGTGTTCATTGTGACATGTTTGCATTTTAAAATCAGTTGCGTTTGTTCTGTGTGGATTGGCAACACCACGAAATACAGTGCACATGTTTTGAATAATGTTCGTTGAGTTCAAATAAAAACAATAAAATATCTGATTGATTTATTATTTGATTGATGGTGTCAACATTATTGCACTTTGGTGTGCAACAATGTATGCACTTTGGTGTGCAACAATGTATTCACTTTGGTGTGCAACAATGTATTCACTTTGGTGTGCAACAATGTATTCACTTTGGTGTGCAACAATGTATGCACTTTGGTGTGCAACAATGTATTCACTTTGGTGTGCAACAATGTATTCACTTTGGTGTGCAACAATGTATTCACTTTGGTGTGCAACAATGTATTCACTTTGGTGTGCAACAATGTATTCACTTTGGTGTGCAACAATGTATTTACTTTGGTGTGCAACAATGTATTCACTTTGGTGTGCAACAATGTATTCACTTTGGTGTGCAACAATGTATTCACTTTGGTGTGCAACAATGTATTCACTTTGGTGTGCAACAATGTATTTACTTTGGTGTGCAACAATGTATTCACTTTGGTGTGCAACAATGTATTCACTTTGGTGTGCAACAATGTATTCACTTTGGTGTGCAACAATGTATTCACTTTGGTGTGCAACAATGTATTCACTTTGGTGTGCAACAATGTATTCACTTTGGTGTGCAACAATGTATTCACTTTGGTGTGCAACAATGTATTCACTTTGGTGTGCAACAATGTATTCACTTTGGTGTGCAACAATGTATTCACTTTGGTGTGCAACAATGTATTCACTTTGGTGTGCAACAATGTATTCACTTTGGTGTGCAACAATGTATTCACTTTGGTGTGCAACAATGTATTCACTTTGGTGTGCAACAATGTATTCACTTTGGTGTGCAACAATGTATTCACTTTGGTGTGCAACAATGTATTCACTTTGGTGTGCAACAATGTATTCACTTTGGTGTGCAACAATGTATTCACTTTGGTGTGCAACAATGTATTCACTTTGGTGTGCAACAATGTATTCACTTTGGTGTGCAACAATGTATTCACTTTGGTGTGCAACAATGTATTCACTTTGGTGTGCAACAATGTATTCACTTTGGTGTGCAACAATGTATTCACTTTGGTGTGCAACAATGTATTCACTTTGGTGTGCAACAATGTATTCACTTTGGTGTGCAACAATGTATTCACTTTGGTGTGCAACAATGTATTCACTTTGGTGTGCAACAATGTATTCACTTTGGTGTGCAACAATGTATTCACTTTGGTGTGCAACAATGTATTCACTTTGGTGTGCAACAATGTATTCACTTTGGTGTGCAACAATGTATTCACTTTGGTGTGCAACAATGTATTCACTTTGGTGTGCAACAATGTATTCACTTTGGTGTGCAACAATGTATTCACTTTGGTGTGCAACAATGTATTCACTTTGGTGTGCAACAATGTATTCACTTTGGTGTGCAACAATGTATTCACTTTGGTGTGCAACAATGTATTCACTTTGGTGTGCAACAATGTATTCACTTTGGTGTGCAACAATGTATTCACTTTGGTGTTCAACAATGTATTCTTCTTCTTCACCCTTCGCCCCTAAGGAAGCATAGATCCGCAACCAAGGCCTTCCAAGCCCGCCTATCCAAGGTCATCTTTTCCAGATCTCGCCACTCTCTCCCGTTTTTTTGCATTCCATCTCTAACTCGCGTCTCCAGGTGTTTCCGGTCTTCCTTACTTCTATTGCCCTGGGGGTTCCATCGGAGAGCCTGTCTCGCGATGTTGTCAGAGGGTTTCCTCAGTGTGTGTCCTATCCATCGCCACCTTCTGCTAATTATCTCCTGTTCTACCTGCCGTTGTCCTTCCCTATCCCACAGTTCTCTGTTTGTGGTCTTGTCATACCATCTAAAATGGAGTATCCTGCGTAGGCATCTATTAATGAATGTCTGCAGCTTTTTGGTATTCACCTTAGTCGTTCTCCATGTCTCCGCTCCATACAGAAGGACAGACTTGACATTTGAATTAAATATCATTTAGTTTTATTCCTGATCATTCTTGAACTCCATATGTTCTTCAGAATGGCAAATCCAGATATGTAAATGTGTCAACCTACTGATCTTGCCTGTTGTATTCTAACCCTAACGTCTTCATCTGTGCCACCTTGAATGTTGACGACACTTCATACAATGTATGATCCTATCTTATTCTTACACATACAAATTTCAGCAGCATTACAAGAACTCTGCAGCACCGGTGCTGGTCGCCGATGTAATTCTAAAATTTATGAAAATTGTGAAAGATTTTTATTTTAATCTTGTAATGTCTTGCATATCTTCTATGGCAACATATGGATGTGAATCGTACAAAATAACACAAACTTTAAAGAACAAAATAGAAGCTTTTGAAACAAAGTGTTACAGAAATGTTCTTAGAACATCCTGGAGAGAAAAGAGAAAAAACAAAGACATGCTATCAAAGAGCATTGGCTCATGAATAACATCATGTCCCGGAAGTTAAACGGCCACGTTAAACGTCACAGTAGGTTGGAGAGAACGGTAATGGAAAGCATGGTTCTTGGAGTACGAGGCAGGGAACGACCAAGAGGAAGGTGACAGCAGGACATCAAATAAACCTTGAACACAACCCTAGAGGAGGCCGGAGAGCTTGCTAGAGACAGAAAGCTTGTCAAGCGTGCTGTGATCAAAGAGACGTTCCGCAAGGGATATACTACTACTTAACTTGAATGTCTTTTGTATATATATATATAAATAACAGAAATAAAATATATCATAAAAAGTAATTGAGTTCTGAGTTTAAATAGATAATTTATATTTATCACGTTTGCAAAACAACACGTTCCTGTTATAATCAAAAACAAGATTTGTTCTTATGTTGAAAAAGAAGCTTCCTATAGGTCCCAGGACATGGGAAAATCTAGCTGCTGACAGAGTTGTGTGGAAAGCGATATAGCACAGGCGCAGTCTTTTGAGAAAGAATTATGTAGGAGCTGAAAGACAAGAGAGAAAAGCAAGTACTCAGAAGTTGTCACAGTAAAATACTTGACCGTCTCTAAAAACGAAAAAGGTCATATATATATATATGTATGTGCATATATTAAATACATATATAAAGAGAGATAGAAAAGAAAAACCATAGAGAGAGAGTAGACCCCAAGTGTTGAAGATGACACACGCATACTATCAAGTTTAAAGAAACTCGATCGTTCATCATAAACATAATTTATGTCCGACAAATATTTAGCACGGGGTGGACCCTGTCCGTTCGTCTGACCCGCTATTGTGTCAGTGTTCATCCCGTCGTCTTGGCTACACGGTGCAGTTTGAAACATTCACTTCTCTAACTATTGCCCTAGTATAATAATCTAATGTTACTCTTTATATCTTGATAATTTCTACAGTTGATAAATACTAATAACTATAAATTAGTTTGAAAAAGAAAATTGATTTATCAATGTAATACTTACGTATATGTCTCATTTATATAAGACCACCGTGGTGTCATCTCTGTAGACAAGTGGTAAATGTCTCATTTATATAAGACCACCGTGGTGTGATCTCTGTAGACAAGTGGTAAATGTATCATTTATATAAGACCACCGTGGTGTCATCTCTGTAGACAAGTGGTAAATGTCTCATTTATATAAGATCACCGCAGTGTGATCTCTGTAGACAAGTGGTAAATGTCTCATTTATATAAGACCACCGTGGTGGAGTGTGATCTCTGTAGACAAGTGGTAAAACCGTTTGCATTACCTTCTAAAAGTCGTGTAATAAAATCAGCAATGTGTCGTTGGATTTAAGAGTGATTATTTTCAGAGAAGCATCAGATTGTTGTCTAAACTGCAGAGTTCGTAAGTAAAGGAGACCTTTAATACCTCGTGGTATATAGGGCAATACAGTGTTAGGCCTGTTTCGTTCATTGACCGTCGGCACACGATGGATGATGTGGTCAGCATCACGCCCGCCGCTTTTACTTTTCCAGTATCTCTGGTACCCAATTGAGGCTGGGTCAACCTGAGAGCCGTCCACGCCCACTGCGGGAGTTGAACCAGGACCACCAGCCTTGAGAAGTGAGTTCACTAACAACTACGCTACCGCGGTTGTCAACAGAGTTCGCGATTTGTGCAATACTATCTCGGTACGTTATGTGTCATTCTCTGTGAGAGATCTATTCATGTTGGAAAAATATCATGCAACGCCTTTAATATCATTAGTACCCTAATACAATGGGTGGCTATGATCCGCAGTAATATGCTTTGCTTGGGGGATTACATGACGGGAATCGTGTCTCTACCATCTGCACTTAACATTGAAAATATCTCTAACGTAGTCGAGGACTGTGGCGTCTGCGGGATATTGACTCGGTCTATTAACCCCGACGTTCTGAGTTCGAATCACGCCGCGGACAGTTTGATTGCAAACTGTTTCGAGTGGATTTTTACAAAAGGAGGATGGCACCACCCGTTCAGACAGCAATGGCAAACTACTGAACGTAATATTGCCTAGAAAAATCACAAACAGCGTTAGAAAGCTGGGGTTGATTTGCAAAGTTCTGTAAAGGATACGCAATTAACTTTTAGTAGAAGACTGTACGCATGCCTTCACCCTGAATAAGTTCAATTCGCTCATATTGTGATCATGATAATGTGTACTGGGTAACGGGAAACCTCTTTCAAAGGAGATGTAAGGCGCCTCCTTCCCTCCGCTAGTCTACGGGGCACCCTTGGGCAAGGTGGAGTACCTGTTTAGCCCCGGCAGGGTCGTGAAGCCATGGGAGCAGGTGGTGGATGAGTGAGGCAGCCGACAGAGTGTCAATGGTTATGCTCTCAAAACTCACGACGGTATGCAGAGGATCTCTGTAATAGAGACAATGGTTACGGTCACGGACCAATATGTTCACTGCCAGGAAGGAAAACAATGGCAGACTACCTTCCAAGACATTGCCTAGAAAACCCCAACAATAATATGGAATAAATACATATAAGTGCTTTTGAATACAAGTCTTACAGAAGAGTCCTTCGTATATCTTGGACAGAGAAGAGAACAGATAGATCTTATCCAGAAAGAACTCAAAATCAAAGAAAACTGGCTGATGCTACAAATAAGAAAGAGAAAATTGAGATATTTTGGACATATAAAAAGACATAAGGGCTGGAGAAGACCATCATGGAAGGAGGCATACCGGCAAAGAGAAGAAGAGGAAGACCACGGAGAAGATGGATTCAGGATGTAACTGATGGTTTGAACATGACGGCTGCAGAGGCAGGACATCTGGCCTATGAGAGAGAGAAATCCCGGAAGACTGTTGGGGTGGCAAAGTTCTGCTCAGAACAAGCTATTTGATGATGATGATAATGTGTATCGTTAGAAAGCCAATTTTGTAATCTACAACAGACATAACCAGTTGATAGGAAAAGAGGACAAGTAGATATTCTAGAGTCCTGCTATAATATCATTGTAATCCCTCGTATACATCATCAGCAAACATGGCAGAATAATCATGTCGCTTTTATTAAACAGTAGCTGCCCAGGGTATAAGCAAATAAATGGTCTGTGTTCATGTGTTACACTACCTTTCTGACTAATATCGTCTCCAGCAATTAAACAGTAGCTGCCCAGGGTATAAGCAAAGATATGGTCTGTGTTCATGTGTTACACTACCTTTCTGAATAATATCGTCTCCAGCAATTTACCTTATACATTTTGCACGGTGCGTTTACGGTAGCTGATTAGCACTCTATTATCCTTCTAATGCGTAACTACGTGGTATCGTCCGTCTATGATAGGACTAGAAACTTGATCCCACGTACATTGAGATCTTAACTCACTGGAAAATATTCCGTTGCTTTACGTGCCAAACTAACAGAATACTGAGAAGGTAGAGCAGAATCACCACGCCACAGACAAGTCCAAATATTGAAGAACGTATATTCCTATTTTAGAAATGTTTTATACTATTTTATATAAAGTATATCATTCTTTAATGTAGTTTTATAGAAGAATGATGAGAATCCCATGGACTGCTAAAATAACTAATGTTGAGGTGCTGAATGAGATCAAGACACAGAGAAAGCTTATCATCAATATAAGAAAGAGGCAGTCATCATTTATCGGGCATGTGATGAGGAGGGAGGTTTAGAACACATCGTGACAACCGGTAAAATCGAGGGTAGACGAGACAGGGGAAGACAGATAGAGAAAATTTAGGATAGCCTGACTTCATGGCACGGTAGAGCGTCAACATCTGAGTTAATAGCAAACACCAACTACAACGAATTGTGGAGATCCATGATCGCCTACTCCAGCCGGCACGGCACCTGATGATGATGACGACCTCCTGTACACTTTTAAAAAATAAATTGCATATCCTTTACAGGACTTTGCGAAACAACCCCAACATTTTAAAGCTGTTTGTGATTTTTCTAGGCATTTTTACGTTCAGTAGTTTACCATTGCTTTCTGAACGTGTGGTGCCATCGTCTTTTTTTGTAAAAATTACGCGAAACAATTTGCAACCATATTGTCTGCATCGTTTTCGAACTCAGAACGTCGTGCATAGACCGAGTCACTATCCCCTAAGCCATAGACGCCACAATGTGTGAAGTGACAAGTACTTCATAAACTAATGTCTGAAAAAGCTTAGGAAAATTTTATTTTTTTACTTTATTTATTGAATTTGTGTGTGTATTTTAGGTCAGAAGATTTTTTAAACAAAAAGGATATACAACTCCCGATTCTCTAACTGAAAACAGTAGACATTTGAACAATGTCATCTTGTATCAGAAAGACGAAAAAGTTTCTTTCCATAATCAAAGCTATCATCAGTCGAAGTCTCTTTGTTTTTCATGGTCTAATTAGTATCTGGCGTGTGACACAGATTAAGCGTAGCCATGCTTACTGGTTTCTTAGTGGAACTCTGCCCCTTATGTTGGCAGAAACTATCTACACGTTATGCAGGAAGAAAGATAGTGAATGGAAGTGGTAAGTACATCATGGATGTAACTATTATGTATGTAAATATGATATGTGAAATCTGTGTTGCTGTATGGCTCAGAAACGTGGCTAGTCACCAAGTTAGATTCAAATAAGATTCAGACCTTTGTCAATGGTTGTCTTTAGCGGATTCTCAGACTGAGATGATATGATAGAGTTACAAACACAGACCTGTGGATAAGAACCGGACAGGAGCCATGATGACCCATCCAAGAGGAGAAAATGGCGATAGGTCGGGTATACCCTACGGAAGATACAGTCGTGTGTCACTAGACAAGCACTTGAATGGAACGCGCAAGAAAAACGAAAAAGGGGACGTCTAAACAGACCAGGAGACGAAGTCTTCTGACGAACTGAAGGGTGCTCGTCTATCCTGGGAGATCACACAGAAAACAACCAGAGACTAAGAAAAGTGGCGATCAATTTTTGAGACCCTATGCTCCACAAGGAGCGGAAAGGAATAAGATGAAGGTAATTTATAACATACATCAGAGATGTAACAATTTTGTAAGTAAATAAGAAATGTAAGTTTTATGTAATGCCATTTGGGATGTAGCATTTATAACACAGAAGAGCTTGAGGGAGCTGCAGGAGATATCTAGAGATAGGAAGACTTGGCTTGAGTTGGTTGAGGGCCTGTGCCCCAATCCGGTTAAAAAGGAAGAGAGAGGAGAGATTTATAACATACATCAGGGATCTCAATTTATGTGAGTAAATAGGAAATGTAAGTTTTTGTAAAGCCATTGGGGATTGAATATTTATATATACATCGGGATGCGATTTTTATGCATGGATCAGGGATGTATCATTTATGAAGGAGGTAAATGCAGATGCAACTTTATGTACGTTGGTTGATAAGACCATTATCTGTTCACTTCGGTGAGTAAACATGTGTGATCCATCTCTTTAAACAGGAAGATATCACTGAATTACACAACTCTGTAAAACAGTGTGAGTTCTCGTATAATTTACACAAACTCGTGATAACAGGAGAGTTCTCTTTTATATTTACACAAACTCTGTAACAACAACGAGAGTTATCGGTATAATTTACACAAACTCTGTAACAACAGCGAGAGTTCTCGGTATAATTTACACAAACTCTGTAACAACAACGAGAGTTCTCGGTATAATTTACACAAACTCTGTAACAACAGCGAGAGTTCTCGGTATAATTTACACAAACTCTGTAACAACAGTGAGAGTTCTGAGTATAATTTACACAAACTCTGTAACAACGTGAGAGTTCTAGTATAATTTACACAAACTCTGTAACAACAGTGAGAGTTCTCGGTATAATTTACACAAACTCTGTAACAACAGTGAGAGTTCTTGTATAATATAGAAGATGTTGACAATATTTTGTAGACATTTTATTTTATTTATCTTTCTAATGAATGTACGGAAATTCCAGCCTGCTCTTCTCGATTTTAAACTGACAAGGGTTCTCTTACGTTCTATCATTGAACACAGAAACTACATTGTATCGTCCGTCTCCGATATGACTAGGAGATCGATATCACCTACACTGAAATCAGGGTTCTCTGGAAAAATATTCAGATGGCTCTATGAGTGAGAGAACCGGTTACCTTTGGCACGGAGTCAGCAACTAACTGTAAGCTACATAGACCTAAGATTATAGTATATGTTATTGAGTAATGAATCCAGCTTTCTCTAAACCAAAAGCTCACTTATTCGCATTTTCTTTCTTTAAAATGCTATAATTGTGTCTCAAGGATATGCCCAAGTGTAGTGCTCTATCTAGCAACATCAGTTCCTGCAATATGGTTTCTGGAGTTGGACTTGATGAGACAACGGATTATGATGGGCGCAGTAAGACATCCCATTATCAACAATAGTCGAAATGTATTTATGCTAAACGGGAAAATGGTAAGCTGACACTAACATATCTTCTACACAGAAACACACACACATATAATGGTAAGCTGGCACTAACATATCTCACACACAGAAACACGCACACATATAATGGTAAGCTGGCACTAACATATCTCACACACAGAAACACGCACACATATAATGGTAAGCTGGCACTAACATATCTCACACACAGAAACACGCACACATATAATGGTAAGCTGGTACTAACATATCTCACACACAGAAACACGCACACATATAATGGTAAGCTGGCACTAACATATCTAAACACAGAAACACGCACACATATAATGGTAAGCTGGCACTAACATATCTCACACACAGAAACACGCATTCATATTAAAACAAAACACAAACACTTTCTTATAGTTGTTAGTGTACTCGCTTCTTCTTCTTCTTCTTTGAGCGTTCCATATTGACCACTTGTTAAACCACTCTTTGTGATTTGCATGTGATCAAAGACTAAGAGCGAATGTAAGTTGTGTTAGTTATGCGCCTACTAGTAGGCCAGCACATCCGATTTGTGAAACGCTTTTTATTTACTAGGTTAGCTTTCCTAGATCCCTACCTGAATCGCTTGTTACGACATGCCTTGTATGTCACAGTGGTACTATTCTTTGCTTCCCTTGCGGGCCTTGCCACTACATGGGTGGAACACGCTTCTTAGGCTAGTGGAAAATGGATTAATTTCACAAGTAGGCGTGGAAATTGTTCCGACTGTAACGACTCTCAGGTTGACCCACACATCAATTGGGTACCAGGTAAAGCACTGGCAAGTAAAGGTAACAGTATAACAGACTAGCAGCCACAGCTTTGGATAAGAACAGGACAGGAAACCTTGATGACCCAGGTTCAACAGTGAAAATGGCGATGGGTTGGGCACAGTCAACTGAAGACAGTCAACTATCACTAGACAAGGAATTGAGTGGAACCTGCAAAGAAAATGGAAAAGGGAACGCCATAAAGGAGGACCTGGAGGCGGTTCCTTGTTGAGAAACTCTTGAAGATTGGGATATCATTAGAAGCCACCAATAAAACATCCGATGATATCTGTTTCCTTTATGGCAACCGAGACAGTAGCGACAACTTTTGAGGCCTGTTGTAGGGGGTGATGATTGGTGGTAAGTGGCTACGATGGTTGGTGGTAGGTGGCTACAATGGTATAAAGCACAAACACGGTCTTGTAGGCTTCATATGTGTTGTTATTGATGTTATTACATGACTGGACAAAACACATCCGCTTGTGTCCACTGTTTATGTCGTTCTTTTTGTTTTGTCACTACGTCGCTAAGCAGTACCAACTAATCTACTCCAAACCAGTTTCACTACGTCAAAGTCTCGTTCTAGTGCTGCTATTCTGCTCGTAGTGCGCAGCTTTGGTGTGCAAGCACTATGGTCTCTACCTATCTCGTTTCTACCATCCTATCTATCTATTAACTACCTGTCTAGTCTGTTAGTTACTACCTTGGGGTTGGGGAACGGTCGTACCTGGTCCTAGTACACTATCTATCTATTAACTACCTGTCTAGTCTGTTAGCTACTACCTTGGGGTTGGGGAACGGTCGTACATGGTCCTAGTACACTGGTCCTAGTACACTATCTATCTATTAACTACCTGTCTAGTCTGTTAGCTACTACCTTGGAGTTGGGGAACGGTCGTACCTGGTCCTAGTACACTATCTATCTATTAACTACCTGTCTAGTCTGTTAGTTACTACCTTGGGGTTGGGAAGTCGTCACTGGTCCTAGTACACTGGTCCTAGTACACTATCTATCTATTAACTACCTGTCTAGTCTGTTAGTTACTACCTTGGGGTTGGGGAACGGTCGTACCTGGTCCTAGTACACTGGTCCTAGTACACTATCTATCTATTAACTACCTGTCTAGTCTGTTAGCTACTACCTTGGAGTTGGGGAACGGTCGTACCTGGTCCTAGTACACTATCTATCTATTAACTACCTGTCTAGTCTGTTAGCTACTACCTTGGGGTTGGGGAACGGTCGTACCTGGTCCTAGTACACTGGTCCTAGTACAGGCCCTACGCTTCTCGAGAATCGTAGAGGAATAACAATAAGAATCACATATACTAAAACAGTTATTATCACTGACGTAGGACTGATGTGGGCGTATGTAGATTAAGCGGTAGTTGCTCAATCACAACCAAGTGTTCCTGGTTCAAACTCCGTGGTGGGCAAGTTTGGAGGCAAATTAGTTTGCTGGGATTTTACCCTATGGTAAAAATAGATCTCGAATCTTTCAATCAAATGGGAAGTCAGTTTTTGTTCTATGGCTCGGAAACATGGAAGACAACAAAAGAAACCATCAGAAAATTGCAGACCTTTGTAAATGGTATTTTACTTAGAATAGAGGGACTGAGATGGTATGATAGGATTACAACCGAGGAACCCAGAGAGAGAACTAAGCAGGTACCAGTAGAGAAAGAGCTCAGGAAGAGACGCTGGCGATGGATATGATATACATTGAGAAGACCAACCGGAAGCATTACAAGATAGGTACTGTTTTGGAATCCGCAGGGAACGAGGAGTATGGGAAGGCTTAGACAGACCTGGAGAAGAGAGCTGGAGGTTGATATTAAAAGGATAGGTGAAACATCGAAAGAGTTGGAAGGGATGGCAAGAGAGGGGACGAGCTGGAAGAAGTTTGTTGAAGACCTGTGCTCCGCTGGGAGTTGACATGTGAAGAAGAAGAAAAATAGACCTCGCCGCTCAGAAAGCAATGACAAACTACTGAACGTATAAGTGGTGCCTAGGAAATCAACGACACGTTTACTGTGGTCGATGGCTACGTCCTGTAAAGGATATACCAAGATTTTCGAGGACTAAGAAGAACTAAGTATATACAATCACATTTTGTCGAAATTCTCTTGCAACACTTCTATCTACAGTACTACATTTCTTCAGATTAAAATACCCATAGCACTGGGATCGGAGGAGTGGTGCAAGATCCTAGAGCAACTTTTGCTACTAATTCTCATCATTGGACGATGGCTTCTGCCCAAAGGAGAGATAACGAGGGAACAGTTATCGCAGCTGTTGTTGGTGTACATTGGTATGGCTGCAGATATAATCGAACTCTTTGAAGCTTTCAAGGTACGCTGGAATTTGTCTGTAAGAAGTTGTTGATGGTAAATTATGTTGTTACTTACAAAGTAAATGTGTATTTTTTATTGATTAATTAATAGGACCATCATCATTACACTTCGTTGAGTAACTATGTGTGCTTCGATCTCTTTCTTACACAGGAAGTTCTCAGCTGCAGTGCACACACTTCGTAGCACTGGCGAGAGTCCCTGATATAATTTGGAGAGGGTGTCGATATTTTGTGTGTATAAAGTATATATTGCATTCAGGACCGTGCGGTATATTTTCTCCGTATGATGCAAGTCTTCGAAAAGCCGCCCTTAAACTTTTTTCTTTAAAATAATCTGTAATTGTCATTTTGATTTTATTGGTTATTCGCCCCCTTTACGGTACCGCCTGATGAGGCCGCCTCAATGCATCATAGCACGGCACGGTCCTGACTGCATTACGCAAAGATGCATAATCTTTGGAATAGAGACTTAGGGATGAACTAAAAAGCTAGAGAGACAAGAGAACATTCAGAAGGTGCTAGATTAAAACGCTTGTCAATTGACCGTATATAAATATGAAAAAAGACCATATATAGGCCAAGCAAATGTGTGTTTATTTAATGTTTCTAGATTAAATAGATTACGTATGCGAGTCATGGACAATGAACAAACAGATCGAAAATCTCTGAGGGCCACAGAGATGTGGTTTTACAGAAAAATGATGAGAATCTAATGGACTGTTAAAATGACTAATGTTGAGGTGGTGAATGAGATCAAGACACAGAGAAAGCTTATCATCAATATAAGAAAGAGCAGTCATCATTTTTCGGGCATGTGATGAGGAGGGAGGTTTAGAACACATTGTGACAACCGAAAAAATCGAGGGTAGACGAGATGAAAGAAGACAGAGAGAGAAAATTTTGGATAGCCTGACTTCATGGCACGGTAGAGCGTCAATATCTGAGTTGATAGTAAACACTAACGACAGAGATTTGTGGAGATCCACGATCGCCTACGCCAGCTGGCACGGCACCTGATGATGATGAGATTAAATAGAATGATATTTTGTGACATCTTTCTGATTTGGTTATCAGCGAATTATTCAAATGTCTATGAGTTGAGTCAAAGAGATGAAAGTTACAACTGAGTGACAGCAATGCGTTAAGTATAGTTTATGAATCAGTAGAAAGTATCAACGCAGCACATGCTCCCTAATCTCAGTGTATGTGAGATCGAGTTCCTAGTCCTATCGGAGACGATAACACGTAAGTCTCGTGTTCATTTTGAGTATGTAAACGGACCCATTGCGGTTCAAAATCGAGAGGAACAGGCTGGAAAACCAATCTCCGGGAAAAATTCATTAATAAAAATTTAAAGTAAAATTCTTACCAAAATATCTTTAGCATCTTCAAAATTACCACGGGAACTCTCGTCGGTGCTGCGGAGTTTGTGCTCTGCAACTGAGATCTCACTGTGTAAGAAAGAGATCGGAGCACACATTGTTACTCACCGAAGTGCAATGATATTGGTCCTATCAATCAATCAACCTGACCTTCCCTGAGCCATGAGATATGCCGGCTAGGGCTGTCTGTTTATCGACTTTGTCTGTATGTCAATTTATCTGTTTAAGTTTGTTCTTATTAACTAAGCTAGTCCGCCTGCCCAGCGTGTTCGTAGCGCGTTGGACTGCGGGTGACTAGCACTCTGTGTGTGCGAGTTCAATTCCGCGGGCTGGCAGAAAAGCCACAGGTTCCCCAGATTCACGGTGTTCGTGGCACCGAACCGAAGGGTTACTATGTTCATGGCACCGAGCCGAAGAGCTGAAAGCTCAAGTGCTTCTGGATCGGAAAAAAATTGTTTAACTAAGTTAAACCATTCTGTGATCGGTGTGGTTTAAGAAAAAAACGTGAGTACTTTGCGGTCACGTGAAGACCGTATCCAGGACGGGCACATTCGAATTTTTTTGTCGATGTCCTTCTTCTTCTTCTTCTGCGATCAACTTCTGCTTTGCGACTACTCCCGTATGTATCATAAACAGGGCGGTGCGCTTGAGATATTCACCGGTTCCCCCATAGTTTGTTTTGTAAAGTTGTTTCTGTTGGCCAGATCTCCATTCTCACACTACTCAGGCTGGGGCAGTCGTGCATGATGTGTTCTGGGGACAACTTTGATGCTTCACAGGTGCAGGCAGCCGAGTCCCTGAGACCCATTCTATGAAGATGTGCTCGAAGCCCAGTGTCCCATTCTAAGTCTAAAGACTGTGGTCTGTGCTTTTCTGTTTAGTATATTTATACTGTCATGCTCTGAGTTGTATACTTCATTTGTATTCTCCACATCATTGTCAATGTCTTAATTTCTGTCTTTTCGTCTCTCTCCACTACTTTATTTTTATTTGAAAATACCAAGCTGTGTTTGGGATTATGCATTCAACCATCTTTCTGCTAAATATATAATTACCTGTTTACGAACTCGACTGAAACACTCAAGTTTATCAAAGAAGTTCAATAATAATGATAATAAACAATCAATCATATAATAAACAATCAATTAATCAATTATTCAAAACAATGTTTGACGAAATCTGTTGTGTATTCAATAAACTGATGTTATATGTTCAACAGGAGCAAACTGTTCGAGAGAACACACTTCTAACAATCGTGATCCTGTCCTTGTGGACTGCTAGTCTGACACAATTTACTCTTGTGATAACTGCTACAAAAGCAAAGAAAACAAGAATAACTACGATGGATCGAACCAGCAGTGAAAATGCATGCTGTCCAACAGAGGTAAGTTAATACAGCTGTTTCTCTCGAATGTCCTTTATATTGTTCTGTTCTAGGCAAGCGGGTGATTACTTCAATAAGAGAGCGGATACTCTAGCGTCGACAGCATCGGTTGTCGGGGAGTTGAGGATGGATATTGGGGATGTACTTCGGTTTTTTTCGACTGCTTGTTGGATAAAGGCACTACATTTCTAATGGAATATGGCCAGCAGTTTGAGGAGTTTATAATTAAACGTTGTACGCGCATAACTGGATGCAGGAAGGACTTAGTGTGGAGTGTGTTTAACCAACCAGCCAAGATAACAATGTGAGCCGAACACCATCGTAGAACAATCACTGGACTGGCATACTTCACTATACGCGTGTTTCGAGAATCGACAGACAATTCATTCTCTCTGTCACCATTCCTAAGAAATACTAGTCGACCCTAACGTTCTGAGATGCAGAGCTATGCTTAAAACACATCTTGTAGACAATGTTCTTGCGTGTTTGGTCTTTCTCGAACTTAGCCTAATCTTCAAAACAAATTAAAAGTTCATTTGGGGATGGGAGTTGTGGGGGATTAGAGTGACTGTTTAATTGTAGAACACATCAATGACAGTTATACTGAGGGTCATGTTGTGACCTACATGGAGGCACCAGTTGTTCTCCGCAAAGATTCCACATTGGCCTTCTCTGCAAAATCACACGATATAATGGTCAAGAAAGCCAAGGGATGCATTCAGTACAAAAACAAGTAGCGTGACAATGGATGCATTCAGGGTGATTAAGGCACTACTCTGGCTCAAGTCACAAAACTACACTCATGCGTGCATTTTGGATAATTTGTTTTCTGCAAAATCATCATCAAGTAGCTTGTCCCTTCCGGAACTTGGCTCCCATGACAGCAGCCCTGAAAAACACTCTGTTCTGTGCAAGTTGATCATCTGATCGTCATTGACAGCTTGCACCCATCGTCTTCTAGGTCTTCCTCTCATTATTCTTCCACACACCATTCCTTCCAAAATTATCTTCTTTGATAATAGTCTTTACAGAATACAACATATTATGGATTGAATGAGTGGTTGATTGATTGATAGGACCATTGTCACTGTACTTCGGCGAGGAACCATGTGAGATCCGATCTCTTTCTTACACAGGAAACTCTCAGAAGCAGTATATGAACTCCGTACCACCGCCGAGGATACCCAATGTAATTTAGAGGAAGGTCAAACTATTTTTAAAAAATTAAGAAAAATAATCTTATAACAAATTTAACAATCATATTATGTAAACAATTATTTACTTCACTTGTAAGTCCAGTTTTAACAACTTTACGATTAGTATATATCACAGAAAGTAATATACATGTATTTGATCTATCTACAGGTTATCTCTATCTTGATCAGTGTTTTTCTCCAGGACGCCCCGTTTCTAGTTCTACGTTTGTTGTTGATCTTCAGATATGATGTACTTAGTTATACTAACATCTTTTTCACCTGTAAGAACTCGTTGGTGTTAGTATTACAGGTAGGGCAAACATGTTCAAAGTATAGGAAAGGGGTTCATTATAAATTGCATAAAAATCATTGTTGGTCTCTTCTACGTCTCTATTTTATGCTACTACAACTACAGCAACTACTACGTCTACAACTAGACCTACAACAACACCTATAGCTACTACAGCTACTACTACAAGTACTACTACAACTACAGCAACTACTACATCTACAAATACACCTACAACAACACCTATAGCTACTACAGCTACTACTACAAGTACTACTACAACTACACCTACAACTACACCTTTAGCTACAACAACTACTTCTACAATTGCTACCACTACTACTACAACTACATTTACGACTACTACTATTATTACTACTACAACTACTACTACACCTACAACCACAACTACAAATGCTTCTACCACTACTACTATTACTAATACAGTTACTATTAATATTACTACTACAACAACTACAACTATTGCTGCTACAACTACAACTATTGCTGCTACAACTACAATTATTGCTGTTACAACTACAACTATTGCTGCTACAACTACAACTATTGCTGCTACAACTACAACTATTGCTGCTACAACTACAACTATTGCTGCTACAACTACAACTATTGCTGCTACAACTACAACTATTATTACTCCAACTATTACTATTACCAGTATTACACCTGCAACTACAACTACTATTACTACTACAACTACTACAACTACTACTTCTACTACTAAAACTACAACTAATGCTACAACTACTACAACTACAACAGCTAGTACTACTACTACTACAACTACTACAACTGTTACTTCTACTACTAACTACTACTCGAAAGATTCTAAACAAGTTGTTGTACGTATTGATGTTCCTTCATGAGGCTTCCAATCTTCGACAGATTAAGTGAGTCTACTGTAGTGTAGTTTCTCATGATCACGGCGATGATATAACAGACATTCTTCCACTTACAACATCCATCTTTGGAAAGTTGAACATGCATAGATTGATTTTAAATCGGCTGCTCAGCCACTGACTATTGGATCAAGATGCTGAAAGTGAAACATCTACACATCGATTTAAGGAGGTAGAAATTACAAGTTCTACAAGTAGAACTGGATGTCTTAGATGTAGATGTAGATGTAGATGTAGATATAGATGTAGATGGAGATCTCCAAAACGGGGTTTAAAGACGAGCGATTGACTTTATTGCACACGTTCTCCTCATTTCTCTCTCTCTCGCGATCCCCATTCTCCTCATTTGATACTGTTACTCTTCGAAAAACTGACACACCACATGCTGGAACAAAAACTGACACACCACATGCTGGAACAAAAACTGACACACCACATGCTGGAACAAAAACTGACACACCACATGCTGGAACAAAAACTGACACACCACATGCTGGAACAAAAACTGACACACCACATGCTGGAACAAAAACTGACACACCACATGCTGGAACAAAAACTGACACACCACATGCTGGAACAAAAACTGACACACCACATGCTGGAACAAAAATTATGCAAACGCAAATTGTCTAGCTCCAGCTAATAGCAACCCATAGCGATTCTCTGAAAAAAAATGCCTCGACTTGGTTTGGATTCGAACCGTCAACCTTCAAAACGCATACCACTCTGTGCATACCACTCTGTGCATACCACTCTGTTTAATGACTAAATCACAGAGATTTCCCCATCTCTTCCGGAATGATTAGTGTGTATACCCATGGAGCCATCAGTATGCCTAACCTACGAGGTCTGCTGAGAGAGAAAAAACTTAACATCTAAGAATCCGCTCGTAGTTTCTGCCGTCGGTTCAACAGTTAATAATCTTCTTCTTAGAACATTACATATCAACCATTTGTTAACCACTCTGTGTGATTTGTATGTAATATGAGCCTAAGACATATTGTACGTTGTGACAGTTATGCTCCTACAAGTAGGCAAGCACATCCGATTTCTGCAACGCTTTTTATTTACTAGGCATCTTCCTAGGTCACATTAGTCGTCTCTACGACATGCCTGATCGCAGTGGTACTATTCTGTGCTTCCCTTGGACCGGGCACCATGGGCGAGTTAATGACATTTAACCAGGTGAACATCTTAATCATTTAACCAGGTAACATCTAATCATTTAACCAGGTGAACATCTTAATCATTTAACCAGGTGAACATCTTAACCATTTAACCATGTGGACATCTTAATCATATAACCAGGTGAACATCTTAATCATTTAACCAGGTGAACATCTTAATCATTTAACCAGGTGAACATCTTAATCATTTAACCAGGTGAACATCTTAATCATTTAACCAGGTGAACATCTTAACCATTTAACCATGTGAACATCTTAATCATATAACCAGGTGAACATCTTAATCATTTAACCAGGTGAACATCTTAATCATTTAACCAGGTGAACATCTTAATCATTTAACCAGGTGAACATCTTAATCATTAACCAGTGAACATCTTAATCATTTAACCAGGTGAACATCTTAATCATTTAACCAGGTGAACATCTAACCATTTAACCAGGTGAACATCTTAATCATTTAACAGTGAACATCTTAATCATTTAACCAGGTGAACATCTTAATCATTTAACCAGGTGAACATCTTAATCATTTAACCAGGTGAACATCTTAATCATTTAACCAGGTGAACATCTTAATCATTTAACCAGGTGAACATCTTAATCATTTAACCAGGTGAACATCTTAATCATTTAACAGGTGAACATCTTAATCATTTAACAGGTGGACAGTTACCTCCTACAAGGTGCAAGCACACCATTTCTGCACATCTTTATTTACTAGTATCTTCCAGGTCCACATTGTCGTCTTTACCGGACATACCTTGTAGGTCACAGTGGTACTATTCTTCTTTAACCAGGGAACTCTAACCATTTAAACCCGGTGAACATCTTAAATTTACGGTGAACATCTTAATCATTTAACCAGGTGAACATCTTAACCATTTAACCAGGTGAACATCTTAATCATTTAACCAGGTGAACATCTTAATCATTTAACCAGGTGAACATCTTAATCATTTAACCAGGTGAACATCTTAATCATTTAACCAGGTGAACATCTTAATCATTTAACCAGGTGAACATCTTAATCATTTAACCAGGTGAACATCTTAATCATTTAACCAGGTGAACATCTTAATCATTTAACCAGGTGAACATCTTAATCATTTAACCAGGTGAACATCTTAATCATTTAACCAGGTGAACATCTTAATCATTTAACCAGGTGAATATCTTAATCATTTAACCAGGTGAACATCTTAATTCTTTTCCATATTTGAATCCGACTACAGTCTTACACATAATTGTTCTTCTTTTTTACAATTTCAGTTTTACAGATTGATTGTGCTATTCACGATTAGAACAGGCAACGATTCTGCTCAGGTACCAACACCTGTGACATTTCAATCATACACATCGTCCGACACGTCCCGTGATGCTTACATGTCTGCAGAGTCTTCAGATGAATCTTCCTCTTCAGGTTTATTGTTTACGTCAATCAACATAATTTCAACTAACTGTCGGTTATAATAATCTGATGATTCTTGTATGTAATGTTTTAATAAGTTTTAACTTAATCCTATATAAGATTGAATTTTTAGCTTTTTTTGGAAGCGATCATTTTGGAATTTATGTGACGCTCTGAAACTGATACCTAGCTAACGTATAACAATACATGTGGTAGTATTGAACGAGTTTTTATGTTTCTAATATCTCATCAGTAAACTACGAGTATGTCTACTATTGGACACTATTCGTTGCAACTAACATTACTTCCATACTAACAGTATAATAATAATAATTCCTCTCGTACCGTTATACGTTACATAGGGCCTGCAGTAATTTCTCCATACCGCTCTATCATGGGCAACTCGCTCAATCTCCTCCATGGAACTGAGACCGATATTTCCTGCCTCTCTCAGCAAAGTTCGTTTCAGGGTCTCCTTAGGTCGTCCTCTCTTTCTTGAACCCTTTGCATCCCACTTCAATGTCTGCTTTGATATTCTTGATCATTTCTTCTCAAGGTGTGTCCAACATATCTCCATCTTCTCTTTCTTATAACAGTTGTCACTAGTGGTTGACCAGACATGTCTCTGATTTCATCACTTCTCCTGAATTCGTTCCATTTTATATTCATTATTTTTCGCAGACATCTATTTTCAAATGCATTCAACTTGCTTTCTATATCTTTAGTCATTTTCCAACTCTCGCTAGCATATGTTAGGATTGATACAACATTTGAATTGAAAATTCGTAATTTAGTTTTAATACTATATAACGTGCAGTTCTATATTTTATTTTAGACTAACTAGTACTTCCACACTAACAGATTACTTCCCACACATTACCAGGAATTGTGTTAGGGTTAGCAGCCTAAAGTTCCAATTCGAACGAAAATGAACAAAAGAAATCTCCCGAGTGGTTACAGGGACCCACATTTGGGGTGTAAAGAATAGAAACACTGTTACCTGCCACGCATGTCGTAAGAGGCGACTAATTAAGTTTGGCTGAATTTGAATGCATCTGTCCTAAATGCGTAGAAGTCTATGTGTTTAGGGGTCTACCAAACCAATGTACAACTTATACATGTTCTTGGCAAAGATCAAACATATCACAAAGAGTGATTAAAATTGATTGTAAAGAACGAACGTAAAGAAGAATAAGAACAAAAGCAATAAGTAGAAGAAAAGTAAAAAAAAATATATGTTGTCCAGATAAACTTTGTGAAACTCTCTAGCCACCTCCATAAAATGTAGATTACGGTATAAACATTCACAGAAAGAAACGATTATACATATTTATATTTGTATTATTTCATTAACAATTTAAGCAATGATTTCTAAACTTACAACTTTTTGTTTGCTTCAGACAAAATGTCTTCCATAGACAGAAGATCTCGAAAACAGAGTCAACGACGCAGGAAAACATTGCATGAGTTTAATGAAAGATCTTCTAAGACATATCCAAGGATTACGAACGGTACAGATAGCAGAATCACGTAAGGGAAACAAGCAGTGTTTATTTGTATTCAATGTAAAAAATATGTATGTTATTCCCCCTTGATAAATTGATGATAACACTGAAGGATGGCTTCCCTATAAATTAACGCACAAAATTCAGGCGAACTTGGTCGGCAGACCTAAATTTAAACTCTTCAGTTGTGAACCTAAGTCCACCAAAATTTAAACCTTTCATTTGGGGACAGTACCTTGAGCAAATGATGATACCTGGTTAATTTATTGAAATCTTTAATCATTCGATGTGCCGTCACGTCACTAAAAAGGTATGTCAAAATTCAGCACAAGAAGAGGTTGTTAGCTTAAAGGGTCTGAAGGTGAAAGACACTGGGTTTCCCAATGTGGCTCCGTCCTTGTCGACAGCAGAAATACAGGGTGTTACAGACAGTGAGAACTTTTTAGCTCCAGTAACAATTCTAATCGAGCAAATTCCCAGTCTCTATGGACGCCTTATGACACGCAATTCCGGTGTGTTCGTACTTGGCAGTTGTCGGAACCTTCATGTCACCAACGGCGTCAAACAGGGCTGTGTACTGGCCCCACCACTCTTCAGCATGATTTTGCTGCCATGCTCATGGATGTCTTTTGGGAAGGCGATGAACATGGGGTAAATATTAGATACAGGACAGACGGTAATCTATTCAATCTTCATGGGTTAAAATCCTCCTCCAAAGTAAAAGAATCAACTATCTCAAACCTGTTGTTTGCTGATGACTGAGCCCTTCTACCAACTCTGAGGAATAAAAATACAGACTTACATGGACAAGTTCTCAATGGCCTGTGATAAGTTTGGCCTCACCATTAACACAAAAAAACAGAGGTCATGTTCCAGCCTGCCCCTAGAGAGCAGTACTACGATCCAGTCGTCAATATTAAACACCAGTGAATTCTGCCAACGGACAACTTTGCTTTTCTTGGCAGCCTCCTATCCAGATCGGCAAACATAGACTCTGAGGTCAACAATAGGATATCCATCGCTCGGTGATTTCCGTCTTAATTAACGCATGCCGGTTTACACATCAGTATGCTATGTCGGTAATTAACGCCATTATCTCACGTTTCTTCCACCTACCTCTCCTGCTCTTCCCACGTGTGGTCTTTGTTCCCACCTGTACAAACAATATCTTACGCAACCTGCCACTGACCCTTTCCGATTGACCAGCCAATTGGTAACCTAATAGTCTTCCTATTTCCTGTCCATTCTATCATTCACGAGATGCTGACCAAGACCCAGGTACGTATGCCAGTATCTTTTGATTCACATCATTTGCTAGTATTATGTTTTAGTTAATTTAGTTTTTGTGTAAGTTTTTTTGTTCTTGATATAGGTCTAAGCACCGAAACGTTGAGTGTTGTTTTTTTCATATCTTATAATTAATTTTCCCTTCTTATGTAACACTGTATATACCTGTCTTTGCTCTATCGCCTATTTGCTCAGTATTACCGCAGCCACCCAACGATTTTCTCCAGATCTGATCTGATCCAGTCTGACCACCTCAGATTTGTTGATTTTCGTACATCGCGGTTTTATAAAACCAATGTGTGCGATCAAAAACCAGCACTAACAATATAAGTACTTTGTGTTTAAAAAACGTTTATGTAAGAATGTTGAACTATGTGCGATTGAAACAAATGAACTTGTGGTACTTTATTGCTCAGATAAGTTCTACAATAAGTTAGTTCATGAATTACTGCAGTTTTTAGTTGAAAATAATCTCAGTTCAGGTTTTAAAGAAGTGTTCAAACTGGCAGAATTGATCGTGACTATTCCAACAACTACTGCGCTTGTTGATAGATCGTTTTCAGCATTAAAGCGAATCCACAATTGTTGCAGATCTACACAATGTCAAGATAGACTATCCAGTCTTAGCCTTTGATCTTCTTTTTCTTCTAATGCTACATAATGACCACTTGCTAAACCACTCTTTGTGATTTATATGTGATCTGAGCCTAAGAGTGATTGTTCGTTGTATCAGTTATACTCCTAAAAGTAAACCAGCACATTCTATTTCTGCGACGCTTTTTATTTACAAGAGTATCTTCCCCCACCTCAGTCGCCTCTTATGACATGCCTTGTATGAGATTTGCTCCACATGAGAATCCCTGCAACACACAGGCGAGCTTTTAATGTGTTGAATATGAACTTTAGAGCAAGGTCAGAATGAAGAATACATTTGACGATGTCGTCACAGAGAAGTTTCTGCCAAATAAAAGAAGAATTGAGTTGATCTTCAAGTGAAACATGTAAGTGGAAATATGAACTTTAAAAAAAAATATTTTTTCCAGTTTAATAATTATCGGTGCGTAATTGAATAAAGTTGGTCTTCCAATGACAAGAGAAAATAGGTTAAATATGAGGACCATATTCTTTAAATAGCAGCACTCCTATCTCGAATTATCAAGCTACGCCACTGGCGAGTTCCCTAACAAATACGTAACTGCTGATCTCAAACATTTTGCAAGTTACGTAATTCTGCACTTTCAATATAATTAAAGCACTTCTTCACTAAAATGTATTTTTTATGTCAATGGCACAGTTTGACACCTTCATAAACAATGTAATTCATTTGTTTTCTTTCAGTTTGGAAGATGAGTTTCGGAAATCAAAGTCTAAGAAAAGTGAACATAGAAGTAAAGCTTCATTAATTGTGAAGTTAACAAGACCTGACAGTGAGACTACTATTCCAACATCATCCAACCAGAACAAGATGAAAGTGAAAGAAGAAAAAAAGTTCAAATTTCAAGCAAAACGTTCTGATGATATTTTTACTGAGAACCGGGAGAAAGATGGACGGACTGGGAAAATACGACAGAAAGATAAATCTCGACAAGGAAAAGTCCAGAGACAAATAAAGAAATTTGAGAATTCTGAGGTAATTGTTTTAGATCGGTCTCATTCATGTATATTTTATCTTCTTCTTCTTTCTGTTTCTTTGAACTCATATCGACCCTTGTGAAACCACTCTTTGTGAAACCACTCTTTGTAATTTGTATGTGATCTAAGACTAAGAGCGATTGTATGTTGTCCAGTTATGCCCTACACGTAGGCCAGCACATTCGATTTCTGAGACGTTTTATATTTACTAGCTTAGGCCCCTACCTCAGTCGCCTCTTACGACATGCCTTGTACGTCGCATGTGTTGAATTCTTTGCTCCCAGCAACAACACAGGCAAAATATTTTATAAGTGTGTGGTAACTATAGATAGTTCTGTGTGTGGTTATGTATGTGTTCTGACACTCTTTGAGAATTTAGTAAGTCGCTGCCTTGCTCATATGCCTATTCAACAAGTACATATTAATTTAGCTTGTCCATGCTTGCTCATATTTATATTCTACAAGTCCATGATAATTTAGTAGCAGTCTAAGTAACAGTAGCAGTCTCAGTTCTACTACGACAAAGGTGTCCCATATTTGCTCTGTACCTGTGGGAGCTACCACTATGCAAATTGATCATAATTGTCGCATGTTGACTCGTGAAGCAAAAGAAAGTCTCGACACAAACCCGCAGCTTGCACACGTATTCATGCTTAAGGATACCGCTAGACTGTCAACACGACTGTTCACACTTTCAGTTTGCAGTTCACATCAAATCGAACAGCTGTCACTACAAAGGTACACAGTCTGCAGAAGCATTGCTACATAAGACATGCCTCGGATCGACGGCAACTAACTATCCGACATTTTCTAAATATGCATTTCACAACACAACCACCATGTTCACAAACAATAAACATTCCTAATGAAATTCACAGCTCACAGTGTCGCTCTAAGAAATAACTCAGTAGTTTGACGATGGAACCCGGTTCTACAAATTAAACACGAGATAAAATGTATGCCTGCAGTAATTTTCCAGCATTCGCAGTTACTAGTAATATTCTGAAATTTAATAATGATCTTTGTTTTCAGCCAGTGATTTTCTCAGATACAAGCGATCCAGTCATCAGTGAAGATTCCTTAGTTTATATTAATAGAAAACACAAGGATAAAGAGATGTATACAATGGGCGGACACGAAGTGAGAAGTGAAAGGTAAGTTCATATTCACGAGTTCTACCTTAATATAGTATAGCAGTGCTGTTCAACTGGGGTTTTTTTTATGTTGCACACACTGCGAATAGTGAAAAGACTTTTTCATCGAATCTGATCTGGTTATTCTGTGTTCTATAGATGATTCGATAGTTTCTAAAAGTCACGACTTAGTGAAGCTCTTTTTTGAAAAGCTAAATGTGTGTGCTCTTAGAGGTTTAGTTCTTGTCTCTCGTGCCAAAGATAACCGGTTCGCTCCCTCTTGGAGACATTGTGATATTTTTCTAGTGATTCCTGATCTCAGTGTAGGTGAGATCGAGTTCCTAGTCCTATGGGAGACAGACAATAAAACGTAGGTTCCCTGTTCAATTCGAGCACGTAAAAGAACCCTTTACAGTTCAAAATCGAGAAGAGCAGGCTGGAAATCGTTGCCTGGTCAAATTCATTAGACAAAATTAAAAATACAATTATACAAAAATATCTTCACCTCTTCAAAATTACATCGGGAACCATCGCGGTATACGAGTTAGTGCCTTTCAGCTGAGATCTTCTTATGTAAGAATGAGATCGGAAAACACATGGTTACTTGTTGAAGTGAAATGATGATGCTCCTATCAATCAATCAATTGAAAACGCCCATCTGAATGACAAGTCAATGGCTGCAGTAAGAATAAGATTTGTGATTCGAATTCTGTCTTTGGTAGTTTGTTTTTCCGGAAGTCCCTAATATTTATTCAGTGTCTGTGTACTGATCATACTCATTGAGTCTGGTACTTCTTTTGGGGTTCTTAAACACTTTATTCTCTTTCTGTACATTTGAGCGCATCTGGCTGAGGTTTCAGGGCGTCGTGTGCGATTGCAATAGTACTACTATAATAATAACGCTTATAATATTGAAAGATGTTAGCATAGAGTTAACCAAATGGGGACAAACATCCTTGTGCTTTTGTCTATAGATGTTACAGAAGAGCCATTCGTGTATCATGAATAAACAAGAGAACAAAAATATATAACAAGAAAGAGGAACTCAGATTCAAAGAAAATTGTCTGATATCTCAAATAAGAATGACAAATTAAATTATTTTGGATATATAAAAAGATATGACGGAATGGAGAAGACAGTTCTGGACGGAGTCATCTCGGCTAAGAGGAGAACAGGACGTCCACGGAGAAGAAGGATTCAGGATGTTTGAATGTCTTCATCAATTCGTTGATTGTCACTGTCAGTTTCTTGTTTGTATGTTTTGTACAGTTCTTGTGATGGTCTGACATGGTCGGTTTTTTTGTGTGTCTGTCATAGTCACTTCCTTATCTGTCTGTCATGGTCAGCTCTTTGTTTGTATGTCATGGTCAGTTCCTTGTTTGTCATGATCCGTTTCTTATTGTTTGCAATGGTCAGTTTGTTGTTCTCTGTTATAGTCAGTACCTTGTTTGTCTCATTGCCGCATTGATATCTTTAATAAACAGTATACCAATATATCTTTACACAATAATAACTTGTATATATTACTATCTACAGTCCCAAAACAGACCGAGAAGCCAATGAACATTATCGAACAGCTAAAAACAAAGTACGGGTAAAGAACCATAACACCAACAAAAACCAACGACATGAGGATTCGATGAAAAACTTACAATCAACAATGTCTCATTTAAATGGGAACGGAAAATACAAGACAGTGGTTGTCAAATCTGATGAAGAAGGGAAACTGATGTATGTTATTAATTAGTTTAGTTTTTAGTTTAGTCGTCGGATCATCATTGCTGCATATCAAACCAATTAGTCCATAAGTGATCTGATCTATTCCTCAGTTTGTTTCAGTTTCAATTTGGAATATTTTCATTGCACTCCGGACACATCCATAGGTGATCAATCTCCTTCGCAATATCTCCAACAGCGTCCAGCGACTGGCCATACCAGTTTGATTTTCATTGATGAGTCTACTCATATACCTTTTGTACTGTTATTTTCTTGCTACTCCAATCTTCAATTCCAGCTCCTGCAATATATGAGTTTAACGTCCTCAGTATGTCTCTCAGTCTAGTTTAGTCGTCAGATCATCATCACTGCACATCAAACCAATTAGTCCATAAGTGCTCCGATCTCCTCCTCAGTATGTCTCTCAGTTTAGATTAGTCGTCAGATCATCATCGCTGCACATCAAACCAATTAGTCCATAAGTGCTCCGATCTCCTCCTCAGTATGTCTCTCAGTTTAGATTAGTCGTCAGATCATCATCGCTGCACATCAAACCAATTAGTCCATAAGTGCTCGATCTCCTTCAGTATGTCTCTCAGTTTAGATTAGTCGTCAGATATCATCACTGCACATCGAACCAATTAGTCCATAAGTGCTCCGATCTCTTCCTCAGTATGTCTTTCAGTCCAGCTTAGTCGTCAGATCATCATCGCTGCACATCGAACCAATTAGTCCATAAGTGCTCCGATCTCTTCCTCAGTATGTCTCTCAGTCCAGCTTAGTCGTCAGATGATCATCGCTGCACATCAAACCAATTAGTCCATAAGTGATCCGATCTCCTCCTCAGTATGTCTCTCAGTTTAGTCGTCAGATCATCATCATCCCTGCACATCGAACCAATTAGTCCATAAGTGCTCCGATCTCCTCCTCAGTATGTCTCTCAGTCCAGCTTAGTCGTCAGATGATCATCGCTGCACATCAAACCAATTAGTCCATAAGTGCTCCGATCTCCTCCTCAGTATGTCTCTCAGTCCAGCTTAGTCGTCAGATGATCATCGCTGCACATCAAACCAATTAGTCCATAAGTGCTCCGATCTCCTCCTCAGTATGTCTTTCAGTCCAGCTTAGTCGTCAGATGATCATCGCTGCACATCGAACCAATTAGTCCATAAGTGCTCCGATCTCCTCCTCAGTATGTCTCTCAGTCCAGCTTAGTCGTCAGATCATCATCGCTGCACATCGAACCAATTAGTCCATAAGTGCTCCGATCTCCCCTCAGTATGTCTCTCAGTCCAGCTTAGTCGTCAGATGATCATCGCTGCACATCAAACCAATTAGTCCATAAGTGCTCCGATCTCCTCCTCAGTATGTCTCTCAGTCCAGCTTAGTCGTCAGATGATCATCGCTGCACATCAAATCAATTAGTCCATAAGTGCTCCGATCTCCTCCTCAGTATGTCTCTCAGTCCAGCTTAGTCGTCAGATGATCATCGCTGCACATCGAACCAATTAGTCCATAAGAGCTCCAATCTATTAATTAATATGTCTCTCAGCATGTAGCAACTACAACTAACGCTTTGTTGGTTTATTATTCTCGTTTGGCTGCCAGTATAGTTTTCTTGTCTAGCTACACCACACTTGACTTGGAATTCTTGCAGTATTGTTAGGTTGAGATTCACCACTAATGCTTGAATTATTTACACGTTCTCTCTCTGTTAGGGATTTCAGAATATCAGCCTGATTCATTGTCGCCACTTGTTACAACAGATATACTTGAAGGCGTATCAGTGCGTTCATTTCTAACTACAGCTGCATGCCCTTGCAAAAAATATTGTATTTTATCAGCTGAGACTTCTTCAGCGACTTCAACCGTTATCTTCGAGCCCAGCCAGTTTGAATCTCCCAAAGCAACTCGACAACATGCATGAATACAAGTATGTGACCCCAGCCAAACCATCAGTTTACTTTCTTCCAACGCCTACGTGTTGCTGAGCCCGTTTGATGAGCTCATAATCGTATTACTGCGACATACAAGGCATGATGTAAGAGGCAACTGCGGTAGGGGCCTAGGTAAGCTACCCTAGTAAATAAAAAGCAACGCAGAAATCGGATGTGCTGTCCTACTTGTAGGCGCATAGCTGGCACAATAGAAAAGTCGCTCTTAGGCTTGGATCACATACAAATTACTAAGAGTGGTTAACAAGTGTTCGATATGAAGCGTTTGAAGGAGAGAAAGAAGACTTACTGTCATGACTTCCATTGCGAGACTGCTTTTAGTCAGGGTAAAACCACCATGTGGCGTCTGTGGCCTAGGGGTTAGTGACTCGGTCTATTAACCCCGACGTTCTGAGTTCGAATCACGCTGCGGACAGTTTGCTTGCAAATTGTTTCCGTTGATTTTAAAAAAAGGACGATGGCGCCACCCGTTCAGAAAGCAATGACAAACTACTGAACGTATAAGTGGTGCCTAGAAAATCAACGACTTGTTTACTGTGGTTGATGGCTACGTCCTTTGGGATATGCCACGATTTTCATTTTCAAAACCACCATTGTCTTCCTTCATACTATTCCCTCTGACTTGAGCAGTGAAAGCACGTGAGCTCAGCACGTGTTGAATCACTGACCCGTCTGTGTAAATGATTACATCGTCCTAGACGAGTTCTTATAAATTAACGCAGCCCGTCTGCCCAGCGTGTTCGTAGCGCGTTGGACTACGGGTGACTATCCCTCTGTGTGTGCGGGTTCAATTCCGCGGGATGGCAGAAAAAGCTACAGATTCCCCAGATTTACGGTGTTCGTGGCACCGAACCGAAGGGTTACGATGTCCATGGCACTGAGCCGAAGAGCTGAAAAGCTCAAGTGCTTCTGGAAAAAAAAAAAAAAATTAACGCACGAGCTTCTGCCTTCACCAGCACTGGGGTTTCTTGTCTGTATTCTGTATCAAGTCTGATACATATTAAAAATGATGTATCGATTCATGTAGACATTTGTATCCATTCTTCACTGGATTCAATATCTTCAATTGAACAGACTTGTTGAATACAGTCCTCGACCTGACCCATCCAAGATTTTCATCTTTTTAATCTATTTCTTTTTTTCTCTCTATATTTCCATGTGCACAGGACGTGTTTCAACAATGAATTGAAGGTATGCTCGTGCACGGCACATCCTTGCTCTGTCTTTCATAATAGGATAATCAAGAAGGTATCTCATCACCCTGCCCGACTTGCCTTTAGTGCACCCACGTATGCACATAGCCTCATTGTGTATTCTTTCCAGTCATTCTATCTGCATATGGCTGAGGCAAGATTGACAGAACATCCTTAATCGCAGACATGACTATACCCTCGTACAAGGGACATAACTGACCCTGCTATAATTTACCCCAGCCAATACCCTCATCGCAGTCATACCCTTTCTAGCCTTCATTATCATATGGTCTATGCGTTCCGTAAAACTAACAATTCGATCGAACCGAAACTCCAGCTATTTCATAGCCCGCGATCTTTCCACCACCTCTGCACACAAAACCCCAGTTGATATTGGAATATTGAGGATACGTTTGTTCAAAGAGAACCATGTTCTCTCTGCTTTTGTGGGGTTGACCAATACTCCTGCCTCCTCGCATTACCTACTTTTGCGGTCGAGTTCTTACTGAAATTCTTCCAGAACCTGCTCTCGATTTTTGCCCTGACAATACACCAAAACATCATCTGCACATGACATTGTCCTTCCCCTACCTGTGATCTGCTCATCTGTGATTCTCACAGCATATGCGTTGAACAGCATCGGAAATAATGGTGGCACATGTGGTAAACTTGGGTGTATTGTTGTTTGTTACTAGGTTTCCTTAGTAATAACTTCTGCAATGGGGCTTCATGTTAGTGGTTTTCAAACTGTTCATATTATAGACGTAAATAAAACAATACAACAAGGATGCACAATCAAAAATAACTATAGTGGTGTGTACAACACAACGAAGATATTATAATTATAACATTGAAACCTGTCCATACAATAAATGTTACTGAGTTCAGACCACAATTGTATTATGTCACCTTGTTTGTTATTACTCAAAGATTATGTGTTTACTTGTTTTGCAGTATAATATTAATTCGTGAGCGTCTGTAGCTCAAGCGGTAGTGAGCTCGATCACAAACCCAAGCGTACCTGGTTCAAACCCCACGGTGGACAAGTTTGGAAGCAACTCGTTTCCGAGAGAATTTTTCAAACGGTAAAAATAGATCTCATCGTTCAGAAAGCAATGACAAACTACTTAACGTATAAGTAGTGTGTAGAAAATCAACGACTCGTTTACTGTGGTTGATGGCTACGTCCTGTAAAGGATATGCCATGATTCTCATAAAATTAATATAATATTAACGTATATGTGTTTTTGAATATAAGTATTACAGAAGAGTCCTACCTATATCATGGACAGAGATAAGAACAAATAGATCTTTCCAGAAAGAACTCAAAATTCAATGAAAACTGGCTGATGCTACAAATAAGAAAGAGATATTTGAAGTATTTTGTACATATAAAAAATACGAAGGGCTGGAGAAGACCATCATGGAAGGAGGCATACCCGCAAAGAGGAGAAGATGAAGACCACGGATTCAGGATGTAACTGATGATTTGAACATGACGGCTGCAGAGGCTGGACATCTGGTCTACGAGGCAGAAATTCCGAAGGACTGTTGGGGTGGCAAAGTTCTGCTTAGGACAAGCTATTTAATGATGATGATGACATTAATATATTCCACTCAACATACTATTTATAGATGTAATTATTTGATTATGTATAGCCTCAATAAAAGCTGTTTGTACAAAGAGAAAGAAAGTATTCTATGTGAAAAGCTATTATAGTGTCTGGTGGTGTGATTGGCGAAATTTTGAATGCCACTATAGGGGTTAATTGTATGGAATGAGTTAAACATACATTTTCCCATTTAGTACATAGTAGAATTGCTTCAGTTTAAGTTTATCAAACAAAAGCATTTGTAAAATCTCATATATACGAGGGCAAGTCAATAAGTAAGCCACAAATGGCTGTAGAAAATAACTAAACATGATAACAACTTGAAACCAGTTTATTTTTATACATACATTGTTCCTTTATTTCTCAACATAATTTCCACCAACATTGATGCACTTATCCCATCGTTTTATCAATCCTCTCAAACCGACTGCAAAGAACTGCGGGCTCTGTTTTCTAAACCACATTTTCACTTCACATTCAACTTCGGCGTCATTCGCGAAATGTCTCCCGCTAAGGTGGGTTTTCAGTGGACCAAAAGGTGGAAATCGTTAGGGGCTAAGTCGGGACTGTAAGGTTGATGTTCCAGAACTTTCCACCGTAGTTGGTTAATTTTCTCCTGAGTTAATCGAGCCGTATGTGGTCTGGCATTGTCATGAAGAAGCAACACTCCTGTAGTCAGCAGTCCTGGGCATTTTTTCGAATTGCATCATGAAGCATCGATAGAACTTCACAGTATGATTCAGAATTCACATTTTCACCTTTCTTCTTGAAATTGGTTAAAGCACTCCTTGACAATCCCAGAACACCGTCAACATAACCTTTCCTGCTGATGGCGTAACCTTGAATTTTTTGACACAATTGAAGAAAGTGTGCTCAATATGGGTACCCAGACAATTGAAGGAGGAACACAAAATGAACCGATTTGGTCTGTCCTTGCGTCATCTCTGTCGATACGAAGATGAAGGAGAAGACATGCTGAACAGGATTGTTACTGAGGATGAATCATGGGTGCATCACTACCAGCCCGAATCAAAGCGTGCTTCAATACAGTGGAAACATCTTTCTTCGTCTTGTGTCCAAAAATTCAAGGTTACGCCATCAGCAAGGAAAGTCATGCTGACGGTGTTCTGGGATTGTCAAGGAGTGCTTTTAACCAATTTCAAGAAGAAAGGTGACAATGTGAATTCTGAATCATACTGTAAGTTCTATCGATGCTTCATGATGCAATTCGAAAAAAATGCCAGGACTGCTGACTACAGGAGTGTTGCTTCTTCATGACAATGCCAGACCACATACGGCTCGATTAACTCAGAAGAAAATTAACCAACTACGGTGGAAAGTTCTGGAACATCAACCTTACAGTCCCGACTTAGCCCCTAACGATTTCCACCTTTTTGGTCCACTGAATACCCACCTTGGCGGGAGACATTTCGCGAATGACGCCGAAGTTGAATGTGAAGTGAAAACGTGGTTTAGAAAACAGAGCCCGCAGTTCTATGCAGCCGGTTTGGGAGGATTGATAAAACGATGGGATAAGTGTATCAATGTTGGTGGAAATTATGTTGAGAAATAAAGGACAATGTATGTATAAAAATAAACTGGTTTCAAGTTGTTATCATGTTTAGTTATTTTTCTACAGCTATTTGTGGCTTACTTATTGACTTCCCCTCGTATATATAGAGGTGATACATGTACATGGACACAGCAGGGGGACAGCGTATATGTGCTTTCGAATATACGTATGGTACAGTGGCGACTCGTCATTAAGGGCCGGAAGGACCCCACCAAAAATAATGTGTAACATGTCTTTATTATTTAATAAATTAAAATATAACCTAACCCAAAGCAATGATTTTCCCGAAAATTTGTGTCTGGCCCCACCAATAAAAACGATCATGAGCCGCCACTGTTATGGTATATGGTCTATTTTTCGTGACAATCAGTGCTTACCTCTCTATCCAATAGTACGCGGATCGTTTACCCTCATAGAACATACCAGATATTTTTCTAGTGAATTATGATTCAATGTAGATGAGATTGAGTTCCTGATCTGTCTTGGAGACAGACAATAACTTGTAGATGCAATGAGTTCTGATCTGTCTTGGAGACAGACAATAACTTGTAGATTCTGTGTCCACGTTGAGAGTGTAAACAACCTAGACAGATCACAGTGATAAGTGTTTGCTGTAAAACGGCTGCTATCGCCAAATGAACTAAAAAAAATATTAAATACAATTTATACAACACATTTTTACCTTTTATAAAATACATCGAGGATCCATGTTGGTGCTACGGAGTTCGTGCTCGGACAGTGAGGTGTTCCTGTACAAGAAAAACATCGAAGGACGTATGGTAATTTTCTGAAGTGCAACTGTGATAGTCTTGTTTACTGAATATAAGTATTTCTGAAATGTTCTTTGAAAAAAAACTGCAACAGAGACATTATTAATATTGAAGAGAGAGCAAATAGACAAGTGATCATTTTTAATGAAACATCTGTAAGAAGATGCGCTAAGATGACATAAAGTTTCAGAATTATATGACCAAACAAAACACAATGTACACTCTTTGTCACACGGACTTCCATATGTAAATCGTATTCTACTAAAGGTATCAAATGTAATAAAATCTATTTTCTTCTTTTTTTTTATCGTCACATTGCTACTCGTGTTGTTGCCAGTGTCCTGGTTTTCTGTTTTTGTCTTGTGCTTTTCTGGTGTCTTGGGTGATTGCTATTTTTGTTCTAGTCTATTTACAGTCTGTACACACATTTTAATTAACCTCGTTCCAACGCATTGTTATCTTTTAATTTCCGTTACACTAATACGTACCCATCTGTTGATATCTTCACGTTGTTTCTGTGCATTTACACACACACACACACACCCCACACACACACACACACAACCACTACCACTAACATTACCATTAACATTGACATCACATCACATACACACATACACACACAGTGGCGGCTCGTGATCATTTTTGTTGGTGGGGCCAGACAAAAATTATCGGAAAAATCATGGTTTTGGGTTGTTACGTTTTAATATATGAAATAATAATAAATACACGTCCCTGTGGCCCTTAATGATGAGCCGCCATTGCACACACCTTATGTTGTTGTTGCTTTTGATTTTATTCAATTAACTGAAGAATATGTTTCTGGATGTAAATTGTTATGTATGACAAGCTAAGTTGATAATTAAGTACAATTGCAAGGCAATTATGTAAGTGAAAGCAAAAGCAATTTGACAAGAAATGTGAACAGAGTATTTGACGTAGATATTCGTAATAGAAAATGTAGACTTCAAACACAACTGTAAGTATAATGTAGAATGTATGTATAAGTATGACACACGTGTTGATGATATTTGTATGAGGTAATAAGTCATGTGTTTCAATATCACACACATCACACTACGTCACACAACACTTATAGCAACACATGTGTATGGTATATGTTTATGTCAGACAAGATACTAGGAAACACATGTGTATGGTATATGTTTATGTCAGACAAGATACTAGGAAACACATGTGTAAGGTATATGTTTGTGTCAGACAAGATACTAGGCAACACCTGTGTATGGTATATGTTTGTGTCAGACAAGATACTAGGCAACACATGTGTAGGTATATGTTGTGTCAGACAAGATACTAGGCAACACATGTATGGTATATGTTTGTTCAGACAAGATACTAGCAACACATGTGTATTATATTTTATTTTCCGATCCAGAAGCATTGAGCTTTAGCTTTCGGCTCGGTGCCATGGACATCGTAACCCTTCGGTTCGGTGCCACGAACACCGTAAATCTGGGGAATCTGTGGCTTTTTCTGCCATCCCGCGGAATTGAACCCGCACACACAGAGGGATAGTCACCCGTATTCCAACGCGCTACGAACACGCTGGGCAGACGGGCATGTGTATGGTATACATGTCCGTGTGTCAGACAACATACCAAAAAAAACGTGTGTATGGTATATGTGTCAGACAACATAGTAGACAACACGTGTGCATTGTATATGTGTCCGTATGTCACACAAGATACTAAACAACACATGTTCATTTGCCAGACAACATTCTAGACACAGTTAACTGCGTATCCTTTACAGGACTTTGAGAATGAACTCCAGCTTTTTAACGCTGTTTGTGATTTTTCTAGGCATTAGTTCGGTAGTTTGCCATCGTCCTTTTGTAAAAATCCACGCGAAACAATCTGCAACCAAACTGTCCGCAGCGTGATTCGAACTCAGAACGTCAGGGTTAATAGACGGAGTCACTATCCCTTAAGCCACAGACGCCATCACATACTATACAACATATTAGTATGACATATGTATTCATTCGTCAGACTAAATATTAGAAACCACTTGTGTATGACATATGTGTTTGTTGTGTCAAACAACATACAAGACATCACATATGTGTGATATGAGTGCTAGTGTATCAAACATCAAATAGGTAAGACATCATTTCATTTACCAAACACATTATGCTAAATAACTGGCGTGCACAGTATATAAACACGGCCACACACCGTAATATACCAGATATAAGAATAACTAATGCATTAGAAATTCCAGATTATCAGTAGCAACTCTTCAAATAATATCTATATGTATAAATGCCACGCAACCCTACAAATAACGAAAGCAACTATTTCAAAACTAACTAGCAAGGATGGTCGAATAGTAACTTTTCGTTACTCAGATTATGGTACTGCGTGAGCAAATTTGTTAGTAACGTTGGGGATTTAAAAAAAAGGCATTTAATAAAACTTAAAATGTCAACTAATCATTCTTTCTTCTGTTTTCCACCATTTACTTCTCGATAAAAGTGTTTTTGTTTTTGGAGGGGCAGGGGGTAAATGGTGAGGGGGACGGGGACGTAGTGATTTTGTGTGTGATTGATTTAAGGCACTTTGTAAACTGATATTCATTTTCGTAAGGATGTTCTTGATGCGTCGCTCTATCTTTTGCGTGGTCTTCCTCTTGCTTTGTACTCGTTATACTTTTTCTGTGTGGCTCTCTGTGGCAGGTGATACCATGACATTCTTGTGAGGTGTCCAAACCATTTAATCTGTGTTTTTTTTTTATAAATTACATGACAAGTTTCACATCCAGTCTTCTTCTCATTTCTTCATTTCTAATTTGTCTCTTATTGTCACACCTGCAGCTCTTCTAAGACACCTCATCTCTGTCGTTATGATTTTCCGCTCATTAGATGCTGTTATTGGCCATGTTTGACACTGGTAACATAGTGTTGGCCAGAAAATCGTTCTTATAAGATTTGCTTTAGTCATTCTTTACTCTCTCTCTCTATATCTCTCTATCTCTCTCACTATCTATCTCTGACCTGTTTGAGTATAGGCGCACAATCAACTAATTTTAGTTTATGTTTTGCTGTATTTTGTATCTGAAATTTTGTTTTTACTGAACAAGGTAACCAGCCCGAATTCAACAACGATCTGATTAATTCATTCTTTATATGTCAATAGTCGCAGCCCGTCTGCCCAGCGTGTTCGTAGCGCGTTGAACTACGGGTGACTATCCTCTGTGTGTGCGGGTTCAATTCCGCGGGATGGCAGATAAAGCCACAGATTCCCCAGATTTACGGTGTTTGTGGCATCGAACCGAAGGGTTACGATGTCCATGGCACTGAGCAGAAGAGCCGAAAAGCTCATGTGCTTCTGGATCGGAAAACAAAAATGTCAATAGAATTTTCCAAATTGCTTATGTCTCTGTAAGTAAATTCCTCTTGTCTAGATGGAGTTAGTGGTATTTGAAATAAAAAGGAGAGGTACTTTCTGTAAACGATTGTACATTGAAGGAATTACCTGATAATGATTACATCAGCAAGAACCTTGCAACTATTTACATTAAGGGTCGCTGTGGCATAGAGGCTAAGTCCTCGCCTCTCGTGCCAAATGTTCCAGGTTCGCTCTCTCGTGAAGCCATTTGTATATTTTTCCAGAGATCCCTGATCTCAGTGTAGGTGAGATCAAGTTCCAAGTTTTATCGGAGACGGACGATAAAACGTAGATCCGTGGTAGATTTGAGCACGTAAAAGAACCCTTGGTAGTTCAAAATCGAAAAGATCAGACTGGAAAGCCGCTGCCCGGGCAAAATTCAATAGAAAACGTTAAAACATAACATTCCTAAAAAAATACATTTACCATCTTCAAAATTACATCGGGACCGTCGCTGGAGTTACGGAGGTCATGCACTGCAGCAGAGATCTTTTTGTGTAATAAAGAGATCGGGGCACACATGGTTACTCACCAAAGTACAATGATGATGATGGTTCTATCAAATCAATCAATCAACTATGTACTTTGTTACAATCACGTGTACATCAGCCATCAGTTACTAGCAGTGTCTCAGTTACTAGCTTTGTTCCAGTTATCATTCTTTAGAATATATTATACATAATCCCGCAATTAAAGCTATATAATATATACTATCCACTTGCCTTTTGAAGCACATGAACATTAAACATTTAATTGAGAATCTACTTCTTCTTCTTCTTCGAATGCTCCATAACGATCACCTGGTAAATACTCTTTGTGATTTGTATGTGATCTGAGCCTAAGAGTGATTTTACGTTGTGACAGTTATGCGCCTACAAGTAGGCCATCACATCCGATTTCGGAGATGCTTTTTATTTACTTTCTTAGTCACCTTTTATGACATGCCTTGTAGGTCACAGTGTTACTAATCCTTGCTCGCCTTGCGAGTTCCGGCAACACACGAGCGAATTTAGAATCTAAGAATCAGGTACGTTTTCATTACCCGATATTGGCAATTATATTTTAAGTACACATTAGAACCAAACAATTAACGTTTTCTGTAGAATAATGCACATTATAAATGGATATTGAAAGACTGCGAGTAACAATATGATCTAGGGATGGGCAATAGAAGGTATTCGAGACACAGATAGATAATTACGTTATAATGATGTCGCTGAATATTCTCGTGACTCCGGGCAGTTTGGCTCATAGAGGCGTTAGTCCATTTATCAAGAGAGGTATAACTTGGAAGTCGTTATTCATTAGTCTGTTAAAGTGTTAATATTCAGAAATAATAAGTAAAGGACAATATGTAATTACTAATAAGTAAATGGAACAGAGCCAAGACAAGTTCAGCAATATAAATGCATGGGAGTCCTTGTAACATCAGATGACACATGCAGATAAGAAATAAGAAGCAGAATAGGGCAGGCGAAAACACCGGTCCAGATAATGAGTAACATTATATGCAAGACGTGATTGTCAATTGAGATCAGAAAGAGCGTGTACGATGCTACGTATAACCAATACTGATACACGGATGCCAGTCATGGACAATAAAAAAACAGATAGAAAAATCTATGAGGGCCACAGAGATGTGGTTTTACAGAAGAATGATGAGAATTCCATGGACTACTAAAATGACTAATGTTGAGGTGTTGAATGAGGTCAAGACATAGAGATAGCTTATTATCAATATCAGAAAGAGGCAGTCATTATTTTTCGGATATGTGATGAGGAGGGGAGGTTTAGAACCCATTTTATCAACTGCTAAACTTGAGGGGAGATGAGACAGAGGAAGACGAGAGAAACATGTTAGAAAGACTGAAGTCATGGCACGGAAGAGCGTCAACATCTGAGATGATATCAAACACCAGAGACAGATATTTGTGGAGATCCATGATCGCTTACGCCAGCCGGCACGGCATCTGATGATAAACGAGTATTTGTTGAAAAAAGTGATAAACAATCAAATACTTGAAAGTAACGTAAACGCATTCCCTACTAAACCAGTAGTCCGTCGCGTCACTCACTCATCCTATCGTCCCAGACGACTAGAATTCACTAAGTCCAGCACATTCCAGCTAGTCACAGACACCTCTAAGTCTAGTTACTTCTCTCAAACAAAACTGATCGAAGTATCTCTTGCATAATTCGCTAGACACATCCATTGATCAGCTCTCAAGCAGTGAGCACACTCTGATAGTTACATTTTGGAAATGAGATGTTTTGTGTATTCTTAAATGGTGCAGTATTTCTTTGTGCTATTTCAGATATCGAAATGAAAAATAAGAAATGCATAAATAGAATAATATTCACTAACATAGAATAAAAACATACAAAAGCATAGAAAACATACATAATACATATCATAACGAAGAAAATTATGCGAAAATTAACAAGTGTTGATATAATTATTAGCATCGTTATTCGGCGGAAAACAGAGGCGGAGAGCTGAAAGTGATGTGTTAATCCACGGTAAGTCGATTCTCAAAGAACTCAACATAACATTTGTAAACGAACTATCTGTGTTTAAGCAAAATTTAGAATCGTCATATGAGACACTGAGTTCCGCCTCTGAGACTTTAATTTAATGAAAACATATCGTGTTCATACGATAAGGGACGCCTTGTCAACATAGACGTTTATTCTATTCATATTCTATTTTTCACAGTTGAGTTAAGATCTCGACAAGTATTTGGTGACGTCTTGTTCAGTTTAATACTATTTACCCAACTTGTATTCATTATAATCTAGTTATTTAATTGAACAGTGCAAGTATTCAAACTATTATCAATATGTTCAAAGGCGGTTCTTGTTGACGGGAAATTGAAATTTCATTTATTTGTAAACTACAAACTTTGGCTGAATTTATCGATCTCTTTCTCGAGTATTGGGGGCAAATCTAACAAGCGCCGTTTCATGTGGTTTTACTAACGTATATGTGATTATTTCTGCAAGTGTTGAAAGTTCTTAATAGCGTGTACGTTACTCAAAGGTCACGTTGATGTGGTTTCAATATGTGATTCACTGCTTAAGGTAAGTTTAGGAAACTGTTAGAGAGATATTGAGATTTTCAAATCTAGAACTCACTTTATTAAAAAACGTATTCTTCTGATACTTTTTAAATAATTGTTATGTTTATATGATATAGTATCTTCTTCTTCTTCGAATGCTACATATCGATCACTTGTTAACCTATCTTTGTGATCTGTATGTGATCTGAGCCTAAGAGCGATTGTACGTTGTGCCAGTTACGAGCATACAAGTAGACCAGCACATCCGATTTCTGCGATGAGCTTTATATACTAGGGTAGCTTCCACAGGTCCTACACCAGTCGCTTCTTACGACCTCGTCCCTTGTAGGTAGCAGCAGTACTATTCTTTGCTTCCCTTGTGGGCCCCCGGGACCACACGGGCGACCGCACAGCGACTTTATAAACACCTTGCATATATATATATATATATATATATATATATATATATAATATATATATATATATATATATATATATATATATATTCTCTTGGTATCAATGTGAAACACAAGATACCATTACAGATGCCCACTGTTTCCGTTCTGTCATTTTTTAGCTTATTCTTTCTACAGTCAAACATCAATTTTTCATATTCTATCTACAGTTATTTTTCAAGTTTCTTTTGAAGGTCCATGACTTCTTGTCCCATTGTCTGTCTGTCCATCCAACTGATCATCCATCCATCCATCCATCCATCCATCCATCCCATCCTTCTTCTACATATCTATCCATTCCATCTATCTATCCATCCTACCTTCCATTAATCTAGCATCCATCTATCTATCCCTCATCTATTTGCCAATCAATATATCATTTATAAATCTATATATATATCTATCCACCCATCTTATCTAATCTATATATTTAATCTATTCAAACTAATATGTATATCTACCTATATATATATATATATATACATCTATTATTCATAATAATTGTCAAATAGCTGGTCCTGAGCACACCTTTGCCACCCCAAGAGTCCTCCGCAATTTTCTCGCTCATAGGCCAGATGTCCTGCCTCTGCAGCAGTCATGTTCAAACCATCAGCTACATCCTGAATCTATTTTTTCTCCGTGGTCTTCCTCTTCTTCTTTTGCCAGTATGCCTCCTTCCATGATGGTCTTCTCCAACCCTTCATCATCTATTATAACTGCAGAGAGCCAGCTTCTCACATAAGACCTACCCACCTACAAAATGGTATGATGTTTTAAAAAAGTAAAACGGCACTTGATGATGTAATATCGTTAAATTCAATCACATATATAGGTAACATGTGGCTTCCTCGCACACTGTGGCCTTAACGCAAAAATTATATCGATCAATAAAATATTCAATTAATGAATGTAATGTAATGAATGAATGTAAACAAATGTAATCAATATTCAATTAATGCATGTAATGTAATGAATGAATGTAAACAAATGTAATCAATATTCAATTAATGAATGTAATGTAATGAATGAATGTAAACAAATGTAATGGTAAGTAAAGTGTTGAGCTGGTTTGAAACACGATTACAAAATGGCATGTATTCTAATTACCGCAATAAACATGCTCAAGAAATTCAGTCTGAGTGCATACAACATGAATGGTTCGTCACATTTTACATATCACAAAGCAGTCAAATAACATTTGATTTCGTACCAGGTCATGCGAGCGTGAAGGGAAACGAGCGAGTAGATCAGCTTGCTGACACAGCAGTGATCAATGAAGAATGGGAAATGAACAGATCAGACGTAATCAATGCCATAATACAAGCAGAACGAATGAATGATTTTTTTTTTACAGACACATATGAATCCACATTCATTTCCAGAGGGAAGAAGATAAACCTGGAACTTCTTCTTCTTTGCGTTCGTTCTTTACGACCAATTTTAATCACTGTTTGTGATATGTTTGATCTTTGTCATGAACGTGTATACGTTGCACATTGGTTTGTAGGCCCCTAAACGCATAGACTTCTACACGTTTAGGACATGCGCATCCGATTTCATCCAAACCTCCTTAGGCGCCTCTTACGACATGAGTGGCAGGTAACAGTGGTTCTATTCATTACACCTCAAATTTGAACCCCGGTAACCACTCGGGCGAAACCTGGAACAGGAATCTACTTTGTGTTACCAGAGTCAAACATGGACAATGAGCAAAACGCAGTCGCAAAATATAACTATATGTGAAATGAGGTTCCTGCGAAAAGTTACCAACAAAACCAGAAAAGACAGAGTCACCAACATCAGCATAAGAAAGAAAGTTGGCACAGAACATTGCTTGAATATCATTGAGAAACAAAGAATGAAGTGGTTTGGCCACTTAGTAAGAATGCATCCAAACTCCACAGCATACAGAGTTCTATAACGGAACATCAGGAAAGTAGGCGAGAGGAAGACCACGAACAATATGGTTAGATGGCATAGCAGAATCATGTCAAAGAGCAAAAATAACAATCACTCAAGCAACCAGAACAGCGCAAGACAAAAACAGAAAACCACGACACTAGGCAACAACCCGGTAGCAGTGTGACGACAAAAGAAGAAGAAAGTAATCTGGGAACTGCCAGACATGCGCACTTTGCTAGTGGTACAAGACGTTTGATTAATCAACACAGAACTAGAGTGAGTATTCACCTTATGATTAGGGAAATGTTGAAGGGGAGATCTGAGCCAATACAGATCTATCCAGAGTGAAATGTTGAAGGGGAGATCTGAGCCAATACAGATCTATCCAGAGTGAAATGTTGAAGGGGAGATCTGAGCCAAAATAGATATATCCAGAGTGAAATGCTTGAAGGGGAGATCTGAGCCAATAAAATATCTATCCAGAGGGAGATGTTGAAGGGGAGATCTGAGCCAATATAGATCTATCCAGAGTGAAATGTTGAAGAGAAGATCTGAGCCAATATAGATCTATTCAGTGAAATGTTGAATTGGAGATCTGAGCCAATATAGATCTATCCAGAGTGAAATGTTGAATATGAGATTTTGGAAGTTGAATTATAGATCTATCCAGTGAAATGTTGAATAGGAGATCTGAGCCAATATAGATCTATCCAGTGAAATGTTGAATAGGAGATCTGAGCCAATATAGATCTATCCAGAGTGAAATGTTGAATAGAGATCTGAGCCAATATAGATCTATCCAGAGTGAAATGCTTGATATCAGGAGATCTGAGCCAATATAGATCTATCCAGTGAAATGTTGAATAGGAGATCTGATCCAATATAGATCTATCCAGAGTGAAATGTTGAAGGGAAGAGGATCTGAGCCAATATAGATCTATCCAGAGTGAAATGTTGAAGGGGAGAATTGAGCCAATATAGATCTATCCAGAGTGAAATATTGAATAGGAGATCTGAGCCAATATAGATATATCCAGAGTGAAATATTAGTTCTCATTAACAGCTATTTATTACTTGGTGCGTGCATGCTAAAACCTAGCTTTGGAGCAAGGATCTTGAGGACACATTTCAAGCGCAATGTCTTGTCCCCTCTTTTTTCAAATCCGCTTTTACCTCACAGCGTCAGGATAAGAAGTGATTTATAGAACGGGCATTTGTGTGCGCTTAAAATTAGTGTTTTTCCCCATCTATTATTTGTTTCAGGTACGTTTTTTACTTAATCGACCTTTTGTTTTGTATATACTGTATTGTAGTAACATTGCTCTTTGATGTGAAATGTCTGTTGGTGATCTTCTTATGTGACCGAACCATTTAACTTGTTGTTTCTTGATGAAGTTCATTACTGATGTTGTACACACTTATTTTCCTGATGTCTTCAATTTACAACAAGTGTATTCTTCATCCTCCCAGCATTCTGCCCAGACACTTTATATCTGTCGTGATTAGTTTTCTTCTATCATTTAATGTCAGCGTCCAGGTTTGGCACTGGTAGCATAATGTGGGGAGAAAGATTGCGCTGTACACTGCTACTTTCATGTTCATGGTGACAGGTGTGCATTTCAAAATTTGTAACATTTGTCCTGGAATGTCAAACTCCTTGAAAAAAAACACTTTGAAAAAAAGTCCTTATTTTTACCTGAAATTTTTTCTATGATTTGATTAGCTTTGTGAGCTTACAATTTCTAACATATTCAATCAAGTGCCATGCCTGCCGGCGTAGGCGATCATGTCTCTCCACAACTCTCTTTGCTTGGTGCATGTAATCAGTTCTGACGTCGATATTTTGTCCAACCATGATGTCAGGCCATCCAACATCTTCTCCCTCTGTCTTCCACGATCTCTCCTTCCCTGAATTTTACCTGTAGTCACCAAATGTTCTAAACCTTCTCTTCGCATTATATGCCCGAAGAACCTTGATTGTCGGATTCTTATTCTTTTGATAAGGTTTCTAACATATTACTCCTGTATTAAGCTTCAGAGATACATTTTCATATTTTAGAATTTTTCAGCTTCAGTTCGGATTATCCTGATTGGATTTCTGACATGTCCATGGTGTTCTGTTCCCCATCACAATATCTCCACTAGAATACGTAGACTAACACACCAGTTCGATGTTAATTAGTTAGCGTACACTGAAGCCTGTTGTTGTGGGGCTATTGTCTGACAATTCATCTTCAATCTAAAATATTGTGCAATCTAGCAACATATGTGGATTTATTTAGTAGAAATTTCTTTTTGCGGCCCCACTCTAGTATGATCGATATAAGGGAAGTTTGTAGTAAAACTAAGTAGCAATGGCGAAGCACTTAAAAACAAAGTACTGTACTACAAAGTACCACAGTACTTTTTTACGTATTTGGCCAAACTCTACAACTCTATTCATTGACAACCCTCCCCTTCTCGCCCCTAACCTATAAGATGGACTCTATGTGCTGACCACAACCAACTATAAACTCATATGCCCGGCGGACTCAGACTATTATGGGTAATCAGACCACAACCGGTCACGTGGCCTCGCAATCCAGTATTGTTGTATATAGACGAATTCATTCAACACAACATGTTAACTTAAAATTATATTATGCAACAAGTTGAGTTTAACAATAAGGAATATCAGTATTATGAATATTTTTCATCAATAAATAACAATAGATTCATAGAATTGAGAAGAGTTGCAAAAAGTTTGCAGTGTTCTATCAAAATATATAATTCCCAGCCCACCCCCCCTCCGCCATCACCCCAATTGAAACAAAGTCAGGGTCCCCGTTCAGCTATGCGGTCTAATACTAGAGTTGTCTGTGGTGCTGACCAACCCCGATCCCATATATGATGGCAGTCCACTCTCTTATTGTCATTTGACCCGGAACAGAGATGAATGTATTTATATTTATTGTTGACATTTGTGGAGATTTAGTTCATTGTCTACACACCGAACAGGTCACCATCTTCCTGCTTATAATCAATGAATCACTCCAGACGCACGCATGAGTGTAGTTTTGTGACACAAGCCAGAGTAGAGCTATACTTGTAATTGGATTTCGGAATGAGTAGTAATGACAGATATTATTTGATCTGACATTCAGTCAGTGCATGGACAAGACATTAACAAACACAATCACTGGAGGTCACAGAGATGGGCACTTACAAGAACACAAGTTGGGGTCTCACAAGACGAACAGTGGAAATGGATTAACAATCTAAGATTGGAAAATAGGCGCATAACTGGCACAACGTACAACCGCTGTTATGCTCAGATCCGCCAGTGTGTTGCTGGGGCCCACAAGGGGAGCAAATAATAGTAACACTGCGACTTACAAGGCATGTCGTGAGAGGCGACTGAGGTAGGAGTCTAGGGAAGCTACCGTAGTAAATAAAAAGTGTCGCAGAAATCGGATGTGCTAGTTAATTGTAGGCACATTACTTGCACTGTGAAAAATCGCTCTTAGGCTCAGATTATATACCGATCACAGAGAGTTGTTAGCATGTGGTCGATATAGAGCTTTCGAAGAAAAAGATGAAGGCTCAGATCACATACATATCATACAGAGGGGTAAACAAGTGGTCGATATGAAACGTTCGGAGAGAAACGATAGGAAATTTATTTTTGTCACTTTCGTCCACTATGAATTCAGGCGTAGTAATTGAAACTACTCTGGCGCCTCTCTGATTTTTGTGTGAAAGCTTGCATTTCCGTATAACCACTGGCCCTCACCATTCAGGTGAATCTTACTTCGACTTCAGAGTTACATGTAATGTAGATCCCAATATAATGTAGATCCCTAATGTAAAGGATCAGAATTTCATGTAGTCCAGCCACGTACACCTGCCATGTTGTCTCAATCAGGCTTTGAGCTCCGGAATTCTACGGCACGAGGCCAATAGAGCAGAGTGTTATCATCTTTGCTATTGTTGACCATATTTTTCATAATTAATAAATAAAGATTTAGAAAACATAATGGCAACCATAACAAAAAGTGGTAGATAAGACAGAGGATGACAGAGAGTAAAGTGGATCTACTGTTAGTTTTGTTTGCATGGCATCCGTGGCAGTGTAAAGTGACCTGACTACAAGGTTAGCAAAGAATGGTAACACTGCGACCTACAAGGCATGTCGTAAGAGAGCAAAGAATGGTAACACTGCGACCTACAAGGCATGTCGTAAGAGAGCAAAGAATGGTAACACTGCGACCTACAAGGCATGTCGTAAGAGAGCAAAGAATGGTAACACTGCGACCTACAAGGCATGTCGTAAGAGAGCAAAGAATGGTAACACTGCGACCTACAAGGCATGTCGTAAGAGAGCAAAGAATGGTAACACTGCGACCTACAAGGCATGTCGTAAGAGAGCAAAGAATGGTAACACTGCGACCTACAAGGCATGTCAAGAGATAACTGGAGGTAGAAAAGTGGGCCTAGAGAAGCTACCCTGGTAAATAAAAAGATCCGCATATATTTGGTGTGCTGGCCTTACTTGTAGGCGCGCTACTGGCACAACGTACAATCGATCACAAGAAAATTAAAAACGTGGCTTTCTTTTACAGAATTTACCCATCAACCACAGTGAACGAGTTGTGGATTTTCTAGGCACCACTTTTACGTTCAGTAGTTTACCATTGCTTTCTGAACGGTGAGGTACATTTTTACCATTCGTAAAAATCCATTGGAACTAACTAGTTTCCAAATTTGCACGTCGCGGAGTTGGTACCAGCCACTTTTGTGTTGTGATCGAGCTCAATACCGTTAAAGCTACAAACGTGTCACATATAAATCACATATAAATCACATATAAATCACATATAAATCACATATAAATCACATATAAATCACATATAAATCACATATAAATCACATATAAATCACATATAATGGTTAACAAGTTGTCGATATGAAGCGTTAGAAGAAGAAGAAGTTGATTCATAAATAAATCAAATGTTAACCCTGTACTGCAAGTAATGATTGCTTGATTTATTGCAAGACAACATTACACTTACCAGCGCACTACGTAACAAATGTTGCAAGTGTGTTGGCTCCATTATCTCTCTGGGACTCCAGTTACTGTGGCCGTTGTTGTATCTGACTCTAAATCGATGTCGATGCATCACCATATCCAAAAGGGCAGATTTCGGTGTGACTGGATGTCGTCTATATAATTTTCGAACCTCCAAAGGCTTACTTCGATCTACTATCCTGGGGATGCGGGTGTTGAGAGAGTGAACAGGCTTGCATCAACAGCATCGATTGTTGGGGAGTTGAAGATAGATAAGGAGAATGTTCTTCGGTATCTTTGTGACTGCCTGTTGGATGAGGACACCAAAGTATATGTTGAATCGATCCAGCGATTGTATCAGTTTGGAGTTATCCGTTGAACAAGTAGTACTCGATGCCTGAGAGGCAGAGTGAGGAGTGTGTTTAATCAGCAAGCGACGGGAACCATCAGCATGCATGTTCTTCGATATCTGTTGAAGGAGACTGAGCACCTATGAGTCTGACCGGAGTGCAGTGACGCCAGTTTAGTAACCAATAACCAATACCTTATGTAACAAGAGATATACATATTTTGGAAAACGAAAATTGAATGAATATAGGAAATGAAGTTTGCACTGTTGAATTGCATAAACTGGTTACACAATTAATTTATACTTGGCTTAAAGAGATATAATCTGACTTGGCACGTGAGATAGCAAGTATGAGAATTTGTGCTAATTGCATAGCTTTCTTTTCCAGATGGTGTGCTGGATTGTAAAATTAAAATAATTGTGACAAAAAAGTGCATTTTAAACAATTGTGTCCTATTTTTCTTCATCTATTGTCGTTATAATGAAACTGCCTTATAATAAAATGGCGTGGTCTTCTATGTTTGTTTTGTGATTCTCAGATGGCTGTGCTGGGAAGGGAGGGGGACGGCTATGTGACGTAGAAGTTAGGTGTTCGTTTCTCTTGCCAAAGGTACCAGGTTCGCTCCCTCGTAGAGCCATCTGGATATTTTTCCAGAGATCCCTTATCTCAGTGTAGGTGAGATCGAGTTTCTAGTCCTATCGGAGACGGACAACAAACTTTCTTACGAAGGAAGATCTCAGCTACATTAAACGAGTTCCGTAGCACCGGCGAGGGTCTCCGGTGTCATTTTGAAGATGGTGAAGATATTTTGTGTAGGAATTTTACTTTTAATCTATTCTAATAAATTTTGCCTGGATCGCGGCTTTTCAGACTGCTCTTTTCGATTTTGCATTGCCATATGTTCTTTTAGGTTCTCAAGTTGAGCACGGGACCTACGTTTCATCATCCGTCTCTGATAGGACTAGGAACTCGATCTCACCTACACTGAGATCAGGGATTTCTGGAAAAATACCCAGATGACTTCAACAGGGGCCGAAACAGATATATTTGTCACAAGAGTCAAGCACCTAACCTATACACTCGTTGAGACACTCGTTGAGATTCCTTAGTGAAAACTTTAAAATGTGGCATAATTAAACCTATTGGAAACATATTCAGAAGCAACAACCACTCATACTAAATTTCATCGATTTAAAAAAAGCCTTTGATAGTCTACACAGAATCTCTCTGTGGAATATTCTAAGATGTTATGGAATACCAGACAAAATAATAAACATTATTAAGAGCCTCTATAATGGTTCACAGTGTGCAGTTCGCACTGATGGTGGACACAGCGACTGGTTTATGTTTGAAACCGGAGTAAAGCAAGACTGTATTCTATCTCCGCTATTGTTTGGAGTGGTCATTGACTGGGTGATGCGAAAATGTTGCAGGGGCGAAACTGGCATCGATTGGGTAGAAAATAGTCAACTAGAAGATTTGGATTTTGCAGATGATATTGCCTGGTTAAGTAGAAACAACCAAGATATGCAAAGAAAAACAGACAACTTGTCATCTATAGCATCAAAAGATGGACTGCAGATAAGCTATGAAAAACAAATATAATGAAGACACCTATGGCAAGTAATGCAGATATCACACTGGAATCTAAAATGATAAAAATAACAGAGCAGTTCACCTATTTAGGTAGCAATTTTGATTGCAGAGGAAATGTTAAAAAGAAATTATGATACGAATTGGCAAAGCAGCATCAGCTTTTAAAAGTCTAAATAAAATATGGAACTGCAAGTTATATAGTATTAAAACTAAATTACGAATTTTCAATTCAAATGTTGTATCAATCCTAACATATGCCAGCAAGAGTTGGAAAATGACTAAAGATATAGAAAGTAAGTTGAATGCATTTGAAAATAGATGTCTGCGAAAAATAATGAATATAAAATGGAACGAATTCAGGAGAAGTGATGAAATCAGAGACATGTCTCGTCAACCACTAGTGACAACTGTTATAAGAAAGAGGAGATGGAGATATGTTGGACACACCTTGAGGAGAAATGATCAACGAATATCAAAGCAGGCATTGAAGTGGGATGCAAAGGGTAAAAGAAAGAGAGGACGACCTAAGGAGAGCCTGAAACGAACTTTGCTGAGAGAGGCAGGAAATATCGGTCTCAGTTCTATGGAGGAGATTGATCGAGTTGCCCAGGATAGAGCGGTATGGAGAAATTACTTGCAGGCCCTATGTAACGTATAACGGTACGAGAGGGATTATTATTATTATTATTATTATTATTATTATTATTATTATTATTATTATTATTATTATTATTAAACCTCGTGTTTGCCTGTGTTGAGGTTTTTGAATGAATTTGTCATTATAAAACAATATTGAAATTTAAGGGTGACGTGACATTAGTGGTATGTTTTCCGGGAATTTCTACTTCAGCTCAATACTTTGATGTTTACCTGGAATTGTGTGAAAATGTTAACACGACAGCAGTAATATCAAATTAAACCAGCTGTAGCCAAAAAAAGATGGCTATATTGGAAGTGAAAGAAGGTGAGTTAACCAACCCAGAACCGGTGTCATTAGTCGTCACACGCTTAAAGAGTATCCTGAGGAAAAGATCATATCAATTATGAACAAATTGTTTCAATGTGTAGAGATGATTTTTCATCTGTTGACTGCAATTATAAAGTATAATTATTTTGTTTTCCTAAAATTCCGTGATGTTTACTTAATTGCGTGGATTATATTATAAGTTTTTTTGTTGTTTTTTGTGTGCGGCAGGGGCGAGTGGTGATTCAATTCATTTTAATCAGAGAAACGTCGCTTTCAAGAATAAGTCATGTTTGTGTTTATATTAGAGAGTATAGGCCAACAAAATGTTTTCCTAGAGAAACCCTGAAACGAGCTTAGCTGAGATAGCCAAGAAATATCGGATTAGATTCCATGGAGAGAATGATTGAGTTTGCCAGAACAGAACGGTATGGAGAAATTACTTGCAGCCCTTTGTAACGTATAACGGTGCGTGATGAATCTATATACACATATCACCAAACAAAAATGAACAGATAGTAATTACTAACTGCACGTTGAGTCTACAGTTATAGATTATGTGTTAGGTTTTTGATTACCTTTAACAATGTTCTGCTCTTTAGTTACATGCACGCAGTGGATTCGCTTTTTATATTCAATGGTTAATCATTAATTGTTTGGACTATTTGTAGGATTAGTGGATTATCTATGACATTAATTTTTTTTTCTTATCTTAGAAATTGAATGTAAATTATAATTTTGTGTGTTTCCTTTTAATTCAGTGTTTAATTAAATGCTAGAGCTTGATGAACTAGGTATATCTTCTAATTAAAGTATGTAGTTTCTTGTTAAGTATGTTGTATGTAGTTTCTTGTTAAGTATGTTGTATGTAGTTTCTTGTTAAGTATGTTGTATGTAGGTTCTTGTTAAGTATGTTGTATGTAGTTTCTTGTTAAGTATGTTGTATGTAGTTTCTTGTTAGCATGTTGTATGTATTTGTTAGTTAATGTTGTATGTAGTTTCTTGTTAAGTATGTTTGTGATGTAGTTTCTTGTTAAGTATGTTGTATGTAGTTTCTTGTTACATGTGTATTAGTTCTGTTGTATTTGTATGAGTTTCTTGTTAACATGTTGTATGTAGTTTCTTGTTAATGTTGTATGTAGTCTTTAGTATTGAGTAGTTCTTTTGATTGTATGTAGTTTCTTGTTAAGCATGTTGTATGTAGTTTCTTGTTAAGGATGTTGTATGTAGTTTCTTGTTAAGGATGTTGTATGTAGTTTCTTGTTAAGTATGTTGTATGTAGTTTCTTGTTAAGTATGTTGTATGTAGTTTCTTGTTAAGCATGTTGTATGTAGTTTCTTGTTAAGCATGTTGTATGTAGTTTCTTGTTAAGTATGTTTGTATGTAGTTTCTTGTTAAGTATGTTGTATGTAGTTTCTTGTTAAGCATGTTGTATGTAGTTTCTTGTTAAGTATGTTGTATGTAGTTCTTGTTAAGCATGTTGTATGTAGTTTCTTGTTAAGTATGTTGTATGTAGTTTCTTGTTAAGCATGTTGTATGTAGTTTCTTGTTAAGTATGTTGTATGTAGTTTCTTGTTAAGCATGTTGTATGTAGTTTCTTGTTAAATATGTTGTATGTAGTTTCTTGTTAAGTATGTTGTATGTAGTTTATTGTTAAGTATGTTGTATGTAGTTTCTTGTTAAGTATGTTGTATGTAGTTTCTTGTTAAACATGTTGTATGTAGTTTCTTGTTAAGTATGTTGTATGTAGTTTCTTGTTAAGTATGTTGTATGTAGTTTCTTGTTAAGTATGTTGTATGTAGTTTCTTGTTAAGTATGTTGTATGTAGTTTCTTGTTAAGGATGTTGTATGTAGTTTCTTGTTAAGCATGTTGTATGTAGTTTCTTGTTAAGCATGTTGTATGTAGTTTCTTGTTAAGTATGTTGTATGTAGTTTCTTGTTAAGTATGTTGTATGTAGTTTCTTGTTAAGTATGTTGTATGTAGTTTCTGTTAAGATGTTGTAGTAGTTTCTTGTTAAGTATGTTGTATGTAGTTTCTTGTTAAGTATGTTGTATGTAGTTTCTTGTTAAGTATGTTGTATGTAGTTTCTTTATATGTTGTATGTAGTTTCTTGTTAAGTATGTTGTATGTAGTTTCTTGTTAAGTATGTTGTATGTAGTTTCTTGTTAAGCATGTTGTATGTAGTTTCTTGTTAAGTATGTTGTATGTAGTTTCTTTTTAAGCATGTTGTATGTAGTTTCTTGTTAAGTATGTTGTATGTAGTTTCTTGTTAAGCATGTTGTATGTAGTTTCTTGTTAAGTATGTTGTATGTAGTTTCTTGTTAAGGATGTTGTATGTAGTTTCTTGTTAAGTATGTTGTATGTAGTTTCTTGTTAAGTATGTTGTATGTAGTTTCTTGTTAAGCATGTTGTATGTAGTTTCTTGTTAAGCATGTTGTATGTAGTTTCTTGTTAAGCATGTTGTATGTAGTTTCTTGTTAAGGATGTTGTATGTAGTTTCTTGTTAAGTATGTTGTATGTAGTTTCTTGTTAAGCATGTTGTATGTAGTTTCTTGTTACATGTTGTATAGTTTTATATGTGTATTCTTGTTAAGTATGTTGTATGTAGTTTCTTGTTAAGTATGTTGTATGTAGTTTCTTGTTAAGTATGTTGTATGTAGTTTCTTGTTAAGTATGTTGTATGTAGTTTCTTGTTAAGTATGTTGTATGTAGTTTCTTGTTAAGCATGTTGTATGTAGTTTCTTGTTAAGCATGTTGTATGTAGTTTCTTGTTAAGGATGTTGTATGTAGTTTCTTGTTAAGTATGTTGTATGTAGTTTCTTGTTAAGATGTTGTATGTAGTTTCTTGTTACATGTGTATGTATTCTTGTTAAGCTATGTTGTATGTAGTTTCTTGTTAAGGATGTTGTATGTAGTTTCTTGTTAAGTATGTTGTATGTAGTTTCTTGTTAAGCATGTTGTATGTAGTTTCTTGTTAAGCATGTTGTATGTAGTTTCTTGTTAAGTATGTTTGTATGTAGTTTCTTGTTAAGTATGTTGTATGTAGTTCTTGTTAAGCATGTTGTATGTAGTTTCTTGTTAAGTATGTTGTAGAGTTCTTAGTTATGTGTTCTTGTTAAGTATGTTGTATGTAGTTTCTTGTTAAGTATGTTGTATGTAGTTTCTTGTTAAACATGTTGTATGTAGTTTCTTGTTAAGCATGTTGTATGTAGTTTCTGTTAAGCATGTTGTATGTAGTTTCTTGTTAGCATGTTGTATGTAGTTTCTTGTTAAGTATGTTGTATGTAGTTTCTTGTTACATGTATGTATGTAGTTTCTTGTTAAGTATGTTGTATGTAGTTTCTTGTTAGCATGTTGATGTAGTTCTGTTAAGAGTTGTATAGTTTCTTGTTAAGTATGTTGTATGTAGTTTCTTGTTAAGTATGTTGTATGTAGTTTCTTGTTAAGTATGTTGTATGTAGTTTCTTGTTAAGTATGTTGTATGTAGTTTCTTGTTAAGTATGTTGTATGTAGTTTCTTTTGTGTTGTATGCTATCGTTGTATGTTGTATGTAGTTTCTTGTTAAGTATGTTGTATGTAGTTTCTTGTTAAGTATGTTGTATGTAGTTTCTTGTTAAGTATGTTGTATGTAGTTTCTTGTTAAGTATGTTGTATGTAGTTTCTTGTTAAGATGTTTGTATGTAGTTTCTTGTTAAGTATGTTGTATGTAGTTTCTTGTTAAGCATGTTATGTTTTTTGTTAAATTTGTATGTAGTTTCTTTTAGCATGTTGTATGTAGTTTCTTGTTAAGTATGTTGTATGTAGTTTCTTGTTAAGCATGTTGTATGTAGTTTCTTGTTAAGTATGTTGTATGTAGTTTCTTGTTAAGTATGTTGTATGTAGTTCTTGTTAAGATGTTGTATGTAGTTCTTGTTAAGCATGTTGTATGTAGTTTCTTGTTAAGTATGTTGTATGTATTTTCTTGTTAAGCATGTTGTATGTAGTTTCTTGTTAAGTATGTTGTATGTAGTTCTTGTTAAGTGTTTGTATGTAGTTTCTTGTTAAACATGTTGTATGTAGTTTCTTGTTAAGCATGTTGTATGTAGTTTCTTGTTAAGTATGTTGTATGTAGTTTCTTGTTAAGCATGTTGTATGTAGTTTCTTGTTTAGTATGTTGTATGTAGTTTCTTGTTAAGTATGTTGTATGTAGTTTCGTTAATGTTGTATGTAGTTCTGTTAGTATGTTTGTATGTAGTTTCTTGTACATGTTGTATGTAGTTTCTGTAAACATGTTGTATGTAGTTTCTGTTAATATGTTGTATGTAGTTCTTGTTGCATTTATGTAGTTTCTTGTTAAGATGTGTATGTAGTTTCTTGTTAAGTATTTGTATGTAGTTCTTGTTAAGATGTTGTATGTAGTTTCTTGTTAAGTATGTTGTATGTAGTTTATTGTTAAGTATGTTGTATGTAGTTTCTTGTTAAGCATGTTGTATTTAGTTTCTTGTTAAGCATGTTGTATGTAGTTTCTTGTTAAGTATGTTGTATGTAGTTTCTTGTTAAGTATGTTGTATGTAGTTCTTTACATGTTGTATGTAGTGTCTTGTTAAGTATGTTGTATGTAGTTTCTTGTTAAGTATGTTGTATGTAGTTTCTTGTTAAGCATGTTGTATGTAGTTTCTTGTTAAGTATGTTGTATGTAGTTTCTTGTTAAGCATGTTGTATGTAGTTTCTTGTTAAGCATGTTGTATGTAGTTCTTGTTCATGTTGTATGTATTTTTGTTACATTTGTATTTGTCTTGTTAAGATGTTGTATGTAGTTTCTTGTTAAGTATGTTGTATGTAGTTTCTTGTTAACATGTTGTATGTAGTTTCTTGTTACATGTTATGTAGTTTCTTAAGTATGTATGTAGTTTCTTGTTAAGCATGTTGTATGTAGTTTCTTGTTAAGTATGTTGTATGTAGTTTCTTGTTAAGTATGTTGTATGTAGTTTCTTGTTAAGCATGTTGTATGTAGTTCTGTTAGCTATGTTGTATGTAGTTTGTTAGCATGTTGTATGTATTTTCTTGTTAAGTATGTTGTATGTAGTTCTGTTAACATGTTGATGTAGTTCTGTTAGTATGTTGTATGTAGTTTCTTGTTAAGTATGTTTGTATGTAGTTTCTTGTTAAGTATGTTGTATGTAGTTTCTTGTTAAGTATGTTGTATGTAGTTTATTGTTAAGTATGTTGTATGTAGTTTCTTGTTAAGTATGTTGTATGCAGTTTCTTTTACATGCTTGTTAGCTGTGTATGAGTCTTGTTAAGCATGTTGTATGTAGTTTCTTGTTAAGCATGTTGTATGTAGTTTCTTGTTAAGCATGTTGTATGTAGTTTCTTGTTAAGCATGTTGTATGTAGTTTCTTTTTAAGTATGTTGTATGTAGTTTCTTGTTAAGCATGTTGTATGTAGTTTCTTGTTAAGCATGTTGTATGTAGTTTCTTGTTAAGCATGTTGTATGTAGTTTCTTGTTAAGTATGTTGTATGTAGTTTCTTGTTAAGATGTTGTATGTAGTTTCTTGTTAAGATGTTTGTATGTAGTTTCTTGTTAAGTATGTTGTATGTAGTTTCTTGTTAAGTATGTTGTATGTAGTTTCTTGTTAAGTATGTTGTATGTAGTTTCTTGTTAAGTATGTTGTATGTAGTTTCTTGTTAAACATGTTGTATGTAGTTTCTTGTTAAGCATGTTGTATGTAGTTTCTTGTTAAGTATGTTGTATGTAGTTTCTTGTTAAGCATGTTGTATGCAGTTTCTGTTAAGCATGTTGTATGCAGTTTCTTGTTAGTATGTAGTTCTTAATGTTGTATGTAGTTTCTTGTTAAGTATGTTGTATGTAGTTTCTTGTTAAGTATGTTGTATGTAGTTTCTTGTTAAGCATGTTGTATGTAGTTTCTTGTTAAACATGTTGTATGTAGTTTCTTGTTAAGCATGTTGTATGTAGTTTCTTGTTATAGCTAAGTTGTATGTAGTTTCTGTTACATGTTGTATGTAGTTTCTTGTTAAATATGTTGTATGTAGTTTCTTGTTAAGTATGTTGTATGTAGTTTCTTGTTAAGCATGTTGTATGTAGTTTCTTGTTAAGAATGTTGTATGTAGTTTCTTGTTAAGTATGTTGTATGTAGTTTCTTGTTAAGTATGTTGTATGTAGTTTCTTGTTAAGTATGTTGTATGTAGTTTCTTGTTAAGTATGTTGAGTGTAGTTTCTGTTAAGTATGTTGTATGTAGTTTCTTGTTATATGTTGTTGTAGTTTCTTGTTAAGTATGTTGTATGTAGTTTCTTGTTAAGTAGGTTGTATGTAGTTTCTTGTTAAGTATGTTGTATGCAGTTTCTTTTAGCATGTTGTATGTAGTTTCTTGTTAAGTATGTTGTATGTAGTTTCTTGTTAAGTATGTTGTATGTAGTTTCTTGTTAAGCATGTTGTATGTAGTTTCTTGTTAAGTATGTTGTATGTAGTTTCTTGTTAAGTATGTTGTATGTAGTTTCTTGTTAAGTATGTTTGTATGTAGTTTCTTGTTAAGTATGTTGTATGTAGTTTCTTGTTAAGTATGTTGTATGTAGTTTCTTGTTAAGTATGTTGTATGTAGTTTCTTGTTAAGCATGTTGTATGTAGTTTCTTGTTAAGCATGTTGTATGTAGTTTCTTGTTAAGCATGTTGTATGTAGTTTCTTGTTAAGTATGTTGTATGTAGTTTCTTGTTAAGCATGTTGTATGCAGTTTCTTGTTAAGTATGTTGCATGCAGTTTCTTGTTAAGTATGTTGTATGTAGTTTCTTGTTAAGTATGTTGTATGTAGTTTCTTGTTAAGTATGTTGTATGTAGTTTCTTGTTAAGTATGTTGTATGTAGTTTCTTGTTAAGCATGTTGTATGCAGTTTCTTGTTAAGTATGTTGTATGTAGTTTCTTGTTAAACATGTTGTATGTAGTTTCTTGTTAAGTATGTTGTATGTAGTTTCTTGTTAAGTATGTTGTATGTAGTTTCTTGTTAAACATGTTGTATGTAGTTTCTTGTTAAGTATGTTGTATGTAGTTTCTTGTTAAGCATGCTGTATGTAGTTTCTTGTTAAGCATGTTGTATGTAGTTTCTTGTTAAGTATGTTGTATGTAGTTCCTTGTTAAGCATGTTGTATGTAGTTTCTTTTTAAGCATGTTGCTCATATACAATCTCGTGAATGTTATCCTCATCACTACTCATTGCGCCAAAGTGTACATCCTGGCTCGGCGTTGTCCCCATGCGCCTATGACCCCATCCTCCTAGGTTTGAAATTCCCACTGGCGTCGTATTTATTCTGAACTCCTCGCCTCTGAAATCATGCAATACATTGAGAATAAGCAGAGTAGTCTACAGTGTTGGATAAAGAACATTTAAAAAAGCGTCCGACGTTTCGACCATTTAGTTATCAGTTCAATTATCAGTTCAGTTATCAGTTCAGTTATCAGAGGACTATCATCATAGCTCTCTGGACATGTCCAAAGCTGCTCCGACTCCTCCTCAACAAATCCAGCTGCGTCCAGCGGCCCAACATGCCTGTTCGATATTGATTAATCCACCTATTTGATCTAAACTACATTATTTCCTATCAAGTACATCTTTTATTAATGTTCATTATAGTTCTACACGCATCTCTGTTTATTATTACCTAAACATCAATGAATCTCATTATTGCAATACATTATTGCAATAAGGTATTATTATATTCAGTGGCGGCTTGTCATTGAGGGCCAGTGGGGCCGGGCCCCACTAAAAATAATGTATAACGTGTTTTATTATTTTATAAATTAAAATATAGCAACCAAAAATCATGATTTATTAGGAAAAAATGGCCCCACCAACAAAACTGATCACGAGCCGCCACTGATTATATTTCAGATTATATTACTACTATCTCCAATTTCATTGCCTTCAGCTACTGCTTTGATCAACACATTCCGACATGAATCAGCTCTAACATAGAATGTCACTACCCGTGAAGTTAAGGAAAACCTGACATAATGAAATTGGATATGCAATACGGTGATTGTTCTATTCTCAGACCGTATAGGCGAGGATAATTTGCAAAATGTAAAAATCGATCATTTGGAATTGGATTGATACATTTACAGACACGTTAGTTGGGTACAAGACAGCTTAAATGAATATAACTTGACATGTACGAGGGTTTAGATACAGAGGTCGGTTCGTTCGTGTTGGGTTGTGAAGTTAGGTGCCAATCAAGTGTTTCAAGACGTGTGAATGCAAGATTGTGGATAATATTAAGAGACACGTAATGAAATCAGTTTAGTTCACCATTTCTGTAACTTAAATTGAGTTTCATTAGCACATTGGAAATATATATAATGTTACAAGAGAATAACAGAAACAATTCAAGTACTAGTAGAGTAACTGGCAAATAGTTCATCATCATAGCCGTCCTTAGTAAGAGATGATGACAACAGTCTCAGATGTGTGCAGCTGCACTTCTCTGCTGTGTGCGGAGGTGACTGTAGAGTCCAATCCTAGAGTATAATCCCCTACTACAAGTCGTGCATACATTATCAAGGTTAGATATGTGGTTGTGTGTGTTCTGTCTTTTCGCGCAGCTCGTTTTCTCTGTGCCTCAACGGCACAATGATTCTCAGCTATGCGGGTTCCTCTTGTGTTGTTACAGCACCACATTTGGCGATCTTTCGCCAGGGATTCCCAGCACATGGTATCTATATCGAAGCATTTCAGAGACACTTTAAAGCGTTCAGAGTGTCTTTAAAGTGTTTTTCTATTCTCCAGCAGAACGTCTGCCCCTTCAAGTTCGCCATACATCAACTGTTTTGGGATGCCTTTATCAGGCATCCGAGCAACGTGACCGGTCCATCTTACTTGGGCTTTCTGCAACAGAGTGTTGACGCTTGGAATTTTTGCTCTTCTGAGGACTTCGCTATCTGGAATTTTGTCCTGCCAGTTTTTAGTAATCTGCGTAGACAGCTTGTTTGGAAGTGGTGCAGTTTTCTTGCGTATCTGCTATACACTGTACATGTCTCGCTGGCGTACATCAGCGGGGTTACCATTATGTCAAATAGTACGCTTTGGTAGAGTAACTGGAAAATACAAAGATTTATTAGAATAGTTCGAATTCCAATAACTGAAAGATATCAAGAATTAATTAAACAGTTGGAAAATACCAAGATATAGTCGAAAATAGGTCGAAAATACCAAGCGTTAGTGGAATGGCTAGAAAATACCAAGATTTAGTGGAATGGCTAGAAAATACCAAGATTTAGTGGAATGGCTAGAAAATAAGAAGATTTAGTGGAATGACTAGAATACACCAAGATTTAGTGGAATGACTAGAAAATACCAAGCTTTAGTGGAATGACTAGAATATACCAAGCTTTAGTGGAATGACTAGAAAATACCAAGATTTAGTGGAATTAGAAAATACCAAGATTTAGTGGAATGACTAGAAAATAACAAGATTTAGTAGATTATTTGGAAAATACCAAAATTATGGAAAATCGATGTAAAATACCAAGCTTTAGTGAAATGGCTAGAAAATACCAAGCTTTAGTGGAATGACTAGAAAATACCAAGATTATTTAGAATACATGGGACATTTGAAGTTTCAGTAGACTAGCTGGGAATCTTGTAGAGAATAGAGAGTGTTTCAGGGCTGCTGTCATTAAATTTAAGTTGCAAAAGGGACAAGCTACTTGATGATGATGTTGCGACTAACTGGGAGATACTCATTTTCTTTAGAATAGTTGAAACCTAGTTTTCATTAAAACATGTGTCCATACAAAGTTTCATTAAGCTGGCTCAACGATTTTAAGCTTCAGTAGCCTAGATATAACATTTTACAGTTGACAAACCACATGTGAAGAGTGTTGCACAAGCACGAACTCCGTAGCTCCAGCAACAACCCTATAGATCTCCGGGAAAATATTTCATATCTGAAACATCTTTACCACATCGTCATAGAGGACCCCATGTGATGTATTATTTTACTGTGAAAATATGGTGATCAAACGTTAACACATCTTTGATCTTTTCAGTATAAATAGTTCTAGTTTATTTGCTATTTTTCTTCTGTGTGTCTCACAGACGTGAGCTTATTACAATGTACCACAGTTTATAGCGATGTATCGATATTTTGTGCCTTTTAGATAACACACACGTTCCCAACATTTTTGAACCCGTTTTGTTATCCTCTTTCGATCTAATTAAACTATATATTTCTTGAACACACACACACTTGTCGATACTTGATGATCTAAGCTACAACTGCCCCTGAAGTTTGAGAAAGCACTACTGTATGGCGGAGGGCACTGATAATAAGACAAGCACACCTTTACGCAAAAATCAGTCAATAGTGCAATACCGTATGCCTTGATTAAGCCTGAATTCATAAAAGACAAAGGCAGAAAATGAAGAAGAAACTTCATTCTCACACTGAGCAACGTATTTCAGTTTGTTTCCATTAACAACACCAGCTATGCTGTGTTGATTGATGTTTCCATTAACAACTCCAGCTATGCTGTGTTGATTGATGTTTCCATTAACAACTCCAGCTATGCTGTGTTGAGTGATGTTTCGACTTTTACTTACAGTATGGTTTTCCCATCTTGCCGCATCAATCGGTATCCCTAGCAGCCCAGATGAAGAATACCTTTCATCTTCGTTAAAATTGTCAGAACCAGTATGGTTTCCTTGTATTGTCATACCTATCGGTATGCCTAGCAGCCCAGATGAAGAATACCCTTTATCTTGTTAAAATTTACAGATAGTGTTTTTTCTCTAGAACATCCTATGTATCAGCTCCAGTCTCCAGTTTTATCTGCAACAACTGTGGCAGAATAGGCCGCTCCGGAATAGGCCATTACAGCAACACGAGACGTTGTGATTCAGCGCAGAACATACTACGTGACGCAGGACCTATTGTCTCCTGAGACAGCGCAGAACATACTACGTGACGCAGGACCTATTGTCTCCTGAGACGAAGAGGCCAATGAATGAATTTTTCTCTGGAGCACAGATCTTGTAGCTCATTTCTATATCGTCATTTATGGGCGCTGTTATATGGCTTAAATTAGTGAAATTGGCAAGAGGTTTTGATTACGTTTCTGTCACGTCGGCACGATATATGTCATTTCTCTTTCATTATTTTATGCAACAACAGAAATACCCTTGACATTATAAGACCTCTTGACAGTTCATGGTCATTAACTCGTGTTTCTCTAATGATCGAGTCAAACTGTCTTCTAAAATCGCTTAATATTTCTATTTTTAACATGTCAATTAAAAAAATGCCCGCTTGACGTATTTTCCAAAATAAACCCAATATGACATGAAACATGTTTTAAAAAAATGAATATTATGTTACTATATTTTCAGTTTTTGTCGTTATCATAATGACTTCTGAATAGGTTAACAAATTTCTTTTCCGACATACAATTGTTGCTATATCAGTTGTATCTATCATTGCATAAAAAGTAAAGATCTTAGTTGTTTTTGTGTATTTATTTGTTATTACTTTATTTAAAATTCATTGATCAAAACGATGGTTTTTTAAAATTATTTAAATGATTTTAATGATTTGTGCTTGTTTATATAACTGTTATTTACCTGCATAGTAGAGTATTAAAACTAAATTACAAATTTTCAATTCAAATGTAGCAATCCTAACATATGCCAGTGAGAGTTGGAAAATGACTACAGATATAGAAAGCAAGTTCAATCTTCTACTTCTTCTTCTTTTGTCGTCATACTGCTACCGGGTTGTTGTCCAGTGTCGTGGTTTTCTGTTTTTGTCTTGCGCTATTCTGGTGGCTTGGTTGATTGTGATTTTGCTCTTTCACAGGATTCTGCTACGCCATCTAACCATCTTTTTCGCGGTCTTCCTCTTGCCATCTTTCCTGATGTTCTTTTGTAGAAGACTCTGTATACTGTGGAGTTTGAATGCATTCTTATTAAGTGGCCAAACCACTTCATTCTTTGTTTCTCAATGTAATTCAAGCAAGGTTCTGTGCCAACTTTCTTTCTTATGCTGATGTTGGTGACTTTGTTTCTCAATGTAATTCAAGCAAGGTTCTGTACCAACTTTCTTTCTTATACTGATGTTGGTGACTTTGTTTCTCTATGTAATTCAAGCAAGGCTCTGTCCCAACTTTCTTTCTTATGCTGATGTTGGTGACTTTGTTTCTCAATGTAAATCAAGCAAGGTTATGTGCCAACTTTCTTTCTTATGCTGATGTTGTTGACTTTGTTTCTCAATGTAATTCAAGCAAGGTTATGTCCCAACTTTCTTTCTTATGCTGATGTTGGTGACTTTGTTTCTCAATGTAATTCAAACAAGTTTCTGTACCAACTTTCTTTCTTATGCTGATGTTGGTGACTTTGTTTCTCAATGTAATTCAAGCAAGGTTATGTGTCAACTTTCTTTCTTATGCTGATGTTGGTGACTTTGTTTCTCAATGTAAATCAAGCAAGGTTGTGTGCCAACTTTCTTTCTTATACTGATGTTGGTGACTTTGTTTCTCAATGTAAATCAAGCAAGGTTATGTGCCAACTTTCTTTCTTATGCTGATGTTGTTGACTTTGTTTCTCAATGTAATTCAAGCTAGGTTATGTCCCAACTTTCTTTCTTATGCTGATGTTGGTGACTTTGTTTCTCAATGTAATTCAAACAAGTTTCTGTACCAACTTTCTTTCTTATGCTGATGTTGGTGACTTTGTTTCTCAATGTAAATCAAGCAAGGTTATGTGTCAACTTTCTTTCTTATGCTGATGTTGGTGACTTTGTTTCTCAATGTAAATCAGTGTTATAATAACTTTCTTTCTTATACTGATGTTGGTGACTTTGTTTCCAATGTAAATCAAAGAAGTTATGTAACTTTCTTCTTATACTGATGTTGGTGACTTTGTTTCTCATAAATCAAGAGGTTATGTGCCAACTTTCTTTCTTATGCTGATGTTGGTGACTTTGTTTCTCAATGTAAATCAAGCAAGGTTATGTGCCAACTTTCTTTCTTATGCTGATGTTGGTGACTGTATTTCTGGTGTTGTTCGTTTAATACATTTGAAAATAGATGCATACGACAAATAATAATCATAAAATGAAATCAGAGAAATGTCTGGTGAACCACTAGTAACAACTGTTATAAGAAGGAGACGATGGAGATATGTTGGACACACCTTGAGAAGAAATGTCTGGTGAACCACTAGTAATAACTGTTATAAGAAGGAGAAGATGGAGATATGTTGGACACACCTTGAAAGAAAATGTCTGGTGAACCACTAGTAATAACTGCTATAAGAAGGAGAAGATGGAGATATGTTGGACACACCTTGAGAAGAAAAATATCTGGTGAACCACTAGTAACAACTGTTATAAGAAGGAGAAGATGGAGATATGTTGGACACACCTTGAGAAGAAATGTCTGGTGAACCACTAGTAACAACTGTTATAAGAAGGAGACGATGGAGATATGTTGGACACACCTTGAGAAGAAAAATGTCTGGTAAACCACTAGTAACAACTGTTATAAGAAGGAGAAGATAGATGGAGGTATGTTGGACACACCTTGAGAAGAAATGATCAAAAGTTATCAAAGCAGGCAATGAAGTTGGATGCAAAGGGTTCAAGAAAAAGAGGACGATCTAAGGAGACCATGAAACAAACTTTGCTGAGAGTGGCAAGAAATATCGGTCTCAGTTCTATGGAGTAGATTGAGCGAGTTGCCCAGGATAGAGCGAATTAGAGACATTTCTTGCAGGCCCTATGTAACGTATAACGGTTCGAGAGGAATTATTATTATTATTCACCTGCTGCTGAATTCTTTTCATTATTTTATATGACTTGTTTTTGTTTAAACAACTGTTGTTCACTTGTTCCTAATTTATTGTCTGTTAGGTCAGTCTTACCTCAGACCAGATCAGTTGGAATATGGTTATTTGGGAACTATATTCTTGTCTGTTATCTAATCTAACATGATATCTTGTTTCTCTTTTGCCTTGTTTCTCTTATCTTGAGTTCTTGCTGTATGATCAAATGATGAGTTTAATTTACATTTTACATGAACATGTCAAGTGGCGAAGCATTGACTTCATTGCAGCGGTTATTTTCTGTATTGATCCGTATCTTGAAGCAGAAATGACAAGACACTTTCTGGGAGACTTAAGAAAAACTAAGGAAACATGCCTCGTCCCCTCAAAATCTGCTGAAATAACAATTGGCAAATTGAATTTATTCAGATTATGAACTTATCGAATAGTGACCAGATGTGTTGTTTTGTTTAAAATGTCCATGGCCTTACCACGAATCGAACGCGGGTCTACCGCTTATCAGACTGTGCACGTATTAATTAGACCACATGCACCTCTTAGCAAATGTGTTAAAATACCTTATAATAATAGTCGTCATCATCGCTTTAATATGTGACCGACAAGTTAAAACATAGACAAAACTTTTCAGTTTTAACTTTTTAAGACTATTTCGTTAAGTTGGAATTTAGATATAGAAACGAACCAATAGTTCAGTTTTATAATGTTTTAATCTTCCCATCTGTGAAAGCTACCTCTTCAAGCCAAATTTAAAATCCATATTATGTCCAGATATCTTATCTTCAATTATTGTCAACAGACATACATACAATGTAATTCAACTTATTCCTATAGAGATATAGATCAGAAGCAGACTAAGAAACGAAGGAACTGCATTCATGACGCTTCAGAAGATCTGGAAATCAACTCAATACAACTTTAGAACCAAGACTAATTAATACCGCAGCTGTGTACTATACACTTTATTGTACGGATCACAATGCTGGAGACTGACAGAACAAGATATGTCAAAACTTTGCTATTTCCATACAAGATGTCTGAGAAAGATGTTAGGCGTGTTCTTGTCAAATATTATATCAAACTAAGAACTACTTGCACAGTGTCAGAAGTTTTTGTTCTTATATAAATTGCAAATCCGACTATTTCTAGTGATCTCTGTTCTCAGAGTAGCTAGGTTCTAGTAATTTGTGATATCAGAGACAAACAATACAACTTAGACTAAGTAAAACTGTGGTCCCCTCCAACGTAAGGCTGACTAGCTCAGACTGAAATCTAAAATTTATGATTAATGGGGCTGGTTTTTATATATACTTGATAGAATACTGTAATGTTTTCTGCAATTTTAATCAAGTCTATGCATTCATGGTTTTTTATTGATACAAATGTTATTATTATTGATTTTCCTTAATGTTAAATGTAATTTTTAACGTAATTTAACTTTGATTTAACATATTTTTTAATGAGTGTGTCTATATACAACAACACTGGAATGCAAGGATCACGTGACAGTTGTAGTCTTATTTCCTAGAATATTTACCTGAGCCCGCCGGCCGTATGGTTATCGGAGGCCACGGTGAAACAACCATGGGCAGCTAAAAATCGATAAGAGTAAAAATCGAAGTGGCTGTCCCTATAAATATAATTAGTAATACATGTATAAATACAATTTCTAAAATGCTTTGCTGCTTAAAAAACAAAATGAACAAAATTGTATCTGGGACATTCGCCGGTGCTGTTATACATAGAATATGTACTGCCGATGAAATTACCCTGTGTAAGAAGAGATCGAAGCACATATATGGTTAATTATCGAAATTCAAAGATGATTGTCCTATCAATAAACCAATCATGCAATCTACTCAACAATATAAACGCACCTGTTGCATTGACGTACATTTCAGCAATAAAAAAGTGTTGGATTAATTTTGTAATCCAAATTCGTTTAATAAGTTTTGACACTTCAATGAAGTCTCTACTGGAATAAATAGTCCATAATTTGCTCTTGTGGTAATTTATTGGAGCATTCTTGCTAATATTGATGTCCCTTTATAAGAACGTTTGTAAAATAATTTCTTACATTGGTTTGCACATTTATTGGACTGGCGTATTCCAGTAGATAAAAAAAATAATTCATATATTACTTCAGCGAGAATTCATTTTTCGTTGTTATTTTTGTAGTTATTAGTTAACAGAACCGATATCAATGCACTTCGTGAAATACATACACTCTTCTGTCATTTACCTGGTTATGTTATGCCTTTCAGAGACGGAGTATGCAAAGATATCCGGCAAGTTTCTACTAGTACGTCTCGTATATGGTGGTTTCTACCACCAGTGTTAGTTTCTGTGTTCCTCGTTTGTGTATGCCGTCTTTTGGCTTTGCAACCATTGTATCTGAATAGCATGTACGGTTGTGGGATACTATTGAGTACTAGTCATAACATACATAATATACAGGATCCAGTTAACAGCCATTAACGATTGAAATGCGTTAATTGAATGTAAGGCTAATAAATACTGTATAGATGAACGAATGAATTAATGGCACTAGGTTTTTCATATTGCTCGGTCGCATTTCGCTGAAAGGACACGACACCCGATGAGATTATTGCTCATAGTATGAACTCCATAGCTCCTGCAACAATCATTTGAATCTACTGAAAAAGTAATCTCTCTGCTAGAACTACTCAAACCGGATTCGAATTCAAGACTTTCAGAACTCGAGGCAAACGGCTTAACTACGTACCCATAGATTTCCCCTGTCCACCTTTTATATGGCTACTTTGACAATGAAACAAATCATGACAGCTAAAACATAAGTTCATGCTTATGTTTAGACAAGCCCCACCTCAAGAATAAATTTTGAATATCTACATTTGTTGCTAACGTTTCTTGTCTTGTAATCTAAGCACAGATTAATGAAGTGTTACAATTTAGCACGCAGTTACATGAACATAAATGTTGACAAATATGATATCACTTTCTTCTTCTTCTTTCCATAATCATGGGTTGTCTTTTAGCTTCGGGATAAGAAGAGATTTCCAGAGCGCGCTCTGTGTGTGCATTTCGTGTATAATATCGTTCACTGTCTCTGCTATTTCTGAGTTCCAACTTTCACGTGGGCTAAATTTGCATTCTATGCATTGTATCCGAATAATATTGCCCTTTGAACTATTTGCTGGTAATCTGGTTACGTGACCGAGACATTTAATTTGCTGTTTCTTGATGAAGCTCAGTACTGATATTGGCCCAGTCGAGAGTACATTTCCTAATTTGAGGGGCAGAGAAATTAATGCCGCTGGTCCGAAGCTGTCGTTCCGCATGCGCAGGTCATCAGTTTTATTGTGTTACCAACAGAAAATACAACTTTTGATCTTACCAATTGGTCGAACAAACAATGTAAGCTTTTGTCAGGAAACGCCACATTGTTTGACTGTTAGGTGCCTGAAAAAAAGTAAAGGGAAAACCAACACAAATATAACAACACGATTTTCTAGATAGATATACAACTGCAACTATGCAGTGTAGCTTAATATAACAAGAAATGCTTGCATGAAATGATCATATTTGCAGTTATCAATACTTTAATTGGATTACCTACTACAATCTTGCGCGAGTACTACTCTCGATGAATTTCATAGTGCATGGTTAAGTACTGCTCACCTTCTGTGTCACAGTATTTGATTTAATTCCTACTCACCTTCTACGTCCCTGTTATTTCTGTAAGCACTACTTTCCCTTCTACGTCATTGTTTTTGCATTAGCGAGTTAAGTACTAATCACCTTCTACGTCACTGTTTTTGCATTAGCGAGTTAAGTACTAATCACCTTCTACGTCACTGTTTTTGCATTAGCGAGTTAAGTACTAATCACCTTCTACGTCACTGTTTTTGCATTAGCGAGTTAAGTACTAATCACCTTCTACGTCATTGTTTTTGCTTATACTACTGTTAACGATTGCTGCTAGTGGGGGTCCATGCACACTCGATAATAAAAGCCAATGCTGTCGTTCAGAATTCATATATTTATTTGACGATGTTCATCATGACGACAAAAACACGCCTGTCTCATCTCAAGGGTTCAATTTTAGTCACCTTGTTTACTAAAAGAATGTTGCTAATCCGTCACTACACAGCTACGTAAAAACGTCATTGTCTCGTTGTTATGTGTTGCGCCTCTGCTTAGAGATGCAACACATAGTCTCAACTATTAAATATCTAATTATACTACCTATCTATCTGACTAACTGTCCATTCCTCCGCTGCCATCTGGGGAACTATGACACTACTCATCTGTTTTCTGTTTCAATAATTGCTTTACATATTACTCACAGTGATTGTCACAATGTTTGCTTTAAATACTGATCCCGTTCTATGTTCCAATACGCGCTTTAAGTATTACTTATTTGTTATGTTCCAATTCTTGCTTCAGGTACTACTCAGCTTCAACGTCGATGTCTAAGAACCCGTTTTCATAACTTGTGCTATACTGAGAAATACAGTGCTATTCATACATTTTTCTATGTACAACCACACTTTATAAGTAGTGTTGTCTACATCATGTTTTCTGCCTTTTATTCCTAACATTTCTCTGTTACTTCAATGAGACTGGGTTGACATAAGAGACGCTTACGATAGTGAATTCTTACTCTAACTAAGGATCAAACCAAAAACAACCCGTCTAAAACGCAAGCATACTAACCACTACACTATCACATCTCTCATGCTCACGAATACGTTTTGATTAACAGAAAGAAATGTGGAAAGATCAGGGCCGGGCCGTGCTATGATACGGAGAGACGGTCGCATCAGGCGGGAACGTAAGAGGGGCGACATAAGCAGCGAAATCAAAATCACAATTGAAGGTTATTTTAAAGAAAAAAACATTTAAGGGGCGGCATTTCGAAGACTTGCATCATACTGAGAAAATATACCGTAAGGTCCTGGAAAAGATGGAGCTAGGGGAAAGAAAATACATATTGTTGCTTTGTGTGCACATGTCAGAATGTGTTGATGAAGTAACGTTATGTTAGGTATTGTTGCTTTGTGTGCACATGTCAGAATGTGTTGATGAAGTAACGTTATGTTAGATATTGTTGCTTTGTGTGCACATGTCAGAATGTGTTGATGAAGTAACGTTATGTTAGATATTGTTGCTTTGTGTGCACATGTCAGAATGTGTTGATGAAGTAACGTTATGTTAGGTATTGTTGCTTTGTGTGCAAATGTCAGAATGTGTTGATGAAGTAACGTTATGTTAGGTATTGTTGCTTTGTGTGCACATGTCAGAATGTGTTGATGAAGTAACGTTATGTTAGGTATTGTTGCTTTGTGTGCACATGTCAGAATGTGTTGATGAAGTAACGTTATGTTAGGTATTGTTGCTTTGTGTGCACATGTCAGAATGTGTTGATGAAGTAACGTTATGTTAGGTATTGTTGCTTTGTGTGCACATGTCAGAATGTGTTGATGAAGTAACGTTATGTTAGATATTGTTGCTTTGTGTGCACATGTCAGAATGTGTTGATGAAGTAACGTTATGTTAGGTATTGTTGCTTTGTGTGCACATGTCAGAATGTGTTGATGAAGTAACGTTATGTTAGATATTGTTGCTTTGTGTGCACATGTCAGAATGTGTTGATGAAGTAACGTTATGTTAGATATTGTTGCTTGTGTGCACATGTCAGAATGTGTTGATGAAGTAACGTTATGTTAGATATTGTTGCTTTGTGTGCACATGTCAGAATGTGTTGATGAAGTAACGTTATGTTAGGTATTGTTGCTTTGTGTGCACATGTCAGAATGTGTTGATGAAGTAACGTTATGTTAGATATTGTTGCTTTGTGTGCACATGTCAGAATGTGTTGATGAAGTAACGTTATGTTAGGTATTGTTGCTTTGTGTGCACATGTCAGAATGTGTTGATGAAGTAACGTTATGTTAGGTATTGTTGCTTTGTGTGCACATGTCAGAATGTGTTGATGAAGTAACGTTATGTTAGATATTGTTGCTTTGTGTGCACATGTCAGAATGTGTTGATGAAGTAACGTTATGTTAGGTATTGTTGCTTTGTGTGCACATGTCAGAATGTGTTGATGAAGTAACGTTATGTTAGATATTGTTGCTTGTGTGCACATGTCAGAATGTGTTGATGAAGTAACGTTATGTTAGGTATTGTTGCTTTGTGTGCACATGTCAGAATGTGTTGATGAAGTAACGTTATGTTAGGTATTGTTGCTTTGTGTGCACATGTCAGAATGTGTTGATGAAGTAACGTTATGTTAGGTATTGTTGCTTTGTGTGCACATGTCAGAATGTGTTGATGAAGTAACGTTATGTTAGGTATTGTTGCTTTGTGTGCACATGTCAGAATGTGTTGATGAAGTAACGTTATGTTAGATATTGTTGCTTTGTGTGCACATGTCAGAATGTGTTGATGAAGTAACGTTATGTTAGATATTGTTGCTTTGTGTGCACATGTCAGAATGTGTTGATGAAGTAACGTTATGTTAGGATATTGTTGCTTGTGTGCACATGTCAGAATGTGTTGATGAAGTAACGTTATGTTAGATATTGTTGCTTTGTGTGCACATGTCAGAATGTGTTGATGAAGTAACGTTATGTTAGATATTGTTGCTTTGTGTGCACATGTCAGAATGTGTTGATGAAGTAACGTTATGTTAGGTATTGTTGTTTGTGTGCACATGTCAGAATGTGTTGATGAAGTAACGTTATGTTAGGTATTGTTGCTTTGTGTGCACATGTCAGAATGTGTTGATGAAGTAACGTTATGTTAGATATTGTTGCTTTGTGTGCACATGTCAGAATGTGTTGATGAAGTAACGTTATGTTAGGTATTGTTGCTTTGTGTGCACATGTCAGAATGTGTTGATGAAGTAACGTTATGTTAGGTATTGTTGCTTGTGTGCACATGTCAGAATGTGTTGATGAAGTAACGTTATGTTATGTATTGTTGCTTTGTGTGCACATGTCAGAATGTGTTGATGAAGTAACGTTATGTTAGATATTGTTGCTTTGTGTGCACATGTCAGAATGTGTTGATGAAGTAACGTTATGTTAGATATTGTTGCTTTGTGTGCACATGTCAGAATGTGTTGATGAAGTAACGTTATGTTAGGTATTGTTGCTTTGTGTGCACATGTCAGAATGTGTTGATGAAGTAACGTTATGTTAGGTATTGTTGCTTTGTGTGCACATGTCAGAATGTGTTGATGAAGTAACGTTATGTTAGGTATTGTTGCTTTGTGTGCACATGTCAGAATGTGTTGATGAAGTAACGTTATGTTAGATATTGTTGCTTGTGTGCACATGTCAGAATGTGTTGATGAAGTAACGTTATGTTAGGTATTGTTGCTTTGTGTGCACATGTCAGAATGTGTTGATGAAGTAACGTTATGTTAGGTATTGTTGCTTTGTGTGCACATGTCAGAATGTGTTGATGAAGTAACGTTATGTTAGGTATTGTTGCTTTGTGTGCACATGTCAGAATGTGTTGATGAAGTAACGTTATGTTAGATATTGTTGTTTGTGTGCACATGTCAGAATGTGTTGATGAAGTAACGTTATGTTAGATATTGTTGCTTTGTGTGCACATGTCAGAATGTGTTGATGAAGTAACGTTATGTTAGATATTGTTGCTTTGTGTGCACATGTCAGAATGTGTTGATGAAGTAACGTTATGTTAGGTATTGTTGCTTTGTGTGCACATGTCAGAATGTGTTGATGAAGTAACGTTATGTTAGGTATTGTTGTTTGTGTGCACATGTCAGAATGTGTTGATGAAGTAACGTTATGTTAGGTATTGTTGCTTTGTGTGCACATGTCAGAATGTGTTGATGAAGTAACGTTATGTTAGGTATTGTTGCTTTGTGTGCACATGTCAGAATGTGTTGATGAAGTAACGTTATGTTAGGTATTGTTGCTTTGTGTGCACATGTCAGAATGTGTTGATGAAGTAACGTTATGTTAGGTATTGTTGCTTTGTGTGCACATGTCAGAATGTGTTGATGAAGTAACGTTATGTTATGTATTGTTGCTTTGTGTGCACATGTCAGAATGTGTTGATGAAGTAACGTTATGTTAGGTATTGTTGCTTTTGTGCACATGTCAGAATGTGTTGATGAAGTAACGTTATGTTAGGTATTGTTGCTTTGTGTGCACATGTCAGAATGTGTTGATGAAGTAACGTTATGTTAGATATTGTTGCTTTGTGTGCACATGTCAGAATGTGTTGATGAAGTAACGTTATGTTAGGTATTGTTGCTTTGTGTGCACATGTCAGAATGTGTTGATGAAGTAACGTTATGTTAGGTATTGTTGCTTTGTGTGCACATGTCAGAATGTGTTGATGAAGTAACGTTATGTTAGGTATTGTTGCTTTGTGTGCACATGTCAGAATGTGTTGATGAAGTAACGTTATGTTAGGTATTGTTGCTTTGTGTGCACATGTCAGAATGTGTTGATAAAGTAACGTTATGTTAGGTCAGAACAAAGATCTCTCCGTCTGAATAAAACAACATTTAAAAACAACATTTGAGCACAAAACTCCCAGACAACACTTGCGATTTATTGTTTTATCCTTCATCTAATCCCCATCTTCTAGAATGTGTGTCAACATGAGATTAAGATTACCCCAACATCCGCGCGAGAAAAAAAGCACATATTTTTATCCTTGTATTAACAACCTTCATGAAAATTTAACCTTATCATTCAAACTTAGCTTGGGCGTGGACATAAATAAAAGCTTTTAATAAACCAACAAGATCATATTGCTTAATAGTAGTAGATGCTGTGGAAGAACACCGGCTGTGAATGCAAGACCGATGAAGATCCGTTGAGCTGCAATTGTTGTTGTTATTTCTGTTAATAAGGAAACATTCCAAATTAAAAAAAGCTAACAGATTATGACTTCCTGAGCAGATCGTAGTCAAGATGGTTGAATCAGATCAAGAGATCTTAGTGTGGATTAAGCACAAATGTATGCAATAAAAGGTGTCTTATTCTGTCTTTTTTCTATTTCTTGTCTCTAATCGTGTTTTGCCTCACATCGTCAGGATAGGAATATATTTATGGAACGGGCTTTCGTATGCTCTTCATAAATATTTTTTTTTAACCGCCTCTGTTATCTCTGAGGTTCACCTTTTGCGGGGACTGCTTTTTGCTTTGTATACACTGTATTGAAGTAACATTGCTCTTTGAGGCGAGGTGCAGCGGCACACGTCTGAGACTGTTGTCATTGTCGCTTGCGATGGATGGTAATCATTATAATATTGCTCTTTGAGACGCACCGTCTGTTGGTAATTTACTTATGTGACCCAACCGTTAGAATTTTTTTTTTTATGAAGTTCAATACTGAAGTTGTATCCACTTTTTTGTTGAAGTCTTCATTTCTAAACAGGAAACCGAATTGATGATGATCAGACGACTAAACTAAACTAAACTTATAGATATAACAAATACCAAATACAGAATAACGAAAAGTAAATGTAAACACATGAACACACACAGGACAACACATTCTTGTGTGTTAAATCAAAGCAAGATCAGACATGCAATTCATAAAAGAACAACATATTAAATGTTTTGAACACCTCACGAGAATACCTGCATATACTCTACAACAGAGAGCTACACTGAAACAGTATAACAAGTACAGAGCAAGAGGAAGACCACGCAAAAGAAAGAACGTTGGCATCAAGAACATCCTTAAGAAAACGAATAACAGCTTACAAAGTTCATTAGAAATAGGACATACAAGATCACTACACTTCTATAAAGAAGTAAATGATGGAAGAGAAGAAGAAGATAATAATATATATTCTCAGATTCTCTGAATATTCTATACGTGTCCATTGTTCTCATTCGTCTTTTCATGAATCATTTTTCATCTGTAGTTCCAGTTGCATCCGCACATTCAGAATTAAACTTATAGAAATAATATAGATTCTTACAAGAAATTAATTTCCAGACACGAAATACGAGACAATCTGACGCCAAATAGATTTGCTTAGGGATAAACTCAAGTTTCTTCCATTTTCCCCCCCTTCTTCGACAACATATCCAGAATATTCTCGAATCGGAGTTTGAGAAAACGTTGTTGTCAAATAGAAAAAAAGAGATACGATGACATACAGAGATAATTATATTAGTTTTGGATATAGCCGTTATTATTGTGTTATATTAGTTTTAGATATAGCCGTTATTATTGTGTTATATTAGTTTTGGATATAGCCGTTATTATTGTGTTATATTAAGAATTGAAATATCAGCGAAATAAACATTATTTCATCGCGTATATTTTGGAAAAGAAAATTAAAATAAGAACAAACATGGCTTTACAAACAAATTAAACAACTAAAAACAGTATGGAACGAAACTGATAGGAAAACAAAGGTCAGAATACTAAGAGCGTGCATATTCCCAGTTTCAACGTATGGGTGTGAAGCGTTTGCATTTAATAAGGTAGTGGAAAAACGTAAATGCGCTTTTAACTATAAGTGTTACAGAAGAGTTCTCTGTATATCATGGACAGAGAATAGAGCAAATAGATCTATAAAGAAAGAACTCAAAATCAAAGAAAACTGGCTGATGCTACAAATAATAAAGAGAAAATTGAGATATTTTGGACATCAAAAAGACATGAAGGGCTGGAGAAGACCATCAGGGAAGGAGGCATACCGGCAAAGAGAAGAAGAGGAAGATCACGGAGAAGAGGATTCAAAAGCGGTTCTACACAGTAACGACAGTTTTTTGGTGTGCGATCGGCGTCGTGGTACATTATACGCTCCGATGAGTGCTCCATTCTCCTCTGCAGCAATCATACCTGCTCACCGTACCCATGACAAGTTAATTAGTATATCTTCTCTCTCTCTCTATCATAACAATGACACTGTCTGATATGTACAGATTTAACTCGAAATTTTAGCAAACATCCAAATAACTGAGAATCTATCATATCACATAACCGTATACAGCAATTATAACATCAGCTTTGTCTTGTCTATACTGTTGCCAGTATAAGTAGGAGTATTATTTGACAGAAAGTCAGCATCAAGTCTGTTGCCCTGCACTCCAACATGTCCAGGTGGGTACAGTGAAATGTAGGGTTTTAAGCTGACGAACGAAGGGCTTCTATTTTTGATGTTGAAAAATGAATGGCTTCTATCTTTGAAGTTGACAAGGAAGGGCTTATATCTTTGAGGCTGACGAATGAAGGGATTCTTGCTTTGCGGTTGACGAATGAAGGGCTTTTTACCATTGCAGTTGACAAGCCAAGGTATTTTAGTCTTTGGGCAGACGTATGAAGGGCTTTCAGCTTTGAGTTTGACAAATGAAAGCATTTAGTCAGTAAATTGTCGAATACATATTTTATGGAATTTAGGCTGGCGAACGAAGACACTCTTAGTCTTCAGGGTTAACATCTGGGTAAAGTTGTTTCTCCCGACACACAAATGTAAACGGCTATCAGAACATTCTGAGGTGGAGTAGAAATGTAATTCTTCAAAGGAGTTACTGTGTATGTGCTATAGGTAAAACATGCACATAATGGAGTGTCATAAGCACATATATATACACATCGATTTCTTCAAAGTTGCAATTTCTGAAATGTTGTTTATAGTTCAAGATAAACTCATGTGGGTGTGTTCCTTATCAATTATAATATAATTTGTGTTATAGCTATATTTATTAATATTGTCGCTTCTGTGCCAACCACGATAAATGTCGTTCTCCCATTCCTTCTCATATGACGTGTTTGAGAGGTTTCTTTATAGTATTGTGTTTTACCCTTGAGATTCCACTCTCTCTAGGAAGTAAGAAGAGGAATGGACATCACTGGAAAGTGACCACCAGTTAGCAAACACAAATTATAGATCATTGAAGATAAATATCTTAGAGGAATCATGCAAATAATGTCAAGAGAAAACATTACAAATCATTAGCTGCCGAAGATAGCTAATCTTGCATTACTGGCAACCACACTTAGAAGAAGAATGTGGAGATGGGTTTGTCATGTGAGTATATTGCCCAAAGGCTATTTGACAAAGATAACTCTTCGATCTACACAACACAAGGAAGAAAGGAAAGTGGAAGATCAAAGAAAACCGGGAGAGGTTTGTGTAAAAGGAAACGAAAGATTGTGTATTACCATGGGATATAATTCGTAATAAAGGCAGAAGACGGGCAGTAATGGGAATCCCTGATGAAATCAGTTGTATCAATTACGATATAAAACTAATGTCCATATAGATTGAACAAAGCATTGAATATTATTACTTCAGACTCTCAGTGGTTGGGTTAGTGGTTACAATATGAATATAAACAAATGGTTTCTATAAGGAATCTAAAAAACTCTAGCATTGAGTAAGAAACAAGTTATAGTCTATGTTATATTAATATAGACTCTAAATATAATTCTAAACTAAAACTGAAACTAAAAAAACAGATGGTCAAACGGATTTACGTGCTTCGGTGTTACCAGAGTCAAACATGGACAATTATGCTCCATCACAACCTATCCAGGAATCATGATTAATCACAACCTATCTAGGAATCATGCTCCATCAGAAGCTATCTAGGAATCATACTCCATCACAAACTATCTACGAATCATACTCCATCAGAAGCTATCTAGGAATCAAACACCATCACAAACTATCTAGGAATCATACTCCATCAGAAATTTTCTATGAATCATGCTCCATCACAAACTATCTAGGAATCATACTCCATCAGAAACTATCTAGGAATCATACTCCATCACAAACTATCTACGAATCATACTCCATCAGAAGCTATCTAGGAATCAAACTACATCACAAACTATCTAGGAATCATACTCCATCAGAAATTTTCTATGAATCATGCTCCATCACAAACTATCTAGGAATCATACTCCATTACAAACTATCTAGAAATCATGCTACATCACAAACTAGTGCTCCCCTAATTTTTCTAAATGCTAGAGAAAATAAAACGAATCTATTTCTCTAAAATCAATTCCTCGTTGAGAGGTTGAATAGTAACATTGGAAGCCGACATTGAAGAAATAGATGAAGAAATAGATGAAGAAATAGATGAAGAAATAGATGCGATGATGAAATGTCATTAATTCCCGACCAAAAAATTGAATGAATATCATAAAAAGTAATCTAATTGACGGACAACTGAGTCTGGAGCAAACTACGTTGTATGGCGATTGTATTTCAAACCCATACCCTATACAAAGGGTTTACAATTCTTGATAAAAATAACAGAATAAAGAGAGCTACTCTTATCAAATCTAGGGATTAAATCATGTCTTTCCTGGAGAATTCAGGAGAAGTGATGAAATCAGAGAAATGTCTAGTCAACCACTAGTAACAACTGTTATAAGAAGGAGAAGATGGAGATATGTTGAGCACATTTTGAGAAGAAATGATCAAAGAATACCAAAGCAGGCATTAAAAGTTCAAGAAAGAAAATGGAGAGAAAGAGTTAAGAAAGAAAATGGAGAGAAAGAGTTAAGAAAGAAAATGGAGAGAAAGAGTTAAGAAAGAAAATGGAGAGAAAGAGTTAAGAAATAAAATGGAGAGAAAGAGTTCAAGAGAGAAAGGAAGCTCTAGGGAAACTCTGATACGAACTTTGTTGAGAGAGGGAAGACATATTGGACTCAATTCGATGGGAAGAGATTTAACGAGTTGCCCATGACAGAGTGATATGGAGAAATTACTTGAGGGTCCTATGTAACTTATAACGGTTGGAGAAGAATATACATGTCTTTCAAGTTTAGAATAATGAATGAACATAATATAGCAGGTACGACTATACGAGTATACAGAGTCTTCTACAACAGAACGTCGGGAAAGAAGGCAAGAGGAAGACCACGGAAAAGATGGTTAGATGGTATAACAGAAGTCTGTGAAAGAGCAAAAATAACAATTACCCAAGCCACCAGAACAGCGCAAGACAAAACAGAAAACCACGACACTGGCAACAACCCGGTAGCAGTGTGACGACGCTGGGCAACAACCCGGTAGCAGTGTGACGACGCTGGGCAACAACCCGGTAGCAGTGTGACGACAAAAGAAGAAGAAGAAGAAGACTATATATAATTAACTTCTATTTTTTGTTTGCTGAATTTTTTGTCTCTTATCTGCGATTGTTGCTGGAGCAACGGAGTTCTTGCTATGTGCAATACTGTAGGCAAGTGGTGTGCCATTTCTGCGGTGATAGATCGAGCCATATGAGATAAAACCATCTGTAATGAAGTCTATCGTTCAGCTTTAGAGCCCGTGTAGTGCCGGGGTCCACAAAGGAAGCACAGAATAGTACCATTGTGTCCTTCCATACATTTCTTAAGAGAAGACTGAGGTATTGGTCTCGGGAAGTTACTCTAGTAAATAAAAAGCGTCGCTGTATTCAGATGTTGCCTACTTGTAGGCGCATAACTGGCACAGCTTACAATCGCTCTTAAGCTCAGATCACATAGAGATCACAAAGAGTGGTTAATAAGTGGTGGATATCGTTGTTCGAAGAAGCAGAAGTTCGTCTTTAGATCTTTCTCTATTACAACAAACATGAAAATATTTATATATAGTTGTTGGTTATTGAGACCTCATAGCACTCTAGGTAGACCAATAGGTGCTAAATCTCTCCCAAAATATGTCGAAGGGCATGCACATTGATGGTTCATGTAACTGGCTGGTTAAACACACTCCCCTTCTCTCTGGGTATAGATTGCTACGTGACCCACTGATTGTGTATAATACAGAAGCTAATACAGAAGTATTAATATTTTAAAATATATTTTACTGCTTCTTCTTTTGTGGTCACACTGCTACCGGCTTGTTGCTCAGTGACATGGTTGTATGTTTTTGTCTTGCGGTGTTCTAGTTGCTTGTGTGATTGTTATTTTTGCTCTTTGACAGTATTCTGCTCTTTCATCTAACCATCTTTTCCGTGGTCTTCCTCTCGTCTTCTTTCCGGATGTTCTGGTGAAGAAAACTCTGTATAATGTGGAGTTTGGATGCATTCTTATTAAGTGGCCAAACCACATCATTCTTTTTTTCCCAACGTTTCTCGTAATTCAAGCAAGGTTCTGTACCAACTTACTTTCTTATGCTGATGTTGGTGACTGTCTTTTCTGGTGTTGTTGGCTATAGGGCAAAGACTGGTAAATACAGTATTACATAAGAAGGGAAAAATTAATTATAAGATATGAAAAAACCACACTCAACGTTTCGGTGCTTAAGACCTTTATCAAGAACACAAAAACTAAATTAACTAAAACATGATACTAACAAATGATCTGAATCAAAAGATACTGACATACGTACCTGCGTGGCTCTTGGTCAGTATCTCGTGAATGATAGAAAAAAGGGTTGTTGGTTGTTGGAACTTTTCGCAGGCACCGCATTTTACATGTAGTTATTTTTTGCAAATATGCTTTGCTCTTTGTCCATGTTTGCCTCTTGACACAAAGTAGGTATGAAAATGCTGTTGATTTCCTGTTGTTTAGCGAGATTTGAGGGTTGCATTAACAATGGAAATTGCTATTTTATCAATATATTTTACATTTATTTTAATATGTATTCCACTTATATCAATATATTTTACACTGTATTCCACTTATATCAATATATTTTACACTGTATTCACTTATATCAATATATTTTACACTGTATTACTTACAATTATTTTAACTGATTCACTTATATAATTATTTTACACGATATTATATCAATATATTTTACCGTATTCATTATCAATATTTTTATCACTTTGTATTCACTTATATCAATATATTTTACACTGTATTCCACTTATATCAATATATTTTACACTGTATTCTTATCAAAATTTTAATACATATATCAAATATTTTAATATTCATTATATAATATTACATGATCATTATATCAATATATTTTACACTGTATTCACTATATCAATTATTAACTGTTCATATATCAAATATTTTACGTATCACTACAAATATTTTACACTGTTTCATTATCAATATTTACATGATTCCACTTACAAATATTACACTGATTCACTAATAAATATTTACATTAATGTACAATGTAAGATATACAATGTAATGTATAAGAGATTGAAGATGATATTAATGTAATGATACTGTAAATGAATGATACGTACAATGAATGATAGTGTATGAAAACTGATTACTTACTTGACATTTGCTTTGCTTGGCATCAAACCATATTATTTATTAATTCCAATATACATTTGTATCCAGTTATAGTGCTTTAATACGCTTCTTCTATTTCACCCTTTCTGTTGATTTCTCTCAGTCCTATAATTTGTCCATTTCTATTTTATTCCCAGAGGCATTCATTTCTTTCTTCTTGTATCTCTTTCATTTATTTTTATCTCACATCTATTTTTCAATCTATGTTTCACTCCATCTCTGCTTGATTTCATACTCTATCTCCTACTCTCTTCTCTTACTCTTCTCTTACTCTTTCTCTTACTCTTCTCTACTCTTTCTCCTAATCTTCTCTTACTCTTTCTCTTACTCTTTCTCTTACTCTTCTCCTACTCTTCTCCTACTCTTTCTCTAATCTTTCTTACTCTTTCTCTTACTCTTTCTCTTACTCTTTCTCCTAATCTTTCTCTTAATCTTTCTCTTACTCTTTCTCTTACTCTTTCTCCTAATCTTTCTCCTACTCTTTCTCCTAATCTTTCTCTTAATCTTTCTCTTACTCTTTCTCTTACTCTTTCTCCTAATCTTTCTCTTACTTTTCTCCTAATCTTTCTCCTAATCTTTCTCTAATCTTCTCTTACTCTTCTCCTACTCTTTCTCCTACTCTTTCTCCTAATCTTTCTCCTACTTCTCTCTACTCTTCTCCTACTTTCCTAATTTTCCTACTTGTCTCCTCTCTTCTCTACTCTTTTCCTAATCTTTCTCTACTCTTCTCCTAATCTTTCTTCTCTCTCTACTCTTTCTCAATCTTTCTTCTACCTCTCTCCTACTCTTTCTCCTACTCTTTTCTTACTCTTTCTCCTACTCTTTCTTCACTTTCCTACTCTTTCTCTAATCTTTCTTTGAGAAGATTGTATTAGAAGAAATTGTATAATCGATATTGGAAAGGGATATGTGTCAAACGGTCTGAACTCATATTACTTAGAAGGTAAACAGAACCCGGGCAATGGTGATTGCTTTTTCTATGTATTATATAATGTCCATAGGGTTCAAAGGTGAAGAATTGACTTAATTACACCGGGTTTCCCATTATGGTACCGTCCCTGTCGGCAGACATGGCATGCAATTTTCTGAGAGCATTGCACAAAGCACGAGATCCGTAGCTCTGGCAACAGTCCTATCGGACTCATGACAAAAATAACATGTGTCTTGTTCAGACTCGAACAGAAAACACATCCTTCAGTACTACAGGCAAACGACTTAACCACTTCGACATTCAGATCTTCATTGTACAATGTGTCCACTTCGACATTCAGATCTTCATTGTACAATGTGTCCACTTCGACATTCAGATTTTCATTGTACAATGTGTCCACTTCGACATTCAGATCTTCATTGTACAATGTGTCCACTTCGACATTCAGATCTTCATTGTACAATGTGTCCACTTCGACATTCAGATCTTCATTGTACAATGTGTCCACTTCGACATTCAGATCTTCATTGTACAATGTGTCCACTTCGACATTCAGATCTTCATTGTACAATGTGTCCACTTCGACATTCAGATCTTCATTGTACAATGTGTCCACTTCGACATTCAGATCTTCATTGTACAATGTGTCCACTTCGACATTCAGATCTTCATTGTACAATGTGTCCACTTCGACATTCAGATCTTCATTGTACAATGTGTCCACTTCGACATTCAGATCTTCATTGTACAATGTGTCCACTTCGACATTCAGATCTTCATTGTACAATGTGTCCACTTCGACATTCAGATCTTCATTGTACAATGTGTCCACTTCGACATTCAGATCTTCATTGTGCAATGTGTCCACTTCGACATTCAGATCTTCATTGTACAATGTGTCCACTTCGACATTCAGATCTTCATTGTACAATGTGTCCACTTCGACATTCAGATCTTCATTGTACAATGTGTCCACTTCGACATTCAGTTCTTCATTGTACAATGTGTCCACTTCGACATTCAGATCTTCATTGTACAATGTGTCCACTTCGACATTCAGATCTTCATTGTACAATGTGTCCACTTCCACATTCAGATCTTCATTGTACAATGTGTCCACTTCGACATTCAGATCTTCATTGTACAATGTGTCCACTTCCACATTCAGATCTTCATTGTACAATGTGTCCACTTCGACATTCAGATCTTCATTGTACAATGTGTTATTTTTCTATTAGTGCTCCCCTTCCATCTTTTCTGTGTCCATTTTTGATGTGGGTATTGGTTACTGAGCTGACTTTACATCACTCCGGCAGACACAGGTGCTCAGTCTTGGTTACTGAGCTGACTTTACATCACTGCGGGCAGACACATAGGTGCTCAGTCTTGGTTACTGAGCTGACTTTACATCACTCCGGGCAGACACATAGGTGCTCAGTCTTGGTTACTGAGCTGACTTTACATCACTCCGGGCAGACACATAGGTGCTCAGTCTTGGTTACTGAGCTGACTTTACATCACTTCGGGCAGACACATAGGTGCTCAGTCTTGGTTACTGAGCTGACTTTACATCACTCTGGGCAGACACATAGGTGCTCAGTCTTGGTTACTGAGCTGACTTTACATCACTCCGGGCAGACACATAGGTGCTCAGTCTTGGTTACTGAGCTGACTTTACATCACTCCGGGCAGACACATAGGTGCTCAGTCTTGGTTACTGAGCTGACTTTACATCACTCCGGGCAGACACATAGGTGCTCAGTCTTGGTTACTGAGCTGACTTTACATCACTCTGGGCAGACACATAGGTGCTCAGTCTTGGTTACTGAGCTGACTTTACATCACTGCGGGCAGACACATAGGTGCTCAGTCTTGGTTACTGAGCTGACTTTACATCACTGCGGGCAGACACATAGGTGCTCAGTCTTGGTTACTGAGCTGACTTTACATCACTCTGGGCAGACACATAGGTGCTCAGTCTTGGTTACTGAGCTGACTTTACATCACTCTGGGCAGACACATAGGTGCTCAGTCTTGGTTACTGAGCTGACTTTACATCACTGCGGGCAGACACATAGGTGCTCAGTCTTGGTTACTGAGCTGACTTTACATCACTGCCGGCAGACACATAGGTGCTCAGTCTTGGTTACTGAGCTGACTTTACATCACTCTGGGCAGACACATAGGTGCTCAGTCTTGGTTACTGAGCTGACTTTACATCACTGCGGGCAGACACATAGGTGCTCAGTCTTGGTTACTGAGCTGACTTTACATCACTGCGGGCAGACACATAGGTGCTCAGTCTTGGTTACTGAGCTGACTTTACATCACTCCGGGCAGACACATAGGTGCTCAGTCTTGGTTACTGAGCTGACTTTACATCACTCTGGGCAGACACATAGGTGCTCAGTCTTGGTTACTGAGCTGACTTTACATCACTCTGGGCAGACACATAGGTGCTCAGTCTTGGTTACTGAGCTGACTTTACATCACTGCGGGCAGACACATAGGTGCTCAGTCTTGGTTACTGAGCTGACTTTACATCACTGCGGGCAGACACATGGTGCTCAGTCTTGGTTACTGAGCTGACTTTACATCACTCTGGGCAGACACATAGGTGCTCAGTCTTGGTTACTGAGCTGACTTTACATCACTGCGGGCAGACACATAGGTGCTCAGTCTTGGTTACTGAGCTGACTTTACATCACTCCGGGCAGACACATAGGTGCTCAGTCTTGGTTACTGAGCTGACTTTACATCACTCCGGGCAGACACATAGGTGCTCAGTCTTGATTACTGAGCTGACTTTACATCACTGCGGGCAGACACATAGGTGCTCAGTCTTGGTTACTGAGCTGACTTTACATCACTCCGGGCAGACACATAGGTGCTCAGTCTTGGTTACTGAGCTGACTTTACATCACTGCGGGCAGACACATAGGTGCTCAGTCTTGGTTACTGAGCTGACTTTACATCACTCTGGGCAGACACATAGGTGCTCAGTCTTGGTTACTGAGCTGACTTTACATCACTGCGGGCAGACACATAGGTGCTCAGTCTTGGTTACTGAGCTGACTTTACATCACTCTGGGCAGACACATAGGTGCTCAGTCTTGGTTACTGAGCTGACTTTACATCACTCCGGGCAGACACATAGGTGCTCAGTCTTGGTTACTGAGCTGACTTTACATCACTGCGGGCAGACACATAGGTGCTCAGTCTTGGTTACTGAGCTGACTTTACATCACTGCGGGCAGACACATAGGTGCTCAGTCTTGGTTACTGAGCTGACTTTACATCACTCCGGGCAGACACATAGGTGCTCAGTCTTGGTTACTGAGCTGACTTTACATCACTCTGGGCAGACACATAGGTGCTCAGTCTTGGTTACTGAGCTGACTTTACATCACTCCGGGCAGACACATAGGTGCTCAGTCTTGGTTACTGAGCTGACTTTACATCACTGCGGGCAGACACATAGGTGCTCAGTCTTGGTTACTGAGCTGACTTTACATCACTCCGGGCAGACACATAGGTGCTCAGTCTTGGTTACTGAGCTGACTTTACATCACTGCGGGCAGACACATAGGTGCTCAGTCTTGGTTACTGAGCTGACTTTACATCACTCCGGGCAGACACATAGGTGCTCAGTCTTGGTTACTGAGCTGACTTTACATCACTGCCGGCAGACACATAGGTGCTCAGTCTTGGTTACTGAGCTGACTTTACATCACTCTGGGCAGACACATAGGTGCTCAGTCTTGGTTACTGAGCTGACTTTACATCACTCGGGCAGACATAGGTGCTCAGTCTTGGTTACTGAGCTGACTTTACATCACTGCGGGCAGACACATAGGTGCGCAGTCTTGGTTACTGAGCTGACTTTACATCACTCCGGGCAGACACATAGGTGCTCAGTCTTGGTTACTGAGCTGACTTTACATCACTGCGGGCAGACACATAGGTGCTCAGTCTTGGTTACTGAGCTGACTTTACATCACTGCGGGCAGACACATAGGTGCTCAGTCTTGGTTACTGAGCTGACTTTACATCACTCCGGGCAGACACATAGGTGCTCAGTCTTGGTTACTGAGCTGACTTTACATCACTGCGGGCAGACACATAGGTGCTCAGTCTTGGTTACTGAGCTGACTTTACATCACTCTGGGCAGACACATAGGTGCTCAGTCTTGGTTACTGAGCTGACTTTACATCACTGCGGGCAGACACATAGGTGCTCAGTCTTGGTTACTGATCTGACTTTACATCACTCTGGGCAGACACATAGGTGTTCAGTCTTGGTTACTGAGCTGACTTTACATCACTTCGGGCAGACACATAGGTGCTCAGTCTTGGTTACTGAGCTGACTTTACATCACTGCGGGCAGACACATAGGTGCTCAATCTTGGTTACTGAGCTGACTTTACATCACTGCGGGCAGACACATAGGTGCTCAGTCTTGGTTACTGAGCTGACTTTACATCACTGCGGGCAGACACATAGGTGCTCAGTCTTGGTTACTGAGCTGACTTTACATCACTCCGGGCAGACACATAGGTGCTCAGTCTTGGTTACTGAGCTGACTTTACATCACTGCGGGCAGACACATAGGTGCTCAGTCTTGGTTACTGAGCTGACTTTACATCACTGCGGGCAGACACATAGGTGCTCAGTCTTGGTTACTGAGCTGACTTTACATCACTGCGGGCAGACACATAGGTGCTCAGTCTTGGTTACTGAGCTGACTTTACATCACTCTGGGCAGACACATAGGTGCTCAGTCTTGGTTACTGAGCTGACTTTACATCACTGCGGGCAGACACATAGGTGCTCAGTCTTGGTTACTGAGCTGACTTTACATCACTCTGGGCAGACACATAGGTGCTCAGTCTTGGTTACTGAGCTGACTTTACATCACTCCGGGCAGACACATAGGTGCTCAGTCTTGGTTACTGAGCTGACTTTACATCACTCCGGGCAGACACATAGGTGCTCAGTCTTGGTTACTGAGCTGACTTTACCTCACTCCGGGCAGACACATAGGTGCTCAGTCTTGGTTACTGAGCTGACTGTACATCACTGCGGGCAGACACATAGGTGCTCAGTCTTGGTTACTGAGCTGACTTTACATCACTGCGGGCAGACACATAGGTGCTCAGTCTTGGTTACTGAGCTGACTTTACATCACTGCGGGCAGACACATAGGTGCTCAGTCTTGGTTACTGAGCTGACTTTACATCACTGCGGGCAGACACATAGGTGCTCAGTCTTGGTTATTGAGCTGACTTTACATCACTGCGGGCAGACACATAGGTGCTCAGTCTTGGTTACTGAGCTGACTTTACATCACTCTGGGCAGACACATAGGTGCTCAGTCTTGGTTACTGAGCTGACTTTACATCACTCTGGGCAGACACATAGGTGCTCAGTCTTGGTTACTGAGCTGACTTTACATCACTGCCGGCAGACACATAGGTGCTCAGTCTTGGTTACTGAGCTGACTTGACATCACTCGGCAGACACATAGGTGCTCAGTCTTGGTTACTGAGCTGACTTTACATCACTGCGGGCAGACACATAGGTGCTCAGTCTTGGTTACTGAGCTGACTTTACATCACTCCGGGCAGACACATAGGTGCTCAGTCTTGGTTACTGAGCTGACTTGACATCACTCCGGGCAGACACATAGGTGCTCAGTCTTGGTTACTGAGCTGACTTTACATCACTCCGGGCAGACACATAGGTGCTCAGTCTTGGTTACTGAGCTGACTTTACATCACTTCGGGCAGACACATAGGTGCTCAGTCTTGGTTACTGAGCTGACTTTACATCACTGCGGGCAGACACATAGGTGCTCAGTCTTGGTTACTGAGCTGACTTTACATCACTGCGGGCAGACACATAGGTGCTCAGTCTTGGTTACTGAGCTGACTTTACATCACTGCCGGCAGACACATAGGTGCTCAGTCTTGGTTACTGAGCTGACTTTACATCACTGCCGGCAGACACATAGGTGCTCAGTCTTGGTTACTGAGCTGACTTGACATCACTCCGGGCAGACACATAGGTGCTCAGTCTTGGTTACTGAGCTGACTTGACATCACTCCGGGCAGACACATAGGTGCTCAGTCTCATGTTTCTAAGATTCATTGTGGTTCGAATCCGTACTCCACCGTTCTGTTCAAGATTTAATTTCTTCCAGAAATCCATAGAATTGTTTCCGGAGATACAGTTTTCATGCTGTGAGCAATACTCTCTGCATGTGACGTGCGATTTCTGCGTAGAGGGACTGAGTCGTATGTGAAAACCCGATGCAATGAAATCAATCCTCCGTCTCGACCGAGTGGTGGCGGGGCCCTGCAAGGAAGCAAAAAATAGTACCACTGCAACCTACAAGGTATGTCACAGGAGGCGATAAACGAGACCTAGGGACGAGAGCCTAGAAACGTTACCCTTGTAAATAAAAAGCGTCGCAGGAATTGGAAATGCTGGCCTACCTGTAGGCGCATAACTGGTACAATGCACAATCGCTCTTAGGCTCAGATCACATACAAATCACACAGACTGGTTAACAGGTGGTCTATGTGGATCGTTCAAAGAAGAATCTTTCGTCTTGAGGCCCTTTAGATGACCGTAAAGACAACAACATTTGTGATTTGAATGCTATACCATTGATCCAGAATGGGATTCTGCCGTTCTAATTCCACATAAAAATAAACATTAAAAAATGTATCAGATGTGTAACATAACAAAATAGATGTGTAACCACAATCGATGATGCTGGCGCACAAACCTTTGATAATGCTGGCGTCTGAACGAGACGCAGTTTCTATACGTCTGGTTCGGACAATGTTTCTCAAGGGCTGGAACTGTAATTTGAAAATATCATCAACGACCGATAACAAAAGATACTGAAGGAGGGATAATAGATCTCCCCGGAGAAAAAAATGACAGGGATCAGTAAAGTGCAAGACGCCGTTGGCTGTTGGGTATTATCCTGTTGAAGGCTAAACAACCAGGAATAATTAGTTGTGTATCAAGACTCTGAAGAAAATATTATTACTGTTTAGAAAAGGAATGTTGGTATACCAGTACACAGTACACAACATTGTGTGGTATTAACAAGAAGTATAGCGTAATATATCTTTCTCTTATATATTAAGTTGAAACAATTCCGAAACACGTAATAACAAAGTACTGTAGTCTTACAAAATACAAAAAAAATACACAGCAACGTTTTGACCAAAAGGTCTTTATCAAGCAAATGATACAACAGGAGTGACGCATTTCACAGCACACTACATATAGATTACGACAAAAACATATCCCAAAGGTACAAAAATGAAAATATGTGACCAAAAACTAACAACGAAATAAATGTAAAAGACTACAAGTCGAAAAAATAGAAACAAAACAAAATTCAAATTTAAAAAAAAATATATATGTATATAACATAAAAACATTTTAAAATATATTTTACTTCTCTTATTTATATATATGTTAAATGTATTTAAGTTATAAATAAATAAATATATATATATAAATTATATTTTTTATTGTTTCTCTTCGTTTACGTGTTTCGCCATTGCTATATAGTTTTACTGCAGTATTCCTCTATATCGATGAAACAATTCCCACACAAGCACTCACACTATATTTCTCTAACACGTTATGTCGACTAGACTTCAACATAAAGACACACTCTATCTTTCTCATACCATATCGACAATTCTTTCACGTGTAGTCTCACTATGTCTTTCACACGTCGCGTCGACACATCATCAATATATATAATCCTTCTGTGATTTTGCCACTTGCGACGTCGACACATCTCTAATATTCCTCAACAGCTTTCTCTTACACGTCACATCTACACAAATCTAATATATAGTATTACTCTGTATCTTTCTCTCACACGTCACATCGACAAATATCTCACACACTCTTTCCCTCTGTATCTCTCACACGTAAAGTTGATTATTGTCTCACATGTATTTCCACCATATTGTTTTATTATATACATATATATAGATAGCTGAAACAGAGCAGAAATATGACACCCTTCAGTCCTCCAGAATTACTATCTTTCATAAGCCAGTTCTCCTGCCTCTGAAACCGTCATGCTCAAATCATTATTCACAGCCTGAATCTAACTTTTCTATTTGCCTTTCTATTTTTCTTTTTGACTGATATCTCCTGACATACTTGTCTTCCACAACATTTCGCTTTTTTTCATATCTCCAATATACTTTAATTTTCTAATTCTTATATGTAGCTTCAACATATTTTCTGTTACTTCAAGTACCTTCTGTGTAGATCTATGTGTTCTTTTCTCTGTCCATGATATACGAAGAACTCATCTGTAACACTTATATTAAAAAACACGTATTTCTTTTCCGCTGCCTTATTAAATAGTTATATATATATATATATATATATATGTTTTTTTTTGTTTCTTTTTTCTTTCGTCCGCTTTCAACTCAGACGAAGTTTCATCTCTGAAACTGATTTTTGCGTGAAAATCCGTTTTTCCAATTTCTTACAATGGCAGCAGCGTGACATTGTAAATTACTTTACACTGGCAGCCGTGTGCTCAATGTACTCGTAATTAGTATTCCCTCGCCATACAGGCAGATTTTCTCCGACTTCAGAGGTACTCACGTTATCGTCCTGAGTAAGACCAGGGACTCGAACAAATGCCGGACAGTAGGTTCGAACCCGAGCTATGAGGCGTCTCACAGCTAGCAGGCCGAGCTACTATCAACTACTCTAGGCAGTCCCCCTATATATATGTTGATATGTCAACACTGTTTTATAATATGAAATATATACTCTCAATAATTAATTAACTCATTCATTCATTCCTCTCTCTCTCTATCTTCTCTCTCTATCTTTCTCTCTTCTCTCTCTCTCTCTCTCCTCTCCTCACCTCTGTATCTGCATGTCCGTCTATCTATTTACATTCTCATAATTCCGTATGTTTTATTTACTGAAATTATGCGATCTCTTCACCACCTGCAGGTGCTACATCAAAGTATGCATATCGTTGCAAAATTGTATTTAAATAAAATCATTCCACTGAATTATTTAGAATATCGTTATCTGATTTTTTTTGACAAATTCTAGTTTCATTTTGAGATCCAGGAGCAGGAAATTTATATTTTTATTAGCAAATTTACCCGGCCTCATAACACTCAACTCTGACCTTTTCGTTCTTGAAGAAAAACGATGCTGTAAATTTCAACTCCATTGCTGTAGTGTAGTGCTGTAAATATGTAAATATGTATGGACACTCAAGGGAGCCCACGTTTGCGTGTGCGGCATGTGTAAACAGACACACACACTCATATATCATCACCATCATCATCATTAAATAGCTTATCCCTTACGGAACTTTGCTCCCATGACAGCAGTCCTGAAAAAATCTCTGTTCTGTGCAGGTTGACCGGCGTCAGCAGCAGTCATTCTCAGATCGTCAATGACATCCTGCACCCATCTTCTTCTAGGTCTTCCTCTCATTCTTCTTCCAGGTCCAATTCCCTCCACAACTATCTTCTCTGGGCACTTATGTCGTTTGATGTGTAAGAAATATTTAATTGTCCTTGTTGTTATGCTCTTTAATAGCCAAACTCTTTTAGTATCAAGCTATTTCCGACAAGGAGCATTTGTAATTTTCTCTGTCCATGATATTCTAAGCCCTCTTGTGTAGCTCTTGCATTCACATGCATTAATAATCTTTTCCGCCGCTTTGTCAATGGTTCATATCTCACAACCGTATGTTGCCATATTATTATTTACATATATATATATATATATATATATATATATATATATATTTAGTTAATTTTGCCTACAATCATAGCGAAACATGTAAATATAAAGTACTGTAATATTATAAAATACAAAAACAATAACAATACACAGTACCGTTTCGACGAAAAGGCCTTTATCGAACAAAGAATACAAGAGAGGTGACGATTTTCACATCTCGCACAACACACAACATAATATCTCACAGATTCTTTCATAGACTGTCATAGAGAACATGGGACACAAGAAAACACGTAACCTAACATTGCAGAGGAAGATTCAAATCTATTGAACATGTAACTATCCTTTGCTGTACTGCTCAGAAACATGGACAACTCGCACAAGATATGAGAGGAAATTTAGCATTTTTCAAGTTCGTTGTTTCCACACTATGATGAACATCAGGTAGATGCGAAAACAAACAAAAATTCTGAAGTAACGTGTTGCATCCATCGTAGAAATACTCAGCAATAGAGAATTACATGGATTGGGTATGTTAGAAGAATGGAAAATAGCCACATAACCAAACAGGTGATGTTCTGTTAACTTTACGAAGGGAAGAGACAGCCAATTGCCGATGTGTAAGGAATTCTGCAAGCCGTTAACTCTTATTATACCCATTCAGAGAGTTTCGATAGCTTAGTGAATAGTGCATTTGCTTCGTTGGCTAAAAGTCCAGGGTTAAATTTCCCATTTGAACCAAGTTTCTGATGTCAAACAAGTCCTAATTTGATCCCACATAAAAGTGTTTATTGTTTTTGTTCATGATATGGTTTGTGGAAAATTTGGCGCAGCCATAATGTGACAAGTGGCTTGTTGCATTGTAGAAGTTAATGAAGGACGTTCTCTGTCTATCGCTCCCAATAAATTGGAATAACTAGCTGATGACTGTCCTGATTGAAGTGTAACGTTAAGCAAAGGTACCTAAAGTAGCAGATAAAGGAATGGAACACTCCACCTATACTTCATGGGTCCCACCTACGCTACTAAATGCTCATACAGCAACTGGCAACCTGTATTCCTCTTTCTTTTCTTAGCTTTCGTTCTTTGCCACCACTTTGATCATTCTTATTGTGATATATAAATGTATCTGTGACAAGAACGACTACACGTTGAACTTCGGTTCTTCGACCCCTACATGTGTATGGTACCATAAGCGTGTAAGACAGGGCTTCCGAATTTTATCCTACGAGAAATGTTTTGAGCCTGTCTCGCTGATAATCAGCCCCCACACTTTCCTTTCCTTCATGTATTCATCGCTCTCTAACAATCATGTTTTTATTTATTTTTTTTCCGATCCAGAAGCACTTGAGCTTTTCAGCTCTTCGGCTCGGTGCCATGGACATCATAACCCTTCGGTTCGGTGCCACGAACACCGTAAATCTGGTGAATCTGTGGTTTTTTCTGCCATCCGCGAAATGAACCCTCACACACAGAGGGATAGTCACCCGTAGTCCAACGCGCTACGATGCTACGAACACGCTGGGCAGACAGGCTAACAATCATTTTTCGTAGTATATTTAGGCTTTTTGACCTTCGTCTAAGAGTATTTCTACACTTTGCGTCCTTTCTGACTACGTAAGGTTGTTCCAACTTGTATTCACACTTTGACTCTAAACCCTTATTCTGCATCTACTACATATAATTGAGTGTACGTGCCTCTTATCTTTACGAAAGCTCGACAAGAGGTTCAGCCAGCACCTAGCAACCTGCTGACATGTGAGTCTGTATACATAACCCTCCATCTGCTTCTACATGAGGTACTTACAAAGAAATGCATGCCTTCTATTAAGTGCTAACTTTCGAAATCAACATGTCAATCTTTATTGTTTCTACTCTCATGCTCCACTATCATGTCCCACTAGCATGCCCCAATAGCATACTACGTGTAATGAGCAAAAAAGTTCGAAACCTCGTGCTTTATCATACGCCAAGTATGGACAGAGCAGATATGTATAACAAACGTGCTTTTAAATGAGCTAGCTGATAAGTTATATAAATATTAGCTTTCCAACTGACATTTATATTTACGTGCTATCGTTGAAATCCAGTGTGTTACACAAAACTCGGAAATCTTGGTTAGAATGGCACAGATACACTCAAGGCAGAACAAAGAAATATGGTCAAAAGTTGAACATTTTCATAATAGGAACGAGGTTGAACACGTGCAAAATAGAAACTCGGACAAAGGCTGAAGACTTGTGCAATAGGAGTTTGGTTACTACTTACACAATAAGAACTTCGTCAGAATCATTTTAAGAGCTCATTATACACCTTGATCTCTGACAGCAATACACCACCAAAGTTAGACATAAATACTCATCGTCACAATCATGTCTTATATATATATATATATATATATATATATATATATATATATATATATATATATATATATATATATATATATATTTAAATGAAATTCAATGTGAACTGAAATGCTTGCGGAATGCAATGGAGTCACCAGAAAAGATCTAACCATTTTTTTCATGGTCTTCCTCTCGTCTTCTTTCCGGATTTTCTATTGTAGAAGACTCTGTATACTGTGGAGTTTGGATGCTTTCTTATTAAGTGGCCAAGCCACTTCATTCTTTGTTTCTCAATGTAATTCAAGCAAGGTTCTGTGCCAACTTTCTTTTTATGCTGATGTTGGTGACTCTGTTTTTCTCTGGTGTTGTTAGCATTTATATCTCGTCAAAATGTCACATTGCTTCCTTTAATAATTACCGTTAACTGACGATATTACATTGCTTGCAGGTCAATACGTGCTTTACCTCTGTCAGCAGATAATCTAGTGCATGATAGTCTTCTTAGTTCGCTTGTTACACAGATGTCAGATTCGTGTTTCGATGAGAGCATTGCTAACTCATGTAACGCTTGACTTGAATCGCACATCTTGCAAGATTATATCTTTGATCGATGACCGAGGTATCGTCAGAATTCTGGGACCCTCGCTGTTGCTACGGAGTTCGTGCACTGCTGCTGAGTTCTTCCTGTGTAAGAAAGGGATCGGAGCACATATGATTACTCACAGAAGTGCAATAATGATGGTCCCATCCATCAATTCAATCAGCTCAATCGTCAGAATTGTATTTGTAATAGAAATATTTCAGTATATTCCCATGTTCAAATTTAGCTTTTTTACTATACTTATATTAGAAGTAAGAATAAAACTGAAGAAGATAAAGAGAGGCGCAAGAAACATCATATCGAACTCCTCAACACTCAAGACTGACACAAAAGAAGATAAAGAGGGCGCAAGAAACATCATATCGAACTCCTCAACACTCAAGACTGACACAAAAAGTGAAAGACTCATTTAAACGCATTATACAAAACAGATATAACGCTATGGAAAAATAGAAACAATAGAAGAACAATGGCAGATGCTTAAAGAATCAATCCAACAAACGTCAAGGAACTAACCCACACAACATGTCAACGGATCAAAAAGAAATGGATGACAGAAGACATTCTGGAATTAATGGAAAATAGAAGGAAAAACAAACATAAAGCAGAATACGATCGAATCAATAAAGAGATAAGACAAAAATGTAAAACAGCAAAAGAAGAGTGGCTAAATGAAAAATGCAAACATATCGAAACAGAACACAAAGAAAACCCCAAATCAATATACGAAAACGTAGACAACTTACTTGGCAGACGTAAACGTACAACTACTGGATGTTTAAAATCAAAGCATGGAGATATCCTGATGGAAACAGACAAGAAAATAGAAAGATGGACAGAGTACATTAATGACTTATACAGTGATAACAGACAAGAAATACACATCAATTACAACCATGAAGGACCACAGATACTTCCATCAGAAGTTATCAATGCCATAAGACACACGAAAAAGGAAAAACCCCAGGACCAGACAACATAACAGCAGAAGAAATAGAAGCAACAGGCGAATTGGGCATAGGCGTTTTAATAAAATTATTCAATGACATCTACAACACTGGATATGTAACCAAAGATTTACGACAATCCATTTTTATAGCACTACCAAAGAAAGCAGGAACGATAGAATGCGAAGAACACCGCACAATCAGCCTCATGAGTCACGTAACAAAACTACTTTTCAGCATTATTGAGAAGGGTACGAAACAAAATAAGACCAGAAGTTAAGGAAGAACAATGTGGCTTTGTTGAACGCAGAGGAACAAACAACGCAATATATACAATAAGAACAATAATGGAAAGATCAATAGAAATGAAGTTGGACTTATACCTATGTTTCATAGACTACGCAAAAGCTTTCGATAAAGTAAAACATGGAGAAATAATCAGCATGTTAGAAAGTATAAATATTGATGGTAAAGATCTTAGACTGATCAAGAATGTGTACTGGCAACAAACCGCAGCCATTAGACTAGAGAGTAAGATTGGAATCTATCAGGCGATACAGTTAGAGTACGACAAGGGTGCGTACTCTCACCAGACCTATTCAACTTATATAGCGAAAACATCATGAGATCTATAGAAGAAAAGACAGGAATAGCAGTCGGTGGACAAAATATAAACAACCTAAGGTACGCTGATGACACAATTCTCATGGCTACAAATGAACACGATCTGCAAGACTTGATAGACATACTAGTGAGAGAAAGTGAAAAGAAAGGATTAAGCATGAATATAAAGAAAACAGAGGTTATGGTTGTCTCCAAGAAACAAGAAACACCAACATGCAATATCAAAATAAATAACACAACACTGAAACAAGTTCATCGATTCAAGTATCTAGGAACATTCTTAACACCAGATGGAAGATGTACAACAGAGATTAGGAGTAGAATAGCTCAAACGAAAGCAGCTTTTATGAAAATGAAGAACACACTATGGTAACTCACTACCAATGACACTGCGAAAACAGTACTCAATGCTATATTGAACCAATTCTTATGTATGGCAGCGAATCATGGACACTGAACAAACAATCAATACGATCATTGGAAGCCACAGAGATGTGGTTTTACAGAAGAATGTTGAGAATTCCATGGACAGCAAAGAAAACAAACGTGGAGGTTTTAAATCAGGCCTGCACACAAAGAAACCTTATCAAAGAATAAGAATCCGACAATCAAGGTTCTTCGGGCATATAATGCAAGAGAAGGTTTAGAACATTTGGTGACTACAGGTAAAATTCAGGGAAGGAGAGATCGTGGAAGACAGAGGGAGAAGATGTTGGATGGCCTGACATCATGGTTCGACAAAATATCGACGTCAGAACTGATTACATGCACCAAGCAAAGAGAGTTGTGGAGAGACATGATCGCCTACGCCGGCAGGCATGGCACTTGATTGATATTAGAAGTAAAAATATCATTTCATTCGGTGATCTGGAGAATGTAATCTGGCTTGGTGTATATGGCACCGGTGAAAGAAAAAACCCACAGTACATTCACTTTAAGCATAAGAAAAAAGATAAAATAAAACCGCATTTCCCGTATCCTTTTCAGGAATTAGGGTATGAAGTCACATCACTTAACATTTCTAGGGCCTAGTATGCAGGAGGAAGGAGGGTGAATTCTTTTCCTCGCGTGTGAAACGTCGAGTGGATTGAACGCACAACTCTCTTGAATCCGAGTGGATAGGCGAAAAGTTATGGATTACGATAATACGCCCCAACAAGAATACAGATATATGCTGTTTAATGTGGGTATTTTGTTGTTGGCAGAACTGAAAGAAGATGCATATAATAATATCAACAAACTTGATGAATATGTTTTTAAGAAGATCGATGCAGGTAATCTTCATACAATTAATTTGTAAACGGGGTTGAGCAGTCCTACCACCAAAAATGTTCTTGATTTCACATGCCTATTCTTGCAGAGGTAAACAAAATGATGAGCAGATTCAATAGTTGGAATTACGTGTATATTCATGTTAGTGAAAAAAGTATAGATGGGTGGAAGGGAAGGTCATTATAAATGTTGTTTGCCCGCCTGCCCAGCGTGTTCGTAGCGCGTTGGAGTGCGGGTGCCTAGCCCTATGTGAGTGCGGGTTCAATTCCGCGGGCTGGCAGAAAAGCCACAGGTTCCCCAGATTCACGGTGTTCGTGGCACCTAACCGAATGGTTACGATGTCCATGGCACCGAGTCGAAGAGCTGACAGCTCAAGCGCTTCTGGATTTTGGAAAAAATAAAAAATAAATGTTGTTAACTTGGCAGCAAATTAACACGGGAGATCCACCCAGAACTAGGGCCGTCTTTTTTAACAGTTAACATAAAAAACAAACTAACAAACACATTGTCATACAATTTGACCACATGTTGCCAAAGACATTGTTTTTGATGATATACAACGTTCACTATATGCGTTATAATAATTTATTTTTTAAAATAATTAATTTTCTTGAAAATATATTTTTCAAAACCCCTTTGCATCGTGCAGTGGATTTCAATAACATAGGAAATGCAAGGAATGCAAAACCAGCATATGATGTACACCCAAATTATAGCACGCAATTCGCAAAAATGTCTGACTCAATTAGTTTTGCGGATACAACTTTTGCAATTTAACCCTTTAAATTACAAAAAAATATGAAAATGTCAAATTTAAACGTCAATTTCTCTGCTTATATACAGTTTAGACAAAAAGTGGAGATTCATGCTATAACTATGGGTGATATGTACATCATATGCTAGTTAGGTATTCTTTGTACTTCTTATGTTTGTAAATCCACTGCAGGATGCAGGTTTTTTAAAATATATATTTTCAAGACAATTAATTGGTGTTAAAATAACTAATTACATTGCAAACACTAATTTTGCTTATCTTCAACAACAACGCCTTTTATAATATGTGACCAAATTGTATGACAATATGTTTGTTAGTTTTTGTTTTTTTAATTGTTTAAAAAGACAACACTTGTTCTGTGCGACTCTCTCTCTCTCCTTAATTATCAAGCTGTTGCAGAACAGAAGCATTTGTTGCCTGTAGATTACTACATATAACTGCGCGATGTACGAAAATCAACAAATCTGAGGTGGTCAGACTGGATCAGATCAGATCTGGAGAAAATCGTTAGGTGGCTGCGGTAATACTGAGGAAATAGCGATAGGGCAAAGACTGGTAAATACAGTATTACATAAGAAGGGAAAAATTAATTATAAGATATGAAAAAACCACACTCAACGTTATCTCAGTTTCTTCACCTACCTCTCCTGCTCTTCCCACGTTGGGTCTTTGTTCCCACCTGTACAAACAATATCTTACGTAACCTGCCACTGACCCTTTCCGATTGACCAGCCAATCGGTAACCTAATAGTCTTCCTATTTCCTGTCCATTCTATCATTCACGAGATGCTGACCAAGAACCACGCAGGTACGTATGTCAGTATCTTTGATTCAGATCATTTGTTAGTATCATGTTTTAGTTAATTTAGTTTTTGTGTTCTTGATAAAGGTCTTAAGCACCGAAACGTTGAGTGTGTTTTTTTTCATATCTTATAATTATTTTTCCCTTCTTATGTAATACTGTATTTACCAGTCTTTGCCCTATCGCTTACATATAACTACGGAATGATTGTTGAAAGAAGTAACATTATAGCAATCAACGCAATAGTTCTTTAATCTTGTGGAAAAACAAAGGGAGTGAACCTGATTAAATTTGTGTAAACAGTTTACTATGATGGGAGGTCGCGTTTAGATGTTTGTCCGCGCATCGCGCGCTGATGAGCGCGCTAAACAGAACATAATCATTTGCTGGTTGAAAGCATAGGTTGCTTCCTAATATAATAATAGTGTAGATATCACTTCTGTGTTTATCATCGTCTAGAGTTCATAGTTACCAGCTAGTTCTTCCCGTGTCTGTCATTTGGTGGAATTAATCTTTTACCAACTGACTTTATTCATTTACATTGTCTTTATTCAAAAAGGTAGGTTTCTGTTATTACAATTTCAATATAATTTATTTCAATTTTGTCCCATTTGGTCCGTCGGGTTATATCACTGTAATTTTATAATATTGCATTTTACAATGAGGCGATACTATTATGTTCCATTTCCTCATTGATACAATACTATCTTGTTGCATTTCATAATGGGACAATACTATTACGTTGCATTTCACAATGTAAATGTGCTATATTGATCTATTCCGTGATTTTCTCACTCAGAGCTATAACAAAGTAGTTTTATCGTGTAGCATTTCGTATACAGTTTTATATATATATAGTGATATCTTTAATCACTACCATTCTATCCGTTGCATTTCACAAATTATGTTCCCTGAGTGGTTACCGGGACCAAAATTTGGGGTAGAAAGAATAGAACCACTGTTACCTGCCACGCATGTCGTAAGAGGAGACTAAGGAAGTTAGACTGAAATCGGATGCACATGTCCTAAACTTGTAGAAGTCTATGTGTTTAGGGGCCTACCAAACCAATGTGCAACGTATACACGTTCTTGAAAAGATCAAACATATCACAAAGAGTAATTAAAATTGATCGTATATAACGAACGCAAAGAAGAAGAAGACAAATTATGTGTACACTAAAATATTAAGACATAATTATCCTACCTTACCCAGAATCTGAACCAGCTCAAATCTGCACTGCACAGCTGTCAAGCTGTCATGTCGCATTTAGCGGTGTTTATCGCAGTACTCTTTCTCTAGCAACAAGTACAAGATATTATATCGTGACTTGAACTTTAATTTGTTTTAAAATGTCATTTAAAAATTATGTGACATATTTGCACTGTCAAAGTTCAAGGTGGTGTAGGGCACGAATTTTGTATCTTGATTAAATTCAGTCCTGTGATGTTTTAAATATAATACAATTTGCTACTTTGAATAAAGTTAATACTGCGTTATCATACCCCCTGATGTTCTGAACGTTCTTGGCTAAGGTTAGATTTGCTGTTGAGAAAGACAGTGAAAAACAACCACAATTCAGAATAGTAAAATCCGACATACTCTCAGTAACAACCAATTCAAAGATGGAACCAGTATGTGCTAGATAACTTGAACAGAATATTAAGAAATTAACATTTAAAACCACTGAGGACGTAACCCTTAAGTGATAACTTTTGAACGATACTATTATATCCCTGTAACTTTATCGTCTTGTATTTGACAATTACTTGGTACTTCTTCTTCTGTTACCCTTCGCCCCCAGGAAGGATAGGTCCCAACCAAGGCCTTGCAGTCTCTATTGCACTTGGTTGCGGTTTTATAGCTGAGTGTTTTTACTGGATGGGGTAGCTAATCCCACACCAAACCTCCACTTTCGCCATATATAGCATGTGGTAGGTATTAGTGGTTCTATTATTTACCCCAAACTTGGGCCCCGGTAACCACACGGGCGTCTGATTTGCATGATGAACCAACCATCTTTGATTCACTATCGAACAGGAGAGACGTGTAGACGCATGTACTGAGATTCTCATCGTCTATGTTGCGATCAGATCTCATATCAGACATATATTCTTGGTGCTTTATCTATTAAATATATCCTGATACATTTCATAATTTTGTAGTTGTGTTCGTATTGTTGTTCTCAACATAAAACCACATACAAGACAAGAATACAACTGATGAGCTGGTTTTCTAGTCTCATTGACGAATACGAACATGTGTCAATTTCCGATATATGTGATTGTGCCTCATACAAAGTCAATAGTAAAAGATATGCAGGAAATGTATGGTTCTGACTATTACCAGTTCCGTCCGTTCCTGGTCAAGTTATTCAAAACATGATGAAAAAATATGAAATTGACTCCTACTGCTATTGAGTATGTTCAAGCTGTTGTCCACGAGTTTAGCCAGAAGAACTCCTGTGTGTTGCCGAGATCCTCAAGGGAGCAAAGAATAGTAACACTGCGACCAACAAGGCATGTCGTAATAGGCGACTGAGGTAAGAACACAGGGACGCTACCCAAGTAAATAAAAAGCGTAGCAGAAATTGGATGCACCCGCCTAGGACCGTGTCGTGCTATGATACAGAGAGGCGGCCGCATCAGGCGAGCCCTAAGGGCGGCATAAGCAGCAAAATCAAAGCCACAATTGAAGGTTATTTAAAGAAAAACTTTTAAGGGCGGCATTTCGAAGACTTGCTTCATACTGATAAAAACATACCGCACGGCCCGGTATATTTGTAGGCATATTACTGGCAGAACATACAATCGAGGACAGAATCGCATCACATACAAATCACAGAGAGTGGTTAACAAGTGGTTGATAAGGAACGTTCGGAGAAGAAGGAGAAGAAATCAGGAGGGAAAACAAAGAATTGTTTGAAAGATAAATTAGTACATTCCTTGTTTTTATTTTTGTTATTTTGAGCTTAAAAATAGTATTTTATTGTAAGATTTAATACCCACTCTCTGTTACCAATGTCAAACATGGACCATGAATAAGACACATGCACAGAAAATAGCAACATGCGAAATGAGATGTCTCCGCAAAGTCACCAACAACACCAGAATCGACAGAGTAACGAATACCAGCATCAGAGAAAAGGTTGAAACAAGACCGTGTTTGAATTATATAGCGAAACAGAGAATGAAGTGGTTTGGCCACTTAGTAAGAATGGGAACAGACCAAACTGCCTATGATTCTTTCCGCAACAGAATATCAAGAAAAAAGGCGAGAGGAAGACCGAGGAAAAGGTGGATAGATAACGTAGCTGAGTTCTGCAAGGGGACTAAGAAAACCATCACACAAGTCACAAAAGAAGCGCAAGACAAATACGTAAAACTAGGACACTGGGTTAGCAACCCGGTAACAGTGTGCTGACAAAAGTAGTAGAACAGCAAAAATATGGAAATGATAATAACGCATTAACAATAACAAGAACAGGTAAAGAATTGATCTTATTGCACCATGTTTCCTTATAAGACCGGGTCACTATCCAAGGAAAAAAGCGTATCAACTTCCGAACGTAATACACACACTACAATCTCTGTAGCTCCAATTTTTAGAGATTTTTAGCAAGAAAAAACGCTATCCAGATTCGAACAAATGAGATGAAAACGTAAAGCATGCTGTTTATTTAACCCTTAAACGAAGTTTGTTATGTGAGTAAATATATGATGCAATCTGAAACTGAATTTAGTAATCAATAATAACGTTACCTCCAGATCTATCGTCCAATTTTAAGATTTTCTAGAGAGAGAAGATTTTAGCAAGTGTATATTTTTTTTTCTTCAAGAATATTTGAGTTAACTTAGGAAGCTAAAAACGTTGGGTATATCTATATCAGCCTTATTGACAGTGCCAGTCAGTAGGCAATCTTGTCACATATCTATGTTTGCTTTCTATGTAGATGTACGGGAACATCATATATTAATAGACTTCAGCCAATTCCGCTGTTTTATATATATATATGTTATACATTTATTTGATTTTTATTGTTATCTTCCTTTTTCTACTTCTAGATTCTCACATTTATTTCGTTATTTGTTTTTAGTCACATATTTTCATTTTAAGGACGTTAGGAATTTATTGTTTTGTTCTATATCTTGTGTGCTGTGCGAGAAGTGAATTTCTTCATTTCTGTTGCATCATTTGCTTGATGAAGACATTTTTGTCGAAACGTTGCTGTGTATTGTTATTGTTTTTATATTTTGGAAAACTACAGTACTTTGTTTTTACTTGTTTCGCCTTTAGTCATATATACATCATCATCAAACATCGTCTCGTCTACAGGCACATTAGGCAAAGAAATCGTGTTTCCCTCACTTGTGATGCCTATTTTTCTGCCTCAAACCTAGTCATATGCATGTCTTTCAACTCTCTAACATAAAATCTTATTTACGTCTACCTAGCTAGATCTCCTTTATTCCGATGTTCCTGTTGTGTCCACTGCACTGCATTCCTTCGTTGTATTTTTTTCTCTTCCTGGTGATATGTCCAATTCACCGACATTGGTTTTTTTTTGGTACCTCTGTATTTCAGTCTTCTAGACAAGGTAGATTTTGCTACCTGATGTTGTTAATATTATTCTCTATACGTACTTTGATAATCATGATCGATTCATATATTCTTCATTTTCTTCAATCTTCCAAGTCTTTGAGTTTCATTGCAGATATCAGCCGGTTATATTTATCAGCATTGTTCTTAGCTTTCTCTTTCCACTTGTTGACTTCTAGTAGGTCTATGTCTACTTCAATGTTATCTCTCTAGTGTTTTCTTGTCATGCCTTGCTGCCTATTTCCCTAATTGTTTTTGTATATGGCATTGTAAGCTCTTTTTTTCTATACCATTCGTTCAATAAACTCTATCTATCATATTCTATTAACCTTCGTGATAGTGGCAATTAATGTTGATTTTCCAATTCTCTACGATTGTTGTTCTTGTTAGGCCTGAATGTTAATTTTAAGACTGTGTTCAAAAGCCTACAGTAAAGTTTCATTTTGTTTTGTTGAGCTAAAGGTTTCCTATCTATATGGAACAATTATGTATATTACAGTTATGTTCATATGTAATGTTTCATGCATACTCTGTATAACTGTATCTGGTTATAATTACTCGCAAATGTTTTGTGTTTACGAATGACTGTTATTTCTTGTTTATTTTGCGTTCGTTCATAACAAACCAAGATAATAACGCTTTGTGATATATGTGGTTTGCTCAGAGAACGTGAGTACGTTGCACACCCGTTAAGCCACTACCACATGTTGTACATGCACATCCGAATGACGATCAACTTGTATGCAAATTATCCAACAGGACACACACAATTGTACAGGACGCACACTTGTACAGGACGCACAATTGTACAGGACGCACACTTGTACAGGACGCACACTTGTACATGACGCACACTTGTGCAGGACGCACACTTGTACAGGAAGCACACTTGTGCAGGACACACACTTGTACAGGACGCACACTTGTGCAGAACACACACTTCTACAGGACACACACTTGTACAGGACACACACTTGTGCAGAACACACACTTCTACAGGACACACACTTGTACAGGACACACACTTGTACAGGTAGCTGTCAGATTTTATAAACAGAAAAAAACCAACATTAAAGTATCATATCGAAGTTATAAGTAGTCTGGTAACAGGTCTGATTAACCATAGGGAGGACCTCAGATCTGACTCATGCATTTGGGAATATCTCATCCGTATGTCTTAGAACTGTACCACCATCTGTAAGTTATTTACGTTATTCATGCTTCAGTGCTAATTCTATCTAAAATATCGCCCCTATCTCAACCATCTAACGTACTATGTTAAACATTATGCGATCTAACATATCGTATATTAGATGCACTCTTCGTTTATGTGCATTTAGTGCTGGTATTAACTTGGCACACTTTTCGTAGTTGTAGTAACGCAATACGAATTTGAAATTTATCATTGAAATTTTGACATATCGAGAGCAATATTTGCAAGTAAAGTATGGCTGCTATTACGATTATAACTGTGATCAATTTATCACTGTGTTTGGGGTATCTCTCTCTGCGATCGACTTTTTGTTGTTGCCATTTTGATCATTCTAGAGTATGGGTTATCAAAGCGGGAGTACCGCCCCCTCCCCAGTGGGCACTGAAGCCTTAGAGGAGCAATAGTGGGTTCAGAAGCATTTGGGGAGTTTTTGTTCGTGACTTTGCGATTGAATAATAATTAAAAATTTGAATTCTGCATTTTAATTTATCTTATGCCCATCTTACGCGATCCATTTTTTCAGCAATTTTCTATTTCATGTATACAATTATTTGAAAATTGACCGTGTGTTACAGAAATATATATCAATTTTTTATGTCAAGTTAAAATAGAACATGTATATAGATATATATATGTGGGGAGGGGCGTTGACAAACTGTTATAATGAGGGGTCTCTGTGGCTAAGTGGTTAAGCCCTTTGCCTGTGAGTCGAAGGTCGTGGGTTCGAATCCGGACCGCGATCTTCTGTTCACGAGTGCAGTTTTCCAGAGACCCCTAGGATTGTTGCTGGAGCTACGGAGTTCGTGCTTTGTGCAATACTCTCGGCAGGTGGCGTGCCGTTTTGCGGAGAGGACCGAGCCATATGGGGTAAAACCCGGTGCAATGAAGTCAATCCTTCGGCTTTAAAACCCTTTTAAAATGAGGAGGGGGGGTGGGGTTAGAAAGTCTATGTTGTGCAGTAAGTGGGCGGTAGGCCGAACAAGTTTGGGAATCTATGGTCTAGAGTGATATACAAACACCCTTTACTAAGAACGTTTTTTACGTCACATTTTCAGTACTATTTGGAGCTCTGGTGCTTGTCCTTCGGCGACGTGTCCGATTTCAACCAGCGTTTACTGGATTCATAATTAATTGCTGGTATGTAATTTGTATAAAATTGTTCATAACCATGACGCATACATCACCATTTTGAACTTCATAATTTAAAAAAAGATTGAGAACAGTAGGACTTAGTATCAATTTATAGTTTTCAGAAGCTTAAATAAAGAAGTAGAAGAAAACGGAAAGGATATAATTTAATTTGAGAACCGTAAAATGCTGACATGGACGGTTCCGTAAATTGAGCATGGTAAGTTGATTATGCGTTCTTGCTGACATTGGTGAAGACCTATGTGACAAGTTTAGCAATATTGATAAATATTATAGCGTATTATAAATATCAGTAGATCAATTTATTTATCCATTACAGGATCAGTTAACAAATCTGGTAATATTTAAAATACAAATATAGACAAGTTCAGGGTAGACATCTCATAACTGAGAGCCCTATAACAAGTGGTTAGTGCAGTGGTGGCTCGTCATTAAGGGCCAATGGGGCCGGGCTCCATAAAAATAAAGTATAACGTGTATTTATTATTTTATAAATTAAAATATAGCAACCAATAACCATGATTTATCCGGAAAAAAATGTCTGGCCCCACCAACAAAAGTTATCACGAGCCGCCACTAGTTTAGTGTACTGCCTTCTTTGGCATGTGGTCTGGGTTCAATTCCACAGCTGGAGTGAAATGTTTTCCATTCAAACGGTACTCAGATCAACTCAGCCTCCGGTGATTACCAGAAAAGAACAAGGAAATAACGATGACCTGCGTGAGATGTTGACCATATCACCAATGTGAGCTTTAGGTTCAAGGCACATACAGATCTAACAACGTACTCATAAATATTCTTCATGGCATGAACACAGATTTGTTGGCTTTCTTGTTCATAAATACCAGCAAAGATGAGAAGAAAGAGGAAGACCACGAAGAAGATAGATTCAGTATGAAACTATGGTTTGAACATGACGCGGAGGCGAAATCTGGCATACGAGAGAGAAATTCCGATAGACTGTTGAGGTGGCAAAGTTCTGCTTCTACACAAGCTATTTGATGATGATGTGAATAAATTATATGTTCTATTATATCTGACATAAATTTTTATTTTTTAAATTTATGGTTATACGATATGAAAAAACTAAATACTAAATTTGATTACATGTGTTATGATAAGCAGTAAAGATAGATGCAATTTTTAAATGAAAATTTCTTGCTAACATATGATGTAACCGACTTTTCGAGTTTACAGCTGCATATACTCAATTACCTAGTATCTTCTCCCTCCGATCATTCTTTTTCGGCCATTTTGATCGTTCTAAATTTGATATTAAAACAGCCTGTGGCAAGAAAGTTTGTTTTACGTCACAGTCTTCAGTACCATTTGGAGTTCAGGTGCTTGTCTTTCGGCGACATGTTCGATTTCAACCAGCGTTTACTGGGTTCGCTCTCCGTTAGCCTTTGGATGTCCCCAGCCTACCTGCAAGGCAGCAGGTTACCTAGTATATTACTGACTTCAGT